>BPLQ01014785.1:0-348755 GCA_021605075.1 Caerostris darwini
CAGAATCACACAGAAATTGAACTCTAAAAAATAAAATTTCATCTGTGAATTATCGAATAATATCTTGAAGAAGAAATGGCGTAATATTACAAAGAAACCACCAGATGGCGCGGATAGTACGTCACAATGACGAGAGTGTAAGAGAGGGGTATATAAGGAATGGTGGCAACGAAGTAAAATTGTTCACAAGCGCTTTAAAAGCCTTTCAGTGCAATAACCGCATAGTTATGGTACGAAGGAAACATTTGGATGATTTTTTACGTGGTAGAATTATCGGACGACTGGAATGTGGACGTACCCAGCTGGAAGTATCCGAGGAACTTGGAATCGCCCAGAGTGTCATCTCCAGGCTTTGGCAATGATTCCAAGACGATGGTAATGTGAGTAGATGTTACAGCACAGGTCGCCACCGAGTTACAACGCCGAATGAGGACCGGTATTTAGCAGTTACTGACAAAAGAAACAAACGGAGCACTGCATCAGACCTGTCTCGTCAGCTCTCTTCAGCTACCGGTACGTCAGTTTCAAGGCAGACCGTGTACAGACGCTTAGGGCAAATTGGTCTATATGCTCGTAGGCCTGTCAGATGTGTTTCACTTACCGCAACTCACTGTCGCCTGCGATTAACCTGGGATTATTAACCTGCGATTATTTTTTGAAGTAAACTTCTGTTTTTTTATTAAGACATTTAAGATAGATATTGCTTCTATTATCATGTTAAGATGATCAACCTTGGAAACCATTGGTACTGAAAATCCATACTGAATATATGTACATAGTAGACTTCTGCACGAATAAATATAGAATATTCCGAGTACAAATGTGAATATTTGTTTAGAAAGTACAATAGTTTTTCTTGCGTACTTGTTACCCATAGAAAGAGCTAGATAGATAATCGTAAAATAAGTAATGGGTATCTTTTAACAGCGAATGCGATGCGAGTAAATGCAAACTCATCGTTGTGACTGCCATCACAGTTGAATAGTTCGTTTTCTACTGGTTACTACTAACATAACATAAATATTGTCCTTTAGATATGAATAAAGCAATATTTTTATAAGATCTTACTAACCATGCTTAGTAACTGATATCGAGATGTCGTTGAGCGTAAATTGTTATTGCAGTTGGTAAATAAACACGCAACCTATTTTTGCTAATAACAAAGAATAAATCCATTAAACGTATCGTAGAGAAACGGGTTATACTTTTATACGAAAAATTAGTTTGAATGAGAATTTTTTTTTCGACTCAGTATCTAGTTGTAGACAGAAATTTAAAGAGTCTGATTTTACAGTTTTAAATTAATAATTATTATTAATACTCTAAATTATTATTAATTGTATAATACTATTAGATTAATAATAATTTTTTTAATACAAAGAATTAATTTATAAAGAATGGTTAGAATTAATTAACAAATTATTGTTCTGTCAATGTTCGAGATTCAGAGGTTAGATATTTATCTGAGGAGACTTAATAGTAATAAAATTTATTCTAATTTTTTTTTATTTACAAACCGATTTTTTTAATTCTATTTACACATTGCAATACAAATTTTAAAACATCAGCGTACTTTCTGAATATTATGTTTGACAATTTTTTTTTAAATATTAAGCAATTATACAACCATTATGAAATTAAACCGCACCCTGATATAAACACTAATCACACATATAATAATACCCTTGATATAAAAATGGAAAATGTAATATTTCATCAAATTTTTATTATTTAAAACCAAAATGTTTAATAAATGATGCAATAAGATTTTAAAACATAAAGAAATTATTATTTAATTTTTTTGAATTGGGAAGCGTGCCGTTGGCAAATTTGGGACCAAATGTTATAAAATTAAACTGGCGCTCGGTGCCAAGGTTTAAAAACTCGAATCCCGGCGGTGCCATGGATGTTTGTAGTGGTTGATAGGTCCCGGTCTCCCATGACTTAAGATTTCACGGAGCCAAATCAGGCTTTACCTACGGGTGCTCCATTACAACAGAAGCTGCTTCCTTCCCCTTCAATCATGAGTCCATATGGGCTCGTGGGCTTGGCCAGCCAAGTGGGATAAGAAACAACAACAAACAACACAATTAATTTTATTATTTTTGTCTGAAATCTTTCAATATGGATTCATATATATATATATATATATCATATGAGAAACTTACATACAGAATATCCACGAATTTATACAAAAAATGCTAAATTTAGTTGATAAAACGAATAGTTGAAACCATAATAAACTGCATTTCACTTTTCAATTCTCCACATTTTACTTAATTGAACTCAAACGTACCCCAGTTTTATTAAAGAATTTTTCCTCGTAGAAAATCGTGGAAATCATGGTGATTGATGACGGAAGATAAAAAGAAAGTTGGAAAAGTTACATTTTCCTTTCTCCAGTGACTATTTTACTCTGTCATGAGAACTTTAAATATACTTTTAGTCTACATACACTTATTTCCATTCTGTAACAGGCTTACGAATGATTTCTCTGTGTTGATGTGTTTGATTCGTTTAAGTTTTCGTTTCGAAAAATGGAAAATTTTGAAACCAGTTTTCTTATGCATTAGTTTAATAGGATCTAAAATAAGAGAAAGGCGTTGGAAAGCATTTAACATAATTCGTTGTATTATGATAACTGCTTTTTAGAACTTTAACCTTCAGTTCAAATATTCAGTATTTCATCATTTTATTTTTTTCCAGTCTTTTCTGGATGATACTGTAGTACTGCTTTAATATTATTTACTGTTCATGAAGTGCCAACGGCCGTACCATGCTGAATATACCGGTTCTCGTTAGATCACCGAAGTTAAGCATCATTGGGCGCTGTCAGTACTTGGGTGGGTGACCACCTGGGAACACTGTGTGCCGTTGGCAAATTTGGGACCTGAATGACCGAGTGTCTAGCGCTCTGGCGCTCGGTGCCACAGGTCTCGCGTTGGAATCCCGGCGGTGCCATGGATGTTTGTAGTGGTTCGGAATCCACTTTAAGCCGTAGGTCCCGGTCTTCTATGACTGTAAGAGCGTCACGGAGCAAAAGTCAGGCTTCTACCTACGGGTGCTCCATCACAACAGAAGCTGCTTCCTTCCCCTTCAATCATGAGTCCCTATGGGCTCGTGGGCTTGGCCAGCCAAGTGGGATAAGAAACAACAACAACAACTGTTCATGATCACTTTGCACTATTATTTCTATCAATGCAAAGCAGGAGATTTGTACATGATCATATATCTTTTAAATTAAAAAAATTAAATATAAAGAGTTCATTATTTTTTAACTAAATTTTTTAAGCACTTGGTGCATAGTCGGAAACTATAATAAAGCACATATTAGTTATTTTTAATTAAATAAACATATTTTTTTATCATTAAAACCCGAATTTTAAACTATTTAGCTGAAATATTATTTGCAAAAGAAGTATGAATGGGAAATGACGTCATAGCTCTTCCCGCGTTTTTATTCACATTTGAAATGGATGAAAAATTTTTATTTTTGTTCCCTGGTAAATAATTTGGAAGCATTTGAATGGATAAGATTGAAATTGCTTTTAATTTATTCTAAGAAGTTTGTCAAATTAAAAGGATCAATATTTTAAAATTTTGTGAATTACTTCTTTGTGTAATAATTTTATACTCATGTTAAATGTTATTCAACACATGCTTACAACTAATTTTTTACTTTCTAAATTCTTTTTAATTGTCATCACATTTTTAAAAAGTTTTGCCGTTTAAATATAATTTTTTCTTTTGAAAAATTAGAAATAAATGAATAAATTCAAGTGCCATTTGTGATGATGTGTGACATGGATATTTTACTTTAGAGTAAAATTTATTTAATTTCTTTATAGTTTGGAATTTTTTTATAAGCGCAAAGATAAACTCTATATGAAAAAAAAAAAACAGTTATATTTAATTCTAAACAAAAACTTCAGAAATAAAAATGCTAGTTCATTTAGTTCATTTCAGAAATAAAAATACAAGACACATTCGTACATATAATGAAAATAACGATTGTTTACCAATTAAAAAACGTATTTACAAAAAATAAGGAATATTTTCACAGTATCACTTTTTATTAATTAGCTTATGATTAAGTTTTCTTTTCCAACTTTTTTGATAAATGCATATATGTAATAAAACTATTACAAGTCAACAGAAACAGCTTTCTGAATAAAAGTTTAAATTAAAAAGATTGCGTGTCTAAAGCTCAGTGTCTTGCAGTGCTGGATATATATCCCATGAGTAATCTACACAGGGATGGATCGAAAGGGGCAACTTCTAATGTGAGGAAACACCCTTAGTACAAGTCTGGCATGGCCTCATGTCGCTGAAGAAACAGGGAAATGTCTTCCGGGAGGAATTTTAGTTGAACTACCTCGCATTTGCGTATCGTACGGGTGAAAAACCGAAAAACTCCTACCAGGCACTACGACTAACGAGGCAGGAGGCTGAACATAAAAACACCATCGAGTCTCCTAGAATTTTGAAGCAGAGTCTGAAAACCAAGCCACCAGACAGAGTGAATCTCATCCTATTGCTCACCAATGAGTGTGTTGCCACTGAGGCACGAATCGGGCAACCTTATTATTGAAAGTTGCATAATGTTTATTGTTATTTGTTTTATGCATAGTGTTCAGTTTAGAAAGAGAAAATCAATTGAAAATTTAAAGTATGTTTAAAGTACTCATGGGATATCTATTTCTAGAATTGAATTAATTTAATTAAAAAATACAATTGATTAATCAGTTTACGGAATACAGAGAAACTTAAATTATTAAAGAATTTAATATTATCTTCATTTTCATAGGAAAAGTGAAAAAAATTAATAAGAAATTTTATATGTATTTTGAAAAGATAAATATGAATATTTCTTTACATATTTTCGCTTATGAAAATGTATTCTCTTATTTTAGTTATGATCTTATTAAAAATATATTCATTTCAAAAGCCTAACAACAAAAATGATGAATCATCACTTTGAAGTTGAATGATTTAATGTCTTCACAAAGTTTTAATGCAAGTACTCTGAAATTTAAAAATTTAATTAGAAGTTTTTGTTCGATTTAAAACTATGTTCTTTAGTTCCGTTCAAATATTTCAAATACAAAAAAGATCATCCCTTTCAGAAAACTTAAAATTGATTGATTTGTAATGGGAGAAGTGATTTTAAAAAGGAATAACACCTAAAAATATTTATTTAAGCGTTTTTAGTAAATTACATTCCTCTATGAAAAGAAGACTTTAAAATAACATTAAATGAGATTTTTTAATACACAAAAAAATAAAATTTCCTGGAATTTTTTCGTAAGATAAGAAAAAATTGATTTTTGAAAATATTTTTCTTCGATAACTAATTTTCATTGTACTTTGTGAGAAATTTTTATTAATCTTTTCAACGAAATAAAGTTTTTTACATGCAATTTTCGAATACGTAAAGTGCACAAAAATTTGTAAATTTGATGATCAGAAGAAAGAATGCATTGTTAAATTCTTTAAAACCACAAGCATAACAGTGATTTTTATATATTATTTTTCTTCTACCTTTTTTAAATAATTAAAATATTTCTACTGGCACTTTAAATACTTGTTTTAGGTTCTCCAGTGTTAAGGGAATGCAATTTTCAAACAGGAAAAACAAGTTGCATTCCTTTAATTATGAGATATTAAGGTTAAAATACTCTTTCGGATATTAATCTTACAGTATTTAAACATGTGTGGTAAGCTCTAGACAGGGTTATTCCACCTTCCGAAATTTGCCTTTCAGAACCATTCACGGACTGAAAAATGGGATCTAACCTTATAAATCTATCTGAAAATGAGATCTATCCTTCTAATAAAAATTAAAACAATTAGCTAATCTTATATTCATTATGATTAATTTTTCATAGAATCTCCTTATTGTGATTGTTTCTTATACCACTCTTCGACAGCAACATCTATTCCAAGAACATCAACAACCCGTGTGGTTTCATGGAAGGAGGGAAAGGTGGGGGGTGGGGGGTAGCCTTTTCTGTGTGATTGAGCACCCATAGCTATAATCCTGACTTGACTCTATGTCGCTGTTGAAAAAGGGAAGTACCTTCCGGGAGGAGTTTTAGGATGAACTACCCCGCATTTACGTATCGTAGGGGAGAAAACCCGGAAAACTCACACCAAATAGTCCGACTAACGGGACACTATGTTGAACATCATAAACGCCATCGAGTCTCTTAGTTTTTTGAAACAGTGTCTACAACTAAGCTGCCAGCTGATTGAATCTCCGCCCTAACGTTCACCAGCAGTGCATGTTATCATTGTGCCACGAGTCGGACAGTTAAAGAGATACTCTTAATTAAAAACAAAATATTTGAAGTTTTTATGGAATGCAAACAACCAAGATACGTTCTTTTCTAGGCAATATGTTAATTAGAATATATGTGCGATTCATTACAGTTTCATGAATAGATAACTTAAAACATCTGCCCTCAAACAGTTGGGAAAAATCTAAGTATTGAGGATATACCAAGGATATAACTAGTATTACAAAAAGGACTTAATCCCTTTAATATAGTATAAATAAATGTTGGATAAATTAGAAATTGTCGTGTAATTTGACTAGAAGCAGACGTATGCCCGTGATAATCAATTTAAGTATTATTTATAATGTAGTAATAGTAATATTTGCTCTGTAATATATGTGAAAACTGGGAAAATACAAAGTGTCGCAACTGAAATGCAGACTTGATAATTGATACAAAGTTCCTGTAGCATAAATGAACTGTCCTAGGTCATTGAATATTTTATATAATATGAATCATAATTTAAGCATGAAGACTTAATTATAAACAAAGCAGCACTCTTTGAACAGATAAAATATAATTTATATCAAGATGATATGTAAAAAATGCTAGATACATCTATAATATATAAACATCATCAAAATAAATATAAATTCTATTTATTATTGTTTCAGCAAACAACACTAATATTTTATAATTAATGCTGTATTGTAATCGTAAACGCATCTAATTGATAACAATTATATTAGAAAATATTGTTATAGACCCAATAGTAAGGAAAAGGAATTAATTGGTTGATGTGTTTCACCTAATCGTATGGTATACAAAAATAACACCTTAAGTATTCCCTAGAAGCGATAATAATTATTGCTTGTTAATATTGCTAAATTTTTAATATTTTACATAAATAAACCACGTTATTATTCTTTATTTTAATTATTATTCATATATGTATCTGGTATTTGGAAAAAATATTGTTGTGAAATAAGCATGAAGAAGACACATTAAATAATTTGAGAAACCAATATTTTTTGCTCTGATAATTTTTTCCTGTAAACTATTATTCTAAATTAAAGTTTTTAATATATATTCTAAAACTTATTTTACGGCTAAGAATTATGACCCAGTATTGAGCAGCTACAAAAAATGAAACGCTTTGGTTTTGGTAAATTTTATTAGAAAAAAACTCTATGCAGGATTAAAAGTTTGAGATCTTAAATAAATCGCTTTAAGCAATGTAATAGGATTAAATAAAGCAATCATTCTTATCCAAAAATATGAATAGCTTTTTTTTCTGGCATTTTTTTTAAAGAATATAATGATATTAGCTTGTAAAGTAAACTAAAAACTTTTACTAACAAATCAGTAAAAAAATTTACTTTATTTTTTATAATAACGCCAGTTACTTTTTAATGCTCGGCTCCATCTTATTTTTTTTAATTACTTAACTAATCAGAGCGTTATGACGGTGGCATGTTGTGGAAGGAAAGTTTATTAGTATTGAAAAAAAAATGATTTTTTTAAGTACTTAAAGGTGTTCAATAAGAATAATTTCATAATTTTGGGCTATGCAGTAGATGAAAAAAAATGAATCCAAAGAAAAAAACGTTTTGTTAAGTGTCATAAATTTTAGAAATACAAATAAACAGGTAGATAGATAAATCTTTTGCTTTATATGTATAACGATAACTTTACTTCGATTTTTTAAAATCATTTTGCCTAAATTATATTTATATGCATATTTTTTTTTTATTATAATAAAATTAAATTGCCCGAATTTGACAAAACAAGTTTGGTAGATATTTATTTTATTTTATTTTAGATAGTACTAAAAAGATCATTTCAAGTGAAACAATCTAAGTCTTTTTATAAGTATTAGTCACTCTTTTCATACAATTTTGTATTACTTTTGAGTTATTCATGTGGATGTCAGTACCAGTTGCAAAATTTTAGGAAGCTATATTCTTATTCTACTAAGCTGTAACTACAAGTGCAAGATGTAATTTACTTTTATATAACGTAGTTTTATAAATTTCCATGTATGGAAATCTAATTATTATTTTAGATTCTCGTTGATTTTTCGCAAATTTTGGTAGATCGTGTAAAAATAATTATATTTTTCTATATTTTTCTCTTTTGTTACTCATTTTCTTCAAATGGAAGAGTTTTTTTTTCTTATTGGGTTAACCGCAACCACTATCTTGCATCCGGCTGCGATTTAAACAGAAAAGCACTAATAAAAATTTTCTTACATTACTCAATGAGAAAATATTTCAGAATTTCTATATATTTGTCATAATATAGATAATAGAACGATGCATGAAGATATTAATTTAAAATGATGATAATTGAAGAGTGTATTATTATTATTATAACCTAAGATAAATGAAAAGTTTTCAGTTTATTTACTAAAAATATTATGAAATTAAAAGGACACATTTTAAAATTTTTAAACTCTTTTGTATTTCTCTAATCCTAAATTTAAAAAAAATCATTATCAATATTCAGTTCCAAAGTTTTACACCAATACAAAGAGTTCCACCGCGACATTTATCACTTGAAAGAAAGATTCAGCAAAAAGTATACAATGTAACGGAGAAAAAACAATCGACTGCTGATAAAAGGAAACTTTTATTTCAATTCAATCGGATTTTGCAAATTCCTTTCCCTCCAATACAATGGCCAGTCTAGTCCCCTTTCCGGGAGAAGGGGTAAACTCCGGAATTTCCTGGTGAAACCCTACCCATGACCCACTTTCCATGTCAATGCATTCCTCATTCGAGTCACATCCGCAATTTCCCATTCTCTGGTCTCTATTTACGATCCATTGCCGCACGTGTAGTAACATCCTGAGCCGAGGGATCAACGTTTACCGATTCATTATTTCGGACCCCGACATCTGAGTGCCCCCTTCAAATGCTGATGGCGTTTTTCGTTCTGTTGAATTGGTAGTGGATCGAAAAAGGGGCTGTTCCACAAACACCAGAATCGGTTGTATGCGGTTCTGGTCGACTCCAGTGGAAAATGAAATCCGTAACTTATACCGAACGTGACTGCAGTGCAGTATGCTGGAATTAGGTGTTTGGAAATAATGGATGAGGCTAGGTGCAAAGATGTTTGAGAAATTTGATAAATGTTTTGTTTGCTTTGGAAAAGGCTTAGTCCCACCAATTTTGAGAAATGTATTTTCTGAGATTTATGACTTATGAGCCTTGATTGTCGTTAAATACCAAAGTATCAAGCACAGAGTAGTAATAAGTGCAAGGAGTATTGAACAGTGAATTATAACTTTTCTTTCTCTTTCTTTTGATAAGAAATTTTATTTGATTTTTAAGTGAAAATATGTGTATATTTCATATATGAACGTTTTTGTATTTCAGTGGTAGCTTCTCTATGTAATAACGATGAAGTCATGTAAATTAATTAATTGAGTGTTTAAAATTAAATTTTTGTTTATTCCAAACCTTTCAATAGATCAAATTTAAATATTTCTTTACAATAATTTCCTTAAAATCTTTTATACAAATAATTTCAAAGATATCAATTCTTAATGAAAATAAAAACTGATGGAATATGATTTAATAATGGAAAGGGAAATTTAATTTACTAAATTCAACCAATCCTTGACTTATGAGGAATACAATCGTTTATTTTAAATGGAATTTTTTCTCTTTTTCACTTTTTTTAAAATGTCATATATTTGAATCAATATCATTCATCTCTAAGATGGCAGGTGTTTTAATGCATTCAGTATTATTCAAATGGAGTTTTCTTGTACTGTATTTTCTGACACATATGGGAGTAGTTCCTCTCCTCCTATATAAAGGAAAAAAAATAAATTATTCATGACGAAAACTAGAAAACAATCATGCAGATAACCTTAAAACAAAAAATTTGTTTAAGTGTAAATTATTCCAAGTGGCATTCATGTGAAAATGGAGATTGTAACAGTAATATCTGCTTTGCAACGTTTCATCATACCAAGTTGCGATTGGGTATCATTTCAGAACACTTACAATCAAGAATTATTTGAAATTTTTATAAAGTTTCATGATATATCACATATTACGTATTTTTTTTATATGCAGAAAGGTATATAAACTTGTTTCTTTATGGTTATAAAACTTGTTTCTTTATATTAATATCTATTACCGTGTAACAAATTAAATAGAAATTGATTTACATTAAATAGATCGTAGAGTACTTTTATAATTATTATTTTGTATTCGAGAATTCTAATATAATTATTCATTTGGGGCAGCATGCTATCCGAAGGAAATATTTAGAAATCTATTATAGATCTAAAGAATTATTACAAATAACTCGTACTGCGTTACGTTTAGAAATCATCTTGTGAAGAATCTCTGATTTGAAGCTTAGCAAACTTTAAAAACAAAATTTTTAAACATTTTCTTTGTTAATAAAATATTTTTAAAAGTAATAGTGATTCTTATGAAAATCTGAAATGAAAGAAAAACAAAGTTGTAAAAAATATAAGTAAATTAAAACATATTTAAAGTAGAATATAAAACAAATTGAATTTTCAGTAAGTAGCAAAAAGATGATTTGGAATCCACTAATTATCCAACAAATTTAATTAAGGTACTCATAACATACAGAAACGTCAGTAACTTATTCATAGAAATATGTTAATTGTTGAAAGACATTCATAACTTATTTTATACATATCATTTGCGTGGTTTCAACAAATTTCTGCAAGGCAGGAAAATAAATGTTTGTTTAACATAGTTTCCCAGTTATATAATCGATTCCTGTGTCTAGAAATACTTAATTAAGGATGAGTGAAATAGAAACCCTTACCAAAGTAAAGAAACCGTAGAAACAAAGTTTTGTTTTCAAGGTTTAATAAAAAGACAAAACTTTAATTTCCTTTGGATACAAGTAATGTTTTCAAAAGTAGGTTCTAAAATCATGGTCACTTCAGTTGCTTGTTTGTTTAGTAAATGAGAAAAAGGAAGAATTCCTTCTAATTTCATTCGATTAAAGAACTGACCACGTTGATAAGTGGACAGGATGCCATCTTGGTTCTTGGAGTCCTATTAAATCCATGCTTGATAAATAAAACGTAAAGTTATAAAATCCAAATCTGTATTTTAGTTTCTGCATCCAAAAGAAATCTCTGTAGATTTAGATTAAATTCATGGAGAGGGCTTTGCCAAAATGTAATGACATACTATATGATTGATCCGATTTGGGTGTAAAGCGTAAAATAAATAGAATGGTATTTCTGAGAACTCAGATAAATTCACTTGGAAATATAATGGACAGTTCAGTTGAAAAAACGGTTTATGATCACACATAATAAATTGTATTTTGTTAAAGGGACATCTGATTTATTTTATTCACAGGGACATCCATTTTTGTTAAAATTATCAATAAAAATATATTAGAATTTGTAAAACTTAATGATTGGCGTTGAGCTTAAATTATATATTTTAACATTCTATTTATTTTTTAATAGATGTGAAACCAAGAAAAAAAACGAACACATAAAAATAAGAGTAATAAAATTTTTTATGTTAGCAATGTTCCTTAAAGTTAAATTCGAATTGGTTCGAAAGAATACTAATAAAATTTATTCCTTTCACTGTCAGCTTATTTGAAAACCTTCAGTAAAATTTAAATTTGCTACAGAAATATTGCATAGTTCGAAATATCTTATTAAAATAACTTTCTTCTAGGTATTAATACTTTTCTTCTAGATATTAATTTTCTGTATGTTACGTAGAATACTTGGAAGGGAATACATTTTTTAAAAAAATTCATTATCTAAATCTACTTAGAAATTTTGAGTTTAATTGGATTCATAATTATTTCCATAAATTATTCCACGCATTACTAAAAAATCAATACAAATATAAGTTAAATTAAAGAATTTATTAATCAGACAGAGAATATTCCTAAATACTATTTCACAGACTTATCATATTTAATTACACTGTTGTTCTGAATTAGAATTTTAACTTTTAGTCAGATATCTCTACAAGTGCTGTGGCTTGATTGCCTAGAGAATAGCGCTCTGGTGCTATGTGCCACAGGTTTAGGAGTCGTGCCCGGTGGTGTCATGGATGTTTGTAGTGGTTCGGAATCTACTTTAAGCTGTAAGTCCCAGTCAAATATGACTGTAGTGTATAAGGTTGACAAACCAACCCCATAAAATGTCAGCGTTACTGAGCTAAATCAGACTTCTACCTACGGGTGCTCCATCACAGCAGAAACTGCCTCTTCCTTCCATGAGATCACATGGATTCTTGGATTTGGTCTGGATGTTGCTGTTTACCAAGGGGGATAAGAAACAGCTTAACGTGTACTTGTACTTAAATCTTGTACAGATTGCAAGAAGTTAGGTGTATACATACGTAGAAATAATAGTAAAAAGTCGCATAGTATTTATGGTACACATTTTTATGCATATGACTCATCAGCGCATTAAGATCTTAAACAAAGTATAAAATATCGAACAAAACAAGTTGCTTTATTGGAAAGCATGGCCCAACTTTCAATTATACAACCTTTTGCAAAGTGAATTTATCTGGCAATTTATGAATTTCTGTTTCAGATCCAGGGCATCCTCTTTTTCCAATTGTATTCAAAGTCTGAATTGTTCTGAAAGGTCAATTTTGGAAGGGGGAATTACCCTACCAAGAGTTTCTCACGTATGCTGTAAATTTTCTAAACTTAATATCCGAAAGATTATTTTAATTTTAATATCTTAAAATGAAAGGAAATCAACATGTTTTTCCTGTTTGCAAATTACATTCCCTTATTCTGGAGAACCTACAAAAAAGTATCTAAAGTGCCAGTAGAAATATTTTAATAATTTAAAAACGGAACAGGAAAAATTGTATAAAAAAATCAATCCTATGCTTGTAATTTTCAAAATATTTAACAATGCATTCGCTCTTTTGATCAGCAGGATTTACAGAATTTTTGTGCTCTTTAGGTATTCGAAAATTGCACGTAAAAAACGTTTTTCCTTTGAAAAGATTAATAAAAATTTCATCACAAAGCAGAATGAAATTTAGTTATCGAAAAAAATATTTTCAAACCAATTTTTTTTTATCTTGCGATAACAATTCCAGGAAATTTGATTTTAAGTTTTGTATATTTATAGAAAATCTCATTTGATGCTATTTTAAAATCTTTTTTCTTGGAGAAATATAATTTACTAAAAACGCTTACATAAATATTTTTACTTGTTTTGCTTTTTAAAACCACTTTTCCGATTACAAAAGAATCAATTTTAAGCTTTCTGAAAGGGATGATCATTTTTGCATTTCAATTATTTGAACGGAAATAAAGAACTTAGTTTTAAGCAGAACAAAAACTTCTAACTTAAATCTTAAATTTCAGAGTATTTGCATTAAAACTTTGTGAAGAAATTCAATCATGCAGCTTCAAAGTGATGATTCATGATTTTTTTTGTTTTTAAGTATACTTTTAGTAAGATCATAATTAAAATAAGAAAATATACTTTCATAAACTAAAATAATATGCGAAGAAATATTCAGATTTTTCTTTTTAAAATATAGATAAAATTTCTTCTTAAATTTTTTCACTTTTTCGATAAATATGAAGATAAAGATAAATTCTTTAATAATTTAATTTTCTCTGTTTTCTTTAAACGGATTAGTCAATTATATTTTTATATTCTAAAAGTAATTAATTCTTGACATACTTTAAATTTTCAATTGATTTTTTTTTCTAAACTGAACACTGTGCGTTATACAAACAACAACGATATTAGTTAGTAGTTAGTGCTTTCAATATCAAGGAGACCCGACTTGTAGCTCAGTGGCATACTGCTCCGCTGGTGAGCATTAGGGAGGAGATTCAATCAGTGGTCAGCTTTGTTGTAGACACTTTCAAATAAATTAATAGTTTAAAAACACTAAAAAACACGCTTTTAGAGTTAATCAAACTAAAAAGTAAAAAATAATTGTTAACATAAGAATAAAATTACTATAACTAATAAAATTAACATAAGAGAAAATGAATGTCACTGTTCTAAAAGCGTGGGGTGCTCGATATCAATCGTTATAATTTTTCACTAGTTTCATTCCTAAATGCAGAGTTAGTTTAAAAATGTCATACAAAGCACCCCACGTGACTTTAATTTTCTCGTCAGTAATTTTATTCTTATGTTAACAATTATTTTTTACTTTTTAGTTTGATTAACTCTAAAAGCGTGTATTTTAGTTTTTTTAAACTATAATTTATTTTTTATTTTTTATTTTGAATAACTATAAAAGCGTGTTTTTAAACTATAATATTTAAATGAGGTCCTGGTAAGGAGGACTGGAACTATAGTTCTTACAATGATTTAATCGTGAGTAAAACAAAGGCTAAATGCGAATATGTCGAGCCAGCCAGGATTCGAACAGGGATTCTCCTGATCTGTTGTCAGGCGTTTTATCCGTTGTGCCGCTGTCCCACATAGGTTTGAATGTCTTAGGTACTTTCACTCTACATGGGTTAAATTGCTCTTTATAAGTTAAAATAAAATCACTAATCCTGGCGATTCTTATCATGATGAGATAATGTCGTCTGTCCTTGATAAGTCTACAACGTTTAAATTAAATCTGATCACTTAAAGTAGGGCAAAATCGAGCCTAAAGAGTCAGTTACAAACAAACAAACAAACATACAGGTGAAACTAATAAAAGCGCATTAAAAACGAGGAAACTCGATGGTGTTTGCAATGTTCAGCCTCTTGCCTCGTTAGTCGATCTATCTGGTGAGGATTTTCCAGGTTTTCTTCCATGTGATACGCAATTGAGTGGTAGTTTATACTAAAAGTCGTCCCGGAAGGTAGTGCCCCCCTCCTTCTACCTACGGATGCTCCATCACACAACAGAAACTATCTCCCTCTTATCATGGTTCCATGGTTCCATGGTTTCCATGGTTCTTGGACTCAGTATGGATGTTGCTGTTGACCAAGTGGGATAAGAAACAAACATAATAAGGAGATTCTACGAGAATTTAAGCATAATGAATATAAGATTAGTCAACTATTTAAGGATAAAGATTGATTCTGATGACACTGCTTAGTACAGGAAACAACGTAAATTTAAACGAATTTACGTGTTAAGTGTCAACTCAATGTGTTGCATATTAATAAAGAACATACTTTTTATGAGATCAGTTTCATAAAATTCCTAGTGCATTGCAACAGAAGGAGGAGTTCTCCTTTTCCTCAACAGAAGGAGGACATTTTTGTAACAAATTTGACTTGCTCCATAGATTAAACAAAATAAATAAATAAATAAAATAAATTAAAAGAAGTTCACTGCTATCGCTAAAAGATGTTTTACAACTTAAGACGTGTGTTATATTTACCCGTGCAATAAAAAAATGTAAGTGAATGGCAACGTTTATTTTGAAATGTTTAGTTAAGTGAAATTGGTAACGTTATTGAAATTATATGAAAAATAAGGATGGTTGTTGTTGTGTTTTAACTTACAACTTTGTTGTGTTGCAATTTACTTTATTGTGGCGAATCTGGGATTCCAGTAAAGTGTTCTTTGCAATCCGATTATGGAAAGCATAAACTTTATTTTGAAAGAGATAACTTAAGAGTTTTAGGACTGTTAGTAAGTGACTTTCATTTTTACGTTAAAATGTCATGCAGATTGTTTTGTGCAAATTATTTGATACTTGAAAATGGAAATATGTAATTACAATTGATGAAGATTTGGTGTAGACTTAGACGTTTGATAGACTTATGATAGATTTAAATGCTTGATTTACTACCTAAAAAGACTTAAAATGTTGGTTCTAAATGTTCTTAAAAGTTTCTTTACTAAAAAGACCTAAACTGTTGGTTCAGAGAAAGAAAGGATAGTTTTACTAAAGGTTTTATGATTATTGCTGTATTATTTTATAGCGGTAAAAGTAAGGAAAGTAGAAAAAGTCGAAATTCGATTGGATTACTATCAGAGCACATGTTTTCTAACACATAACACATTTAACACGCTCAAGTTCCAACACATATTTTCAAAGAAGATTTTCCGTCTTTACCCAAACAATCAGTGATTATTGTTTCGGGATAAGGTTCCAGTCAGGATAAGTTTCCTTGGGATAAGGCTACCAGTCACTGAAAGTTAGGACCTGATATGCGTGTGGTCCTGATTCACTGTTGGTTCATGTTTGAAACTGAATTATTTCTTTAAATAATAACAAAACTTTTGGCTGTCATATTTATTAAAATTTTCTAAGACAGCACTTCACAACTACAAAACAAAATTATATAAAAAAATATTTACAAAATCATGTTAAAAGCCAGTCCGTTAAGGGCCTTTATACCCACCATACTGCCTGGAGCTCTTCACTCCACTTTGCACATACCGTTTTTACTTTTTCCCTCTCCCATTATCGGTTCCAAAGTTTAACGGTTGACAAAAAACGTGCAAAGCCAAAGTATAACGAATCAAGGTCCTTGAAAGAAAGGTCTATTAACCTTGAACTTTTCCACGTTCAGCTTTATAATTTATTATGGGAATGCATGGTGTATCTTTACTCAGTCATATCTCTAGGTCTAAATTTAGAGAAAATGAAACCTGAATTGAGGCTATTCCATTTAAATGCATTCCAGACAAATCCCTCAAAGTGCCTCTTATGGATTACTGTACATTTGAACATTTAAAGCAAACTATTTATAAGTAGCATACCAAAACATTGGGGATGATTCAGAAGAAGCCCTTTGTGTTGAACTACAATCCAATTTTGTATTTTCCACGAAAAATTCTTTTTTTGGAAAATCAAAATTGACATTCAGTTCAACCAAAGGGCTAACAGCTGAATATAAAACAAAATACAGTGATTATCTATATTTTCATAACTTTTTTTTTCAATATTGTTACAAAAATGTGTGACAGCTTCATGTATAATGTCACATGCTTTAAATGGTGTTCCTTTTATTTATTATATGGTTTTAATTTACTTTTGTTTTATTCTTCTAATTAAATATTTTTTTATTAATTTATTTCTTATTTTCTCTTTTACTACTTTTTTTTCTGTTGAAATTTTTGATTAAATTAGATTGCCCAATGTATATAAAACGGTGGAATTTGGTAATATTATTTAACGCATGAATATGTTTACATGGATTGTTTCATAATTCTAGTTTTACAATCTTCATTCATAATATCCAAAAGAAAATTTTACGAAAAGTAAAATGTGTTATGTTATTCTATGAAACTTGACATTTTCTTACTTGTAATAAGTCTGAAAATATTAAAGATAATATATTTACCCTTGAGAGTTCAATTTATTTATGGAACTTGGAAGGATCCTATTTCATATTTTCAAAATAGCTTTCTTCAGTTGGAAATTGTGTGTATAATTATATGTAACTGAATATTTTTCTTGCATAATTATAGAGTTTCTTGTCAGTATATTGATACTGTTAAGTAAATGTAATCGAATGTCTACAAATGTCCGCAAAATACTACAGTTGAATAGAGCAATAATTATTTCACTGCCCTAGAAGAAATTAAATTTTGATATTACTGTGTATTCCTTTTGGGCCTGATAGCCGAATGAACAGCGCTCTAAGGCTCGGTACCACAAGTTTCGGGTTTGAGTCAAGGCGGTGCCATGGATGTTTTTAGTGTGTCGGGATCCACTTTAAACCGTAGTTCTCAGTATAATACGACTGTAGAGCGTCGGAAGTAGGACTGATAACTCTGTCTTGAAATTTGCCAGTAGACAGACGTTCTTGGCCCACCATGGGGCTGTTACTCTCCTGATAATGAGGATGTATTCCTTTTAATATAGTTCGATGGCAATAAATTTTTCCATTGATCCATCTACTTTGTTCTTTTAGTTAAGAATTTTTATTAATTATTTTTTTTTTGGTTATCTAACAGGAAGTATTTAATTTATAGTTTCACTACTGAATATCATTGATATTCATCACGAGTAAATAAAATTAATTTAGCTAAATTATTAATTTATTATTTTACGAATAATATCTTTAAAATATTTTACAACAATTTAATAACTTAAGAGTTGTAAGGAGAGGTTTTAAAATTCTACCTATTTTTCAGAACTCATTCTGATGCGAATTTTTTCACATTCACTTTAATTAAAAAAAGAAACTAATATGCTATTCAAAGCTCCAGGCTTTTATTAAGTTCTCCACGTGTTGTAGATGATTATCCTTCCATTCATCAGAATTCTTATGCATAAAACAGATATTTTTTTTTTGTTTCTCCTTTGTGGAGATTTTTATCCTTACATCAATTAATAATGAAAATCAAGAACTTGGGTAAGCAACCTCTTTAATTAAGTATTTTCTTTATGAAGAACGAAAGCAGTTTCTTCCGAAAGAATGATTTACTATAGAGGCTAGATTATGCACGTGTTGTTGAAGAATCACTTTTTTTTTCCTGTTTCCATTTGTTTGATTGTCATAACTTTATTTCATTTATATGTAAGGAAAAAAAAAGTAACAATAACCAAAATAAGAAGGAAGTAAATTATTTTTAATTAACATTAAATATTGGGCTGAATCTATTAAGCTTAAATTAACAAGAAATTTTTGACAAAATGTATTGAATTTTTATGTTCAATTCAATAGCAGAGAAAAATAATAACGAAAATAACACTATTTGTATAAAATAAATAATAATAAAGTATAATTATAAATATAAATCAGTAAAAGTTTGAAAAAAATGCTATTAAAATTTTATATACTTAATAACTCTATTCAACAACTATTTTCGAAAAATTCTTGCTTTAATTTTCTAATTATTAAATTTTGTTGTTTCTTACATCTACTGCAAAATAATTCAATAACATACATTGTAGTATTTGATTTTTTTTATTTTTTTTATTTATTTCATTTGTTCCTATATAAGGGAGGTGGATAATTGATTATTATATATAAAACTGGTAATTGACTATTATATATATGTATATACTATTGCTCTAATTGCATTTTAAAATTATCAGGATAGTATAGTCTGGGGTGTTTATATATATATTTATAAACATATTTTTGCTGAAATCAATTTCATAAAAACAACGAGCGTTTCTAATTCCCTGTAAACTATCATTTAAGTTAGTAATATGGCCGACCGATTAGTACAGACCAGGTTATTATTCATACTTTGTAGGAGCGAGGAGACCTGATGGCCGAATGGCTGGCGTTCGATACTACAGGTTTCGGGTTCGAGTCCCGGCAGTGCCAAGAATATTTGTAGTGGTTCAGAATCCACTTTAAACTGTAGGTCCCGGTCTTATATGACTGTAGGGATGACAACCTAGATAGACGGCCTTGGCATACCATGGGGCTGCTGAGCTAGTGAAGAAATTAGAATTTGATTTTTGTTGTTGTTTTTATTTAATTTCTTTTTTATTTATTTTACTTGTTCCTATATAAGGGAGGCGGGTAATTGATTATTATTATTATTAGCAAATATTATTGTTCTAATTACATTAAAAAAATTATCAGGTTTGTATAGTCGGGACAGTTGTTGGTTAAAACTCTTTATGTCGTATTTTCCTAAATTCTAATTTCACAATCTTTATTGATATTTTCTCAGTAATACTTACCAAACTTAGAATATGAGGTTTCTTATGAAAAAAAAAAAACCTAAAGAATAGCAAAATTAAATATGTTATGTAAAATATTTTATGAAGTACTTTAGTGCAAAGTATATTTTATTTAATAACTAGAAATTGAGTCTTAATAACTAGAAAAAGATATGAAACTACTTTTCCTTGGATGAAGGTTGTAAAATGTTACATTTACTATTAGAACAAAATATGAAAGATTGATTTTTAAATATGGGATTTACTTTAGTTTTTATTAAAAAAACTGTAACTACGTTAAAAACTGCAAAATAATTCAATACCATAAATTTGATTGACAGGTTGATAACTAAATGCCCCCTACAAGTTTCATAGTATTTCTTATTTTACAGAAAGTGTTATAAAAAATATAAATATTACCATGGTGGAATTTTACTCATTATATGATTATAAGTTATTAAAATTCAATACTATTATATGAATTCAATTAATTTGAAATTCAATATTAAATAGTATATAAAAATATGAAGCTTATACTTTGTAATTATTACAAGTAATATTGTAGTGCTTATCACAAATAAAGTTTTAACACATTATATATTTTACTGGATATTTTTTATCTTTTTCTTTTAAACAAATCTATGGAAAATATTTTACATTAAGCGGATTTTCACTCAAATAAAACCTCAAAAAAGCCTTTTTCAATAAACACCAGGTTAATCAAGATGTTATCTATTATTCCAAAAACCGTTTGAATTACCTACAGGTTAGCGGCTTGATCGCTAATTGGCTAGCTCTCTGGCCATTGGTACTTTAGGCTTCATGCTCGACTCCTGGCGGTGGCATGGATGTTTGTTAGTGGTTCGGAATCCAGTCTGTTTAACCCTCGTGTGTGCACAAGATGACCGTAGAGCGACAAACCAAACCAATACCTACAGATTATGTTGCACTTACTCATGATCTGAATATTTTCTTTCTGATTCATTGATAAATAAATGACATTTAATCCTCGAATAATTTAAAAATTATTCTGAATTTATATTACTTTCCAGCATAAATTTTTCAAAAATAATGATAAAAAATTGTTTAATTAATATCGTATTGAATTTAAACTGAGAAGTTGTGCTGTTGTATAGTCTATTTCAAGGATTAATAACAAATCAAAATAAAATAACATATATTATAATAAATATAATATATACAATGTATTTACTTTTATTTAAAATATATAGTAAATTATATTTAATTTTGAAGATCCTTTGAACTTTTCAAAATTGAAATAAAATTAATTGATTAATAAGAAAAGAGATAAAAAAAGAGCAAAACGTTATCAAATATCATACATAACAAGCAAAAACATTATCAAATTATCATAACACTCAAAAAACAGATTAATACTTGCAAAAAAAATCAATTTAACAGAAAAAAATTTAATTTTTGTTTCAAATTAAATTTTTTATCGAAATCCTTTAAATATAACCTTTTCAGTTTTAATTAAATACTAAAAATAGTATTTGATTTCCTAAAAGGGTTACTGAAAAAAATATATATACTGTTTCAACGTTAAACAATACTTATATTTACATATTGGCTTTAAAAATTCGCAGATTGATGTTCATTTAATTAAAATAGTTTCAGATACAATGCATTTTTAACCATAAAATATAGACTGATGTATAAAAAATAAAGACAAAATTTATTTCCACTGTATGTACACTTCTCGGTGCGTGTAAAAAATGATTTATTTAATGTAAATTAAATTTTTACGAAATGATCCAAACCTGATATTTAGTTAATTTTTTATTTAAATATGATGTTGAATATTTGTTCTCTCTGGCGCTCGGTATGTCGGGCTTGAATCATAGTTTTCCATGGAAGTTTACAGTGGTTCGGAATTCTCTTTAAGTCGTAGGTCTCGTCTAATATAACTGTAGAATGGTGGGAGTAGGGCCGACAACCCTATCCCGTAAAATGAAAACAACATCTCTTGTTTCGGAATCTGCCAGTATACAGAAGGCCTTTATCCACCACGGGGCTGTCGCGCCAATGAAGAAGAATATATCAATATATAAATAATAATTGCAATTTTTCAGTCCACAAGTTGAAATGACTAAAATGGAATTTTCGCAGTATTTTTGTTTACTCTTTTTACTAGCGAACGTAATACAAGCTTAACTACGAATCGAATAAAAAAATCAAAAGAAAGCATTTAACAAATTGATACATATAATTTAATAATTTAAGCTGTAAAATGAATCAAAAATTAGAGATGTGCTCTGTGATAAAAACTACTCTTATTTAATTGGTTATTTATTTTCTTCTTATTTAACCTCCACCTCCATGCATATAACGGGGCTCAAAACATTTGTCTAATCGTTAACATATATTTAATAAATAAACATTAATAATAAACAGTGCATAAAATAATAATCATAAATTTTCAATCCTCAAGTTGAGGTAACTAAAATGAAATTTTCATATTTTTATTTGCTCTTTTTACTAGAGAACATAATACAAACTTAACTACGAATAGAATACAAAATCGAAAAAAAAAGTTAACAAATATAATAAATTAATAATTTTAGTTGTAAAACGAATCTGAAATCATAAATGTGCTCTGTGATAAAACTTAACTTACATAATAGAATTCTTAAAATCAAAACGGGGCCCAAAACATTTGCATGAAAAAATCTAACTAAATAAATAATAATTTATATAATTTACAAAAAGCTCTAAAAAATTAGCGATTATTTGAGCTGTAAAATGAATCAGAAATCAGTAAATGTGCTTTGTGATAAAACTACCCTTATTTAATTGGGTTATTGTTCTGCGTTTTCTTCTTATTTAACATCGATTCATGTAACGTGGCTCAAAACATTTGCATGATCGTTATCATCTATTTACTAAATAAACCTTAATAATATGCATATATACTGCTGATTATTTTACCTTTGTTCGACTATTCAAAAATAATTTCATTGTAGGAAAATCAGCGTTTTGTGGTTATCCCTTTATCTGCAGACAATAATGAAGTTTTTTATCTTATCTGACTTTTTACCAGAGTCTGTGGAACGTAAAACGTCAAGAACTCTCGTAATAACAATATAATGGAAGAAAAATTGCAAGGAGGGAAGAAAATCAGAAATCTCTATTGAATCACTTTTAGTATCTTGGAAAATTTTTTATACGAAAATAATAGAAAATAAAAAATGTTTAAAAGATTTTATGGTTGAAAGATAAGCTATAATGCTTTTAAATTGGATCCCGAAAGGATTTAATATGGATAGAAACATCTTGGATAAATGGTACTCGTAGAGATATGAAGTATCGATTTTTTAATTCATATACGTTCAAGCCTCTTACCAATGAAACAAAGACTTTAAGGAAAAGTACTTTTTTTTTTTTAAAATTCTTTTATGTCTTAAAAAGGTTTATAAATGAAATGATTATATGAATGAAAATTAAAAAAAAAAAAAAAAAAAAATTTCACCCATAAGGTTTTTATAACATTAATCATGATCGTTTTCATCTTTTTCTCCTATTTTCAAATCATAGGTATTAGGGACTTATTACTTGATTAGCGGAATATAAATATTGCTTGAATGGATTATTGTTATGATTAGTGTATCATTTAGGACATCATTAAAATAAAATAAAGTTATTCATACTGGAGTAAAATAAGTTAATTTCTTTTATTAAAAAATTTTTAAGAGAAATTTTGCATTTTTGTTTGATTTTTTAATAAAAAAGTTCCTTTAGTTTTTCTAAAATGCATTTTAAAAAAAAAAAATATTAAATAATAGTATTGAATTTAAATCATTAAGAGATGCTTATGAATTCATATTTCTATAAAAATATAATAGATAAAGTAAAATAAATAAATTCTATCTATTTAATTTGGGAATATATTATCTACACACAGAGAGATAAATGTATTTATAAATAATAAGATCTATACATAATATAAAATACTTAATCCTTTCTTACTTTGATACTTAAATTAATTAAGAAATGAATTTAAGGAACAAAGTAAGAAAGGATTAAGTATTTTTCTACATTGACTATTCTCAATCATATCATGAGAGAAATGCAATAAAATCCATATCTAATATTTCTATAAATAATATTAATAATAGTAACATTTTATAAATAATATAAAATCTTGAAGGAGTTCATAAAGTAAAAATTGTGATTCTAAAGAAATTTTTTTATAAAATTTAAACAATGTTTGAATCTTAACAGAATTTTGTTTAAATTCTTTTGGCTTTAACGAGATATATAAACATTATTACATTTAGAGTTATTTTTGTGCCCTTTTGAAGAGAGAATACGAATAAAATGGATTTACGAAATGCAAATAATGGATTATTTCACTTCTAAATACTGAAAAATAAAAAAAAAAGGATTTATTCATAGGATAATGTTATATTATGGTATTAATACACTCCTGACCATAAATTAAGGATAATTCAGAATCACACAGAAATTTAACTCTAAAATAAAAATTCCACCTGTAGAATTATCACACACATCTTGAAGAAGAATATGCAAATTACAGGAAACCACCAGATGGCGCGGATAGTACGTCACAATGACGAGAGTGTAAGAGAGGGGTATATAAGGAATGGTGGTAAAGAAGTAAAATTGTTCACAAGCGCTTTAAAAGCCTTTCAGTGCAATAATCGCATAGTTATGGCACAAAGGAAGCATTTGGATGATTTTTTACGTGGTAGAATTATCGGACGACTGGAATGTGGACGTACCCAGCTGGAAGTATCAGAGGAACTTGGAATCGCCCAGAGTATTATCTCCAGGCTTTAGCAACGATTCCAAGATGATGGTAATGTGAGTAGATGTTACAGCACAGGTCGCCCCCGTGTTTCAACGCCGAATGAGGACCGGTATTTAGCAGTTACTGCCAAAAGAAACAGACGGAGCACAGCATCAGACCTGTCTCGTCAGCTCTCTTCAGCTACCGGTACGACAGTTTCAAGGCAGACCGTGTACAGATGCTTAGGGCACATTGGTCTATATGCTCGTAGGCCTGTCAGATGTGTTCCACTTACCACAACTCACTGTCGCCTGCGATTAACCTGGAGTAGAGAGCATGCATTGTGGACACCGCAACAGTGGTCTGGTGTGATGTTTTTCGACGAGTCCAGGTTTAGTTTGCAGTCTGATTCTCGCCGGACTTTCATATGGAGAGCGCCAGGTACCCGTTACCACCAAGAGAACACCATTGAACGACACGGTTACGGTGGTGCAGGATGGCTCGTTTGGGGAGGAATTATTCTTGGTTCCAGAACTGACCTGCATGTTCAGAGTGTAACGATGACAGGCCACATCTATCGGGATGTCATTCTGGAACAACATGTACGTGTGTTTCGGGGCGCCATGGGTGCTGAATTTTTGTTTATGGATGACAATGCCCGTCCTCACCGTGCAAACATTGTAGACGAATGCCTTCAATTGGAGGATATCACCCGTAGGGATTGGCCAGCATACTCACCGGACTTGAATCCAATAGAGCATGTGTGGGATATGCTTTGCCGACGAATTGCAGCCCGTCAACCCCCTCCCACCTGTCAACCGTAATTTCGGAGGACATTGCTTGATGAGTGGTGTAATATTCCCCAAGATCAGATTGATAATTTGATAATCAGCACGCCTAGGCGTTGTAAGGGCTGTATTGCATCGTCCGGGAGACATACTCCATATTAACCATCATACTAACCATGTTATACTGTTTTTTTGTAAATAGGATCTTTTTTAAAATTTGCTCCAGGGAGAAAAAATTGCAATTTTTATTAATTATATCAAACATATAGCATCTTTTTTGCTCTTTACTTTTTGTTTAATAAATAGACTTTACAAATAAGTCAAATTTGTTTTGCTTCTGTCTCTTTCTTTGCCTGAACTTCATTATCCTTAATTTATGGACATGAGTGTATAATCCTTAATGTTTCTGTTCTTATTCGTAACTCATTCAGGATCTTTATTTTATCACATTCGTTTATTAAGCGCCTTTCGAAAAGAATTGCCGATACATTATTAATTCTGAATGGTAACTCTGGTCAACCGTTTATTCAATAGTACAATATATTTTTTGTGTGCACACAATGCATACGCAGTCGGCAGTTAAGTATTGTTGGACAACAAGATACCAATAAAAGCGAAATACTTGCTTGAATTACATGCTTTCTCCTAGTATTAAGACATAATTCTACAGAAGTTTATTAAGATTTGTTTGTTATCTTTTAGTCTGAATTAAAGAATGAAGAAAATATATGGCATTTATGCAACTGTTTCCATTGCTCAGTGTATTTCACTGCTTAAAACTCTGCTTCACTCTTGGAGCAGACAACTATTAGATCTATGTGTGGGGATGCCAGTCAGCCTGTGCTTTGCAGGGACATACAGCTATTACCAATGGTATAATGGAATAAATAGCAGGATGCCAATAGTCAATATGCATGAAACGTTTACAGATCAACGATTGGTTAGTGACAAATTGCAGACTCATTTTCACTTTAAAATGAAATTGCCTCTGCTTTCACCATACAGTCTTTTAGAACAATTTTTATCATTTAATTATTAGCATGTGAAAGAAGTTTAAGTAAATATTATGTATAAAAAAACTCGGGAAAAAATTTAAATAAACAAATTAAACTAGCTTATGAAAAAAAAAAAAATAAATAAACCAATTAGAAATTTTAAAGTGGTCAAGGAAACAAAAACTGATAAAAGACACGGAAAAAATGATGAAAGGAATGAAAAACCCTGCTCCCAAAATAAATACCCTTAATTTTATGAATACTAAAAGAAATAGAGATTGACATTTAAATACAATAAAAATTAACATTATTGTAATAATTATCTGAATAAAAAAATCGAATCAGTGCTTAAAAATATCGCTTAATTTCCATCAACTTTAAGAACTCCATGTTCGAAATATTAAAATGCTTCTAAATTAATGATAAGGATTTTTAAATTTATTTTCCGTAAAGCTAAATGACAAGAAAACTCCGAAATTATTTTATAATTTTTTATCTTACCGTCAAAATGATTTTTTCATTATTATCTAATTTTTCACGTTTATCCGAATTATTAAGAAACGCTTATTTTAGAAGAATTTTTTAACTGCGCCATTAATTCATTAAAATTGTGCTGGGTTGACAAAACTTTAATGAAAATACAAAAAGTTTACTCATGCTTCAGAATTATGTTTTTTAATTGAAAAATTCAGCAAATGAAGCTCATTTAATATTTTTATTTAATAATTTTACGACATGTAGCGATGTCATAAAATAAACGATAAAATAATTAATTAGACTTAAGTGTTCCATAGTAAATTTTCTTAAAGAATAGAAAAATATATTTTCAACTTGCAATTGGCAGCAAAATACGTCACACACACACACACATACAAACACATACACGCACGTACACCCCCCCACACACAGAATTTTAAGAGAGAAAATAATTATATATTTTTAAATGTAATTAGTCAACTTGAATGACCATCAGAAATAATTTTATTACTTAAAAAGTTATAATTCCCTTAAATCACTTCCAAACAAGCTGACACTAATTTTAAACAACATTTATTTTAGAGAGTTTTTTTTTGGTTTCAAATTTTACTGCAAATCAGTTTTCAATTATTAATAATGTAAGCAATAAATTAAGGATTCTTTAATCATTAATTATTATTAATTAATTTAATAGTTTAGGCAAGTTCAAAAAAATATTTTGATAATATTAAAAAAAATTGAATATTTTAAGTCATGAAGTAATAATAGTTAAGAAGTTTTTATAATTCGTAATGTACATTGCTTACATTTGTTGTGTTTTTGAATTCGTAATACACATTGCTTAATGTACAATTTTCCAAATACTTCTGTTATATAAAAATAAATTGAATATTTTTGAGTTTAAAAAACATCCAAATATAAAACGCCAAAATTCTTTCTATTCTATTCATTTGATCTGTTTTTGTGTGTGAAAATCCGGAGCTTTTTTATTAATTTATCAATAAATGTTATATCTCACTATAAAGGTGTGTTAATGAAATCTAATGCAGTATTAATCACTATGCTTGTATATTTGGTTATACAATTTGCGTTGATGTGACCAAGTATTAGACAGATACATCGACCATTGCCAAGATGTATTATGCTACAAATATTGGCCTAATATTTTCTAGAAATTAACACAATATGTATCTTACTTTAATTATGTAAGCCTATTATTATAATTATGTAGCTCTTACTTTAATTATGTAGAATACTAATTTGTTTTGGTTAAAACATGATTAAATTTCTGATTTTCAAACTCACATTTTTAATTTTTTTACATGTTTCTATCTAGTTTGATTAATTCTTTTAAACATTGTTGGACATGGTCCTCACTACAGATCCTCCTTTAATTCTTTTACTATATTTCATTCATTTAGATAATTTTGTTTTTAAGCACTAGTTATAATGTTTGTCTACAAAATATTTACTTTTATTTGTCAAGCATGTATTTTTGTAAAGCATCGCGTAACCATTTGACATAAAACTTATTACATGCTATAAAAAAAATACAGCGAACTATACATTCGTAACAAATCTTTTTTTTTTTTTCAATTGTGAATAAAAAAGCCTTTCAATATCTTTTTATTTTCAAAAGGAAAATAAACTCCGTAACCGATCACTGTTCGAGGAAATGAATTCTTTTATTTTACAAACAGGAGAACTATTGCTACGGTTTCTGGTGGTTCCAGGATGACTCCTGTTTGATTTTTTTCCCCACAGACAACGACCATGAATCCAGGAAATGATTTTAAACAATTATTTTCTTTCCTGCCTTTACAGGAAGTGTGAAGCCACGAAAAGGATTTGACTGAAATGTGTTCCAGTAAAGTTTTTGGTGTCAGTATTTGTTTTAGATTTGTAAGACTGCATTATTGAAACATCTGAGTCATATTTGTTTTCGTAACTCATTTAGTATCCTGTGAGAAACGTGGGTTGTCGGGCTCTGACGTCCGGGAAATGTATTGGTGGGCGGGAATTCTTATGATTTTTCTCCTTACCGATAACTGCCGGACAGTCGACGGATCGATGACATATGTATGGACTGCTTAAGAAAAAAATCTATCCAGCAGAGAATATCTTTCTACATTCATTTCTGGATTTTGGAATAGTACAATATTTTGACACTTTAGTGGCTTATAGTTTTCATAGCCACTAAATAGTTGTAATTTTTGTTGTAAATATATCTTATTACAATCTTATAGTTGTAAATTTTCGTATTTATGATTTTTTTAGCATTATAGAATTCTAAAAAATGGATAATATTTCTATACGTACTTAGGAATATGAGATATTGAGAGTTAAATTATTTTTTTAAACATACTTAGATTTTATACCTGTTTGAAAACATTAATTAAATAATGACTTCAGGGAAACACTATTTATTGAATTTTAGTTTAATGCAATTATCTTGTCCCAAAATTTATTTATATATTTAGGAACTACATCAATATTGAAATCGCAAGTCAAATAATATATTTTGCTGCTATATTTTCTTTTATTTAATATCTTAATAAATGTCTTTATCATAGAATGTTACAAAATGCCTGTTATCAGTATGATTATGAGATATTGAGCATTATTACCGGTGTTATAATTATCAGTATGAGATATTGAGTTTTATTATCAGTGTTATAATTATCAGTATGTGATATTGAAGAAAAGAATATGAAATATTGAGAAATAAATTGGTTTATATAAACATACTTTGCTCTTATAAAGATGTTTGAAAACATTAATTAAATAGTGACCGGAGATACATTATTTATTGATTTTTAGGTTAAGGCAGATATAAATCATAAAATTGTATTCAGATATTCAGAAACTACATCAATATTGAAATCCCGAGTCAAATCCTATATTTCTGTTACATTTTCTTTTATTTAAGATTTTAATAACAGTCTTTCTCATCAAAACTATCAACTTGAATCAATACACCATTTTATTTTACTCTATCCCATTTTTTAAGGCTTTTTTTATGTAGAATTCATTAAAATGTATAAAATTATAATTTTTAAAATTTTTTTGTTGTGTTCATGCAATTTAAACCTTTTAACATCAATAGAAATAAATTAATTTTTGCCATTTTATATTTTCAATATAAAACATCAAAATAATTAATGCCAGCATTTTTACAATTATTTTCCTATTATTCTGTAATTAAAAGTTATTAAAGCTAAAATACTCAAATAAATAATCAAAGTATTTATTTTCTAAGTAATTTCAAATTTAAATAAATACAATAATTAAAATACAACGCAAATATTCAAATGACATAAATAGTACTAATGCTACAACATATTTACTATTATATTTCAAAAGCTAGAATTCTATTTATACATAAAAATTAAATTTAATATAAAACTTAAGATCTCTGAAAGGAAATTTGTAAAATAATTAAGAAGGTATCATTTAAAAATTAAATAAAATGATAAGAGGAATTCTCAAAAACAAAAACAGAAAAAATCATTATAATAAAATAAGAAAGAATTTTTAATTCACATGGGACTTAATTAGAACACTTTCAATCACTCAAAAGAAAAATAATCCTTCAAGTAAGATATCTTGTTTCTCTTATGTTACAACTAAAAACATGCCATAAATTCCTTCCTAATCTTTTTAATAAGTGACACTTAGTACCATAGAGTCTCATTAGAAAATATTGCTATTGAAGTGTTTTTATATCAGTGCGGCCACCAAGTTCTTTTTCAAAGTGCTGACTTAATCACATGTAACGAACATCGCCTGCAGCCAGATTGATTTGATATTCATGATTTCTGAGAATACCACTGAGATTCATATAAATTCATAAAAAAATAAACTAAGATTTATGTCAGGAGGTATAAGCAATGTTGATTTCTCGAAATGATATTTATAACATCTAATGATCTCTTTTTAAGGTGCTATACTTATTAGATGAATTTAATTTTGATTTCTCTTTGTGATAGGTAATTAAAAGAATTCCAAGGAGATAAACATATAACTGTTTTTATATCCAAATGTATAGTTTTGTTTGTTTGTTTGTTTGAAATATAAAGTACTTCTCAGATTTGAAATTTATGAACTTAATTAACAATTAATAAACAATTAATAAACATATTACTAACTAGAAAAAGCAAAAATAGGGACTTAAAAAATTACTCGAAAAGTTAATAACAATAATAATATTGTTTTGTTGAGAAAATGAAAGTCATTAATGTTATTTCTTAGCATTTTATATTCATGCCCGAGCAACTTTTAAATAATTTTTTTTTAAGATGTAAAGGATTATTAAACAATTTATAGAAATTTTACCACTCTTCTTTAAATATAACAATACAAATTTTAATATAATTATTGTTAAATTACTGCCTTTTTGTTCTATTATATTACAACTTATTTATAAGGAGTCTAAATAACATTTATGTTGAGTAACATTTAATATTGTTGCCAATACAAGGACATAAATATTAAAACAAAAAGCATGACGAAAGTGAAGATAGAAAAGGAATAAACAATAATTAGATATAGATAGATATTAAAAACAACAATTATTGTAGAAATAAACAGAATAGAGCTCAGGCACAATGCATTTAATTCATTCACATACTGCTAATATTTTTACCATAAAAATCACAATATTCATAGGATTACAATAAAATATCATAAAATATTATACAGACACTTATATTTCTTTTCGACTCCAATGTATTTAAGAAAATAATTTGATGTCATTTTTTTATTCTATATAAAAACCTTTATTATTTATATGAAAAGATAAAAATGTATTCTTTCTTTAATATAGCTGGCCCCTTACTTACTGATATTCTTTTATGGGAACTTCTAGCTGAAAAAGAAAGTTTTTTCACCGTACTTATTAACAGGAAAATTCCTCGATAAAAAGCAATCGATACTTTTTAACTTCGTTTTAGGAGTTTGGCTGTGATGATTAGAAGGATATTAAAAGACATTTGGGAAATTGAAAGAAACTTCAAACCAGCAGAATTAAGTGACTACGGTGTATATATATATATAAATTTCCCCTTTATTTCTAAATAGGATTCTTGAATGGTACTTTTAATTAAATTATAAAACTATAAAAAGGTTTAATATTTTTAACAATTAATAATACTTTGTGTGGCATTTAAGATGGTGAAACAATTTCAATTTTTAAAAATTAATGACAGCTGCTGTTTTTGTCCTGAACTAATAAGTAATTGGGTTTCACATTGTTTGAGTAAAGCCGGATTAATGATAAAGATTATTGGAATGAAAACTTAGTGACATATAGAAGCTTTTACTTTTACAATGTACAATAAAAGTACTTTATGTCACTTTCTCGTTAAAAACAAAGCATGTATCTTTTGAAAACAATTAATTATTTTAAAAAAAAATTTTTTTCTCCCCCAAAAAAAGAAACTTCAGAATTTATTGGACTTGTTTCAATAAGTAATAATAACAAATTTCGAAATATTTAATAACAATGTGATTGTATAATTATTTATATGTCTGTATTCCTTTAAATCTTTATTAAGTTATTATACAGTCAAAATGTAACGCAAAGTAATAAAAAAGATTTTTAATTTTTTATAAATTGAAATTGAAAAGATCATAGACAAAGCTTTAAAGAAATTGAATTATGCAAAACTCAACTATTTTTAAATGCTAGAAGATTGTTGAAAGGGGCTATGTAAAAACATTTAACAGTTGCAAAGGACAAGTGAACCTGTTCTGAAATGATTTGTAATTTATTTTAGTTGTAATAATTTATTGTTTTTATACACGAGATAATTTGTTGTTTTTATATTTTTGGCAAGAGAACTTATTCTGAAATGATTTACAATTAATTTTAGTAATAATAATTTATTATTTTTATGAACCTATATTTTATATATGATATATTCTTTCTTTTGTAATTCTCCATTGATAATTTTGATGGGTTTGCAACCATATGTAAAAAGTGTTTGCTTATATTTGCTACCTATTTTGTACACCTATCAAACCACATATATAAAGTCACTGCGGAATTGAATAAAAACTGCTAGGCAGCTGGAATTATTTTAAATATAGTTTTATTTTTTGCGTAAATGTATTGAAATTTTTTAAAAATTTTGTTGCTTTATTTATTTATTTACCAGTTAGGACGTTTACTTCAGATTCATATTCTCTTGATATTAAAAATTCTTTTATTAAAAATTTATAGTTGGCCTCACAGTTACGATTTTATGTTATATTTTAAATTGAAAGAATAATAATCGTTAATGATGCACATAAATTTCCTTCTAAATAACATGGAACTGAAATAATTGGATTGAAATATTTGGGCTACCATTTCTTACAATATAATTCAGGATGAAACGTTTCTCACAGTGTAATAGGTATTTTTTTCTTTGCTTTTCTGATCATTTTATTATATTCTTCTGGTAGGTATATTCTGTCATTCCTCCTTATTCATCTTTTTTGCATTATCAAAGTTTATTCAAGGGGCAGAAAACTATTGGAAACATTTTCTGAAAGCTACCATATGCGCCACACTAAAGAAACAGATCATTCAGTCATAGTGGAGTCTATCTGTTGAATTTTCTTCCATAAAAGATTGCAAATTTCCCCAGGCTCTCGCATTGCAAGGCTTTTGTGAAATGTGTAAAATTCAGTTGAATCAGTTTTCATGTCAAACACGCAAAATATGTGAAGCCACATCTTCTTCTACTAGAGACTTAAAGCAATAGAATGATCTGCATGTAATTGAAAACAATACTTCCAGCTTCTTTCTTTTCATACAAGGCCAACAATTTCCTTTTTTTCGCTTAAAATTTGTTTTCTCAATGCATGTGAAATATATTTTCGACAACAGCAGCTCATTTGGAGTTCTCTTTGAGGTGGTGTGATTTGGTTGTTTCAAGATCTTCACAAGTAGAACACATGTCTATTCGTGGTTTTCCCAATAGGTAATCATGAATTTTATTGGATAAGTTTCGGAAGAAATCATATTTTACAAGGCCGACCGGTTCAGGATTTTTACACTGAAATGACAAAAGTCATGGGATACCTCTCAATATCGTGTCGGCCCTCCTTTCGCCCAGCGAAGTGTAGCAACTCGAGGTGGCATGGACTCAACAAGTCGTTGGAAGTTTTCAGGAATATTGCCCAAACGTCCATAATTTATAAAATTAAATCGACTAAAAAATGCAAATAACAATAATAAATAATCACTCTGCTGTCTATAAAATATAATTAAAAAAAAGATTTCTTTTATCTTTCAATACAGATCGAGCTGCCATCTAACGAAATATTTATAAGATTGAAGACGGATATAAGTCCAGGATTCATTTCCTTCTTAAACCTTAAGCTGAATTCAAGATCCTACATCTTTTTGCTAAGACTGATTTTCCTTTATTTCCTAGAAAGTAGTCTTCAAAAGTAGTCTTCTTCATTTACTTATTAAAGCTGACTATTCATTTTCAAAAAAATTACGATAAAAAAACCATTGGACGAATAAGAGCATGCCAAAAGCACTCCTATGTAGCAAGATGGTTGATTCTAAAACCTTCTGTAATTCAATGTCCAACGCATTTCTAATAACAGAATAAGCTTCTAGAAAGTACAACCGATAAAAACCGAGATGTGGTGAAAGCTAATTGCAGCTAGTTGCAAGAACTTGCATAATCGTTGTAACCCACTTCAAATCTTCTCTTACTCAAGCAACTTCTGCAAAGCTGTATCCAGATCAAATATATTTAGAAATCTACGCGGAAGCAAAGTGTTTGCGACACGTCAAGCATACTGTGAATCCCTCACACCATGCCACCGAAATGAAAGGCTCAATTGGGCACTCGTATATATCAATTGAAAACAAATTCAATGGAGTTCCTTACTTTATACTAAAGTGTCCAGATTATGTTTACAAAGTGACTCAAGAAGATAGTTGGTGGGGCAAGAGGCTCTTCTGCATGCTATCTGGGCCCTTTATCCTTGAGTTACAAACCGGGCAATTTATAAACTGCCGTAATTACCATCAAATCGTCTCGTATTTTCGGCAGAGATTACAACTCAGGCCACTAATTAATTTTCCTGCTCTTTAGGTTTGAACTTTATCATTGAACCACGACATGTTCATCACTTGAAATACTAAATTTTCTTTGAATTTAATTTATATAAATGAAAACTTTTCAATATAAAAAACAAATAATAGCAAATAATTCCTTTTATTATATTTATAAATAACGTCCAAAACATGTTAAAAAATTCCAAAATTCCATTTTCATCTTTCATTTTAAGCTCATTTTTAATTTAAATGTAATAAAGAATTCTAGAACATTTACTCTAAACATTATAAGCAAGACTTCCTGGTATCAGCAAAAGTCTTTAATTATGAAAGATTTGAACAACAATCAGATTTTATTCTTTTATGTCTAGTGACAATGCAGCACATAACAAAGATTATAATAATGTTTTGTATGCAAAAGGAGAAGTTTTGAAATGTTCATTAATCGAGTATATGCTGTGATAATAATTGCGTTTAGTAATTTATTTCTATAGAATAATGGAAGATAACCCATTTTTTTGAAGTTTGAAAACAATTACTAAGACCATATAAATCGGATGAACAAAGAATTCAATTGAATTAATTCAATGATCATTTCAAGATTAAATGCAATTATCAGTTGTTTAAACATTAAACCATAATGGTTTATAGTACATTATGATTTTGAAATATCTCCTATTGTTTAATTATTTGTTAAGAAGAATAGAATAAAGTATGTGGAAAAATATTTCTTTACAATAAATTAATAATTATAGTCTTAAAATGATGTTTTGAATTGACCAAAATTGTTTGAATTTGAATTTTGATTTTTTGTCTGTTATAATTCTGTTTTTATTTAGACATCTGAATCAAAATTTAAATATGCCACAAGCATTACATTTCATATTATGAGTAAAATTTTATGCGCTAAAACCGAACAATAATTAATCTTCTTTGTTCAGAGTACATTAAAAAACATTGGACAAAAAATTTCTTCTAAAGGAATGACATTTTTTAATTGAGAATAAATTTTACAGATTTATCAACAGATTATCGATGAACCAACAGATTGATTTTTAATGTATAAATTTATGATTGCTATTTCTTCAGAAATGCATTTTATAAAAAGTTATTAATATTGAAGTATGAAAAAATGCATATATTCAAACCTGTACTTGTTTTATCAATATTTTCTTAAAATATTTCTATAGTCTTTTTATAGTTATAAAAAAAAAAAATCTTTTTTTTTATTTTGTTCAACAACATATCCTTTTCGATTAAATATTTCCTGTGATGTTTTATGATTTCTGGTGTATTCTCTGGTGTATTCTGGTGTATTAGTATTTGCGTTATGATTCTGGTGTATTTATTTCGACTTATTTTTGTGATTAAAAATTACTTTTAATATAAAAGTTTAAGAAAAGAAGTATATCAAAATTTATTATTATTTTAAATTATTTATATATTAAAATTTATTATTATATTACAATTTATTATTATATTACAATTATTTATTTATTGCAGTCTAGTATATTGAATAAGAAAATTTAATTTTGTGCACATAAAAATATTAATGCAATTGTCGGATACAGAAAATATAACACAAAACTGTAACATTTCAGTTGGATGATCTCCCGATAAAAATATTCTCATGTTACAATTCAGATTAAAGCAAATTTGTTGCAAAATATTCATGTACTTAACCCCACATTAAAAAATAAGGAGAGTCAAAATTAACTATTGATTTATATAAGAATGACTGTTAATACCGTTAACGAAAATTAATAGTTTTTCACATCTTTAGTGGCTAGAATGTGATGAAAACTGTTACAAATAGATAATGCATATAAAATAAATGATTTTATTTAAAAGAACATAATTGAATGTAGCGATGAAATATATAGGGCAATCAGTAGGAAGTAGGACCACCTCTTGTGATGATTCAAGAAGCAGCCTTACGCAGTACGGATTCAGTTAGTGTGTGGATAGTTTCAGTAGGACATCTATATGCTTTCAACTATCATCTACAGTTAGTCTATGATTGAGGCTGGCGTAGAGCACATAAATAGAGGTCAACCATGTTCTCGATATACTCAATCGAGGAGGAAATATTGCAGGCCAAGCAAGCAACTGTACATGCTCTAAAGTATGCGTATGAATGCCGTGTGCAGTCTCGCGTTGTCTTGCTGGAAAATACATTTTGCAGCCGTTGAAAGTAATGCAGCTCAACCGGCTACAGCCCCTCATCAATGTATTGATGTGTCGTTAATTAAAATTTGATGCATATTAGAGGTGATCTGCTATCGTATCTGATGACACTCCAAACTTTTATAACACGCTGATGTTCAATAATAGTGGTCGAATTGTCTCTATCTCCTGAGGCCACCAGGCTCACACCCGTGACTATCATCAGTCAAACAGAATCGAAACTCGTCGCTGAATACCACATCACACCGTTAAGTCGTTGAACATAGCTCATTCCCAACGCTATCGTAATCTTTCACTTCAGCGAATTGGCGTGAATGGCAATCTTCGCAAAGGGCTGCTTGTGTGAAACCTGCTTTTAACCAATCTTGTTAACTTGTTCTTCAGGATATTAGAGCGTCTAATATTTCCTGTACAATCCTCAGAATGCCGATAGTAATTGATTGTGTGAACTGTCACCACAAATGCGTCGATCCGTGAGTTCTGATGTACACTTAAACTAACCTGCCCTTTCACAATGATTCATATTTAGTTCATCAACCCATCTTATCCAAATTATATGCGCAGTGGACACATCTATGTGAGTTTCAGCAGAACTTTGACGGTAAAACCAACCAGCCGTTCGTAAGCCGACAATTTGATATCTAGTAAAATCTAGTGATTGCCGCAACTGCTTTCAGTGTCATCCAAGAATCTCTTATCTTCTCATGCCTTCTAAAACATAGAACTTTTTGAAATTCTAGATTGCGTAGAAGGCAGAGTATAGCTACTGTTAGCTCATTCGCCATTTCCGCCCCTTCTATCCCGCGCTATAATCATCTGACCAAATTACATTTCAGCTCATCAGCATTACTTGTTCAGCTGTGTGTTACCCCCAAATGTGTATATTTATATCGCTGAATCGTCATGCTGCTGCTTTTGCTATGTCAGGTAGCGCATTTGTTGATGAAAGCAAATTTGATATATTTGGACGTAATGGTTTATTCATAAAGTTGTTCCTTACAAATATAACAGAATAAAATGAACAGATTTTAAAAAAATAACTTCGTTCGCTAAACCTGGAAATGGAAGAGTTATGATGCGAGGGTGCATGTTAGAAGCTGGAGTGAATAAATTCAAATTTACAGATGACACCATGGATTAGTGCAAGCAGATTATCTTCTTATATTAAATTAGAAAATCATTAGGATAATCATAAATTTTTTACCTTCCATACTGCCTTGAATCTTCAATTATGGTTGCTTTATAGTTATAAATAAGTTATTCAAATGTTTCTTCATATTTTAACCTAATAGTAGATATTTGACCATAACTTCAAAACGACATTCGAAAAACCTAACACTCTTTTAAAGCAGAAGTGAAAGTCTGTTGTACAAAATAAAAAAAATGGAACGAAATAGGGTCAAATTTATTAAAATGTTTCTCAATATTATACCAAAATGATTAAAAAGTTCTCGTAAAGTTTGTTGATATCTAACAAAGTATTGTTTAATAAGCATTTCAAAATATTTTAAAATATTAATTTTCTTGTTCTTTCAATTTTTCCAACAATATTAATACTTTGGAAAAACGTGTCTCAATTTTTTTTTTTTTTTGGGGGGGGAGAAGGGATTTTTTTTTTTCTTAATTAAATTTACCAAAATATATAGTTTATATTTGAAACGCATCATATCTGCGAATAGCTATAAATCAGCGATATTGTAATAAAACTTAAAACAATTCATAAACTGCTATATTGTAAGTTAAGTAATTTTTATTTAAAACAAAATATATGTTGCGATATATTAGAAACCTTTAGTGAAACGCTTTCTTTTTTTTTCCAAAATGATTTTTTTAACGTTGAGAAAACTTGTCAGGGCCCCGTTTTGATGGAATTTACTTATGTTAATTCTATATTAGACGTATCATTCAAATTTGCCAAAGTTTTTATGTATGATTAAAGGCCTCTGAAATAGTAACTATACGTGCCTCCATCATATTGCTAAATTTATTGAATATTATAATTACTTAAAGATAAAAACAGTAATAAAAAGTACCAAACATCTATAAAGCCCCATTTCTTAATTTCGTTCTTTTACAAACAGATTTAATATTACCAATATGCATCGCAGTTTCACAATTTCTAGAGGAAGATTGAAATATGTTTATAATGTTTACAGTCCGAGTGTATTTCAAAGACATCAGATCACCTAGACATAATGGATAGCGGTAGGAAGTGCTAATGTATATCATTGCTTTGATAGCTCTGCAATCGGAAACCATTCGTGTGTTTCTCAATTCACCGTTGTAGTTTGTGGTAAATTATTAGTAATCCTACTATAACATATTCGAAATGCGTGTGAGTTTAAATTAATCCACTATAAATAGATAGCGGTGAGATTTTGAATAATATTCAACTGGTGGTATCTAGTAGGAATTTATATGTTAAAAATACATTTTAAAGAATAACTTATTCACTATAAATGAAGCAATTCCAAATATGAGAAATCAATTCTTTTAAACCAACAGAAATAAGAAAATTTGCCATTTTAACTCGGGTTAATTTTTCATTGTAAAATATTTGATGACAGCTTAAGGAGTTAAAATTAACAGACATATTACGGATTATACATTTTATTTTCTTCCAACATAACTAAATAGTTATTTATTGTAATTAATAGTCAGATTTCCTTTATTTTTTGAAATTATGAAGGTCGCCAAGATCACAAGAAAAATACCCAGTTTTTTTTTCTTTGGTTGTTCATAATTCATTTTTCAGATTTATTTACTCAAATTTAAAATATCTACTTAAATATATTTTCCAACTATGACTTAAATGAAATGCTGATTTCTTAACTTAGTGTTTATTAATTTTTGGTATATATGCTACTGACTTTTGATATACAAGCTGCGTCAACATTGATATATAAGCCTAAGAACATCTTGGGGATCTTCAGTAGGTCCATCCGGGTCTTTATATTAGAGTCTTAACGGCTGTTTGCACAAGTGTACTTCAGAAGAGAATATAGTTTCAATTTTTGTCAGTTTAACCAAACCATTTATAATAGCAAGATTTGACAAAATCTCATAACCCTCATGCTGGTTGTATTAGCATTTTCTTAGTTTTCTTGAAATGTAAGAAACTTAGAATAACTCCTTAAAAAGCCACGTCAAAAAGAATAATTGCTTCTCCTATCCTTCTCCTGTGTATAGTGCAGCTGTATTCGTATGCTCACTTGCTGTGTAAAATTGAATCTACTGCAAATATATCAAATCAGTAGCAAATAAAAACGATTCAAATGTGAAGCAGTTACGTATATAGGGTGTTCGTAAAATAAATAAACTAAAATAATTGGAAAGCTTTTATGTGGGTAAATCATTTTAAATCCTTTATTGTTCTCTGTCTAAAAATGTGAAGTTGTAATTTGTATTTACAAGATTTAATCTGTTTGTAGGCAAACGACATTTGTAAGTACATTATACTTCGAGAAAGTTTTTAATAAATTATAGAGCTACAAACAAGGAACTTAAGTCTATATAGGTGTCTCTGATAGATTAGATTCTCTGATAGATTTGTTTTTACTTGTTTTGCAAATAAAAAATATCGAAACTTAACAAAAAAGTAATAAAATTGAACTTAATATATATTTTACTACTGTTATCCAATTGATTTCTGAAAATATAATCTTTTCATCTAAACTTAATCTTACAATTGCAATTATGGATCTTTTACTTTTATGGATTTATTACGGTGGATTGGTATGATTATTATGGATTTTAAGTTTATCTACTAGATTTTAACCGACGCATTCAAAAGGAAAATTTTTTGTCGAAAAATACATGTCCGTAAATGTTGTGCTTAGGAGATCGATAACACTGTTTCACACAACACATTTTAAAGTTCTCCTAAGTACTTTCTAAGTAAGCTCAGTACTCTAGCTCAGTACTTAGTTAGTATTTAGAAGTACAAAAGTCTTCTCCAAGAGTGTCCTTACCACCTCAGGATGGGTGTATAAACAGAGCAGTCGGGGTTTGGGAAGTCCCGAGGGGCCTTCTATCGCAAGGACTTCTTTTGAAGGAGGTTGTGGAGGTATGGGAGGGCAGCCTGACCGTGATCCTTTTAGAAAACCCATACCAGAGAGCTCTCAGATTGGAAGCTAAATGGATGTATTGAGAAAGTTCGGAACACATACATGGTTAGTAAGCTAAGAATGTTTTATAGCATCCTGGCAGGGTTCAGAAAAATAATTTTTTTAAAACAACTATTTTATTTTATTTATTTTAATAATTTGAATTGCTATCTAGTTAATTCGATGGAATTTTGAATAAAATTTTCAATTATAAAGATTTTTTACGCTCTTTTCAATATCACATTTAAATATGTCGGAAAATTTAATGCATATAACTAAAATCTCTATAAATTATATACTATTTCTATAAATTATATACCATTTCTATAAATTATATACCATTTCTATTAATATATCTCTATAAATTATATACAATTTCGAATAAATATATTCGAAATTGTATATAATTTATAGACGGTAAAATAATTTTTACTGGAAGCAACCTTGTTTTGTTCATACAAAAATATAAATGAAATTGTGATGTTTTATTATGTAAAAAAAACAAAGAAAGATAAAATAGAAAAAATTATGTAAAGATAGGATTACATAATTTTTTATTGTATGCTCATTTTAAATTAAACGAATTTTTTTCTTCAAAATATTTTATATAATGCTATTCATTAAATTGAAAACTAATTACTTTATATGCATCACTTTTTTAAATTATTTTAAAGATTTTAATGTATTTAACCATTTTTTTTTTTAGAAAATAAGTTTTTAAGATGCATAATAACACATATTTTTCAAATCATTTCTCTTTATCAGTTAAAAAAAAATTACGTAAGCTATTTGTTAGCATAAAGCTAAGAAAAACATTAAATTCGTTAAGAAATTGGGAAATTTTATTTTTCATAAACAAAATGTAATAATATCATTCAATTAAGCAAACTCTTTAATTTCTTTCCTTTCTTTTTAAATTCTTTATAAACTCAAAATATTATTTTTTTATCTGTTTTAACGATGCAAAATGACTCTTAGACTATTCCGCATTATTAAAAGCCATGATTATTTTTTTAAATAAAGCACCATTTTTCATCTTATTTATCTCATTAATACTCTTATTCAAATCTTTCAAAAAATAGTCTCTTTGGGAAATACTTATTCTTTACTTAATGGCAGAGTGTATTTTCATTGTAAAAAAATTCAATTTTATTAAATTTTCTTCAGCACAAAATATATACGAATTAAAAATTTTTTCTCTTTATTTGAGCTTTAATACTATTAAAGCTGAAATAAAGAGAATTAATTTAATTAATGAAAGTTAATTTAATTTATTAAATATGAAGTAATTGCTGTTGGTTACTTAAAAAAGTTTTGATATACTTCAATAGCTATATTAAATATACAATTAATTAATATATAAATTTTATTTAGTAAAATTTTAAATTAAAATCTTAGCTTAAAATTTTAACTTAAAATCCTCTATATGTTTTATCCATAGTTTAGGTCCATTACTGCGATTGTAAACGGAATTTTAGATGAAAAAATTGTATTCACAAATCTATTGAATCTTGTTATCTTACTCATACAAAAACAATTGAATTTTCACAGTTGAAATTTATCTTACTCACACACACACAGAAACAGTTGAATTTTCACAATTGAAATCTATCTTACTCACTTAAATGCATTCTTGGAAAAAATTAATACTATAATTAATCTATCATCGGTAACTCGCCTAACAAAAATAATCTCCCCAGAAAAAAGAAATGAACTTTGCATGTAAAAATATTGCATTCACCTTACAATGGGCAAATTGTTTATGCTTGTTTAATTGAACAGTAAATGTATTCCAAACAATCAATAATATTTTTATTCTATCAAAAATCATAAGATCTAATAACTTAAAAAAAATATCAAATAAATAACCTAAGTTTATTTTTCTAATATTCAAAACAATTCAATATTAAAAATATAAATTATCTTCTAACTTCTATAAAACTTTTAAATATGTTAAGTTATAATTCTAACAATGATAACTTCACATGAAATTTCTAACAATATTAGCAATTTAATTATAATAATAATTTAATTGTTTTAAAAACAATTAATAATTTCTTAAGTTAAATTAAATAACAATTAATAGTTAAAGTAACAATATTTTCAGTTAAATTAAATCTTCAAAAAGATTAGAATTGCCTTATAAATTATTTAAGAGATATTATTGAATATTTTTCACGTAAGTAATAAATAATGTCAGAATGTAAAATCAGTCAATATGAAATATCGTACTCATATCTGGATTGATAATGTGTATACGTAGTTTGTTTTGTGTTTCCTTATTTATTCTTTATTTTGAACTTTGAGTTGGAAATCACTGTAATAAATTTTACTTTATTTTAGATAAAAAAATGTTTGCCGTAAATAAATAAATATTATAATTTATCATTTGTGTAATATGTTTCTTTAAATCACTATTCAGCAATCAAATGAAATACTTCTCAATTGAATTTTATATTTTTGATTGATAAATTCAATAAATTTTTTATAAACTCTATTAAATAAAAACATTAAAGGTTTTAAACAGTAGATAACAGAAAAAGAGATTAAAATTGTTTTAGATTTCAAAGATAGTTACGTACAATCAATATATTATAAATCATGTTAGATGACTGGATCCAAATGAAAGACACATCTAGCGATGTATACCGATAACATGGAGTTGACGGAATCACTTTCTGTTTAGAGGTAGCAAAGTACAAGATATGGGATTAGTGAAAATATAATTTATATATATAATCCCTGAGATCCATAGCGCATGAAATCAATAAGTTATTTATGTAAAATTAAAAGAAAGGGCATTCCTAATTTCGTAATTTCTTCTATGGAACATTAATAGACTGAATATGTCCATATTATGTATCATTGTATGTCATGAAAATATAAATAAAGAAATTAAACGTAAGCCAAAAATTTTATAGTAATCTCTCGCCATGTCAAGTCCTTATGTATGTATATAATAAACGACAAATGTTAATTAAATTTTAATTGAGGATAATTGAAATTATAAAATAATTTAAGGTAAGAGATTTAGAATCAATCAATAAAATTTCACAAAAGAATTACTTTTACTTACTGTATACTAATTTCTACTAAAAAAACATTATAAACAAACTCAAAATAGGCGGGAATGCTTTCAATGCACTCGAAATATCAAACGCGAACTAGGTTCTGTTCACCTCCGAAGCCTACTGTAAGGTGAATGAAGGTGATGATGGTGCTGTCTGAAGGTGATAATTATAACATAATTATCACCTTCAGACAGCAAGAAATGTACTGACTTTATAATCTTATCAAGTCAAAAAAAATCTTGACATAAGGGAGCTTGTTATTGCTTGAATGCAATGGGCTTCTTAAGTCTTATTCATTTTTATATCAATTATCTTTTTAAAGGTAATAAGTACTTACCTTTAAAATGTAAGCGATATCAGAAATGGTCAGTCTGAATTACTGGCGAAGAATGTACGTTATTTTGTAATATGTGTTTTTTTTTCTTTCTAATGCAGCTGGCAAAACACTTAGACAGCTTGGTCTTGGATGGCTTAAGGCAAGCGCTGCACAGATGTTACTCACTTTGCATTACCCAGGGGGGCGTGTAACTTGATAGTAAACCACGGATGCGGAGTAACAATGCCCCCGCAACGCTCTACGATCCTGTTAGGACCGGGACCTACGGTTTAAAGTGGATTCCGAACCACTACAAACACCCATGGAACCACCGGGATTCGAACCCGATGCGTGTGGTACCGTGTGTCAGAGCGCTAGCCACTCGGCCATCAGGCCCCTCTTGTATTATGAATTTTTTATTTATGAAACACATTTATTAATAAATTATTATCAATTAATCAAAATAAAAGGATTTCGCAATTATAGCTCATTCGGCAATTATTATTCAATGTGGAAGTCAAGCATTGTCCTGGTTAAAATTTGGCAAGAACCCAAAAAAAGCATATGGCATTTATAGAAATTTGCATAATATCAGAATTAAGAGACATTTTTATAGATAACAATTCTATATTTAGAAAATTGTAAAAATAAAAATAATTTATGTTTTGGATTATTTTATTTAAATGAGAATCATTACTTATTAATGAATTAGAGACAATTAAGATTACAGTTTTATTCTTTTTTTTAAAAAAATTTAGTCTATTCAAAAAGAATTAATATTTTTCAAAAAATTATTTTTTATTTAGAGCTTGAAAAACAAAGAGTTTAAATTTGTAAAATCATTAGTTGTCATCGAAACAATTTCTTGGAAAAGCCTTTTTCTTTTTATTGACAAATTGCCAATAAAATGAAAAACGCTTTTCCAATTAATTGGATCATAATAAATCAAGAACAGTGACAAAACGGCTTAATTTTTATCTAATAATTTTTTTCTTAAGCATTACAAATGTCTGAAAAAAGTATTTTTTCTTTTGTTTCTGTAAAAAGGTTAAAAATGTTTCTAAAATTATCTACTTTTTCGAACATTATTAAAAAAAAAAAAAAAAAAAAAAAAAAAAATCCATGGAATACCATTTTATACGAAACTAAACAATCAGCGGAATTATGTCAATGTTTAAAGTAAGTATTGTTTTTTTAAACTGAATTGTTGAAAGAAATATTTTCTTTAAACTGCATTGTTCTAGAACTCTATTTTCAATTGCAAAATAAAAGAAACACTAGTATAACAAAAAATTCATTCAAAGTGCTAAAACAATCTTTGTTTTTTTAATAATAAAGTGCAGCAATAATAATTTTGGAGGAAAGAGTAATCCTCATTAAATTTTGTGTTGCAAAGTTTCTATTTCTGTCGTTATTCATAAAAACTTTTGATATTTAAAAAAACTATACAATATATAATGATTTTTAAAATAGCACCCTTTTTTGAAATATTTAAAAACAAACATTTCAAAAGGTGAAATATTTTTAATTATTTATGTAAAATAAAAATATATTCTAAAAACCATAAAATGAAATATCAAAACTATTTCATTCAATTACAAATGTAAATCAATTTTGCAAATTTAAATTTTGAAAAATAGAGTATATGGTCTTTAATTAAACATTGAAATACCATATTGTAATGGGCAGGTATAGGTCACACGTTTGGACGCCACAATGTAGTATACGGGCTGAGAAATCCGATTGTAACAGAGTGTGCTTGGGTTGAGATACTTGAGACACAGGTTTGAGAACTCCAAGCTTCATTTACACACGCACAAACAACGCACACATACAATATTTTACACATTTAAAGTCATATAATTATAGGTTCGGGAAGGATCCCACTTCTAAGCCGTAAACTGGAGCCTCGGGTACGCGCAGGGTGCGCGAAATATACTTCAACTCCGGGTGATAGTCTGTAGACCAACTAATGAGCCAGGTTGCGCTAAATATATCTTTTATCTGTAATAGAGATTTTAAACTAAATGTTTCTCAGCGGAAGTGCAGATTGCTCTATACTTCCTCCCGGGTGAGAGTCTCGAGGCCCCGAAAGCCAAATGGGAGCGCTCTTGCCTGAGTGAATTTCGGTTTGTCGCTCTGTACACTTTAGGGTAATTATACCGAACCTACAGTTTAACATGGACTCATAAACATTCATGGACTCACAAACATCCATGCCATTGCCAGGATTCGATCCTGTACCACCAAAGACCAGAACGAGCGTGGTTATAGTATATAATACAATTGAATTTATAATACGTCATCCTACGGTAGGTCAACTTTATTTCATCGAGAAATATGACAATACAAGACCATATGTATTTCTATCGACGCTTTCATGGATATTTCCAGAGATCTTGAATGCCATATTCTAACCATCCAATTTACTCGTTTTTCAAAGCATTGATCTAACAATGCAATGAGAACCATTGCCAAGAGCGAGAATCAAATCTTGTTCTTTTGTGCTCTGAATTCTGAGACGATGGAACTGTTTTCAAAATTGTAATAAAATATTTCTATTTCTTAACAAAGACAGATTTAACAAAGAAATTATATTTTATGAAATTATATTATATTTCGATATTAAAATGAAAATCTAACACTTTTAATAAAAATAAATCTATTTTAAAATTGTCCCTAAATTATTTGATAAAATTGGGATTTATTTTCAATATTCTTTTTTTTGTCTTAAATATTTTAAACGAAAAACTAATAAAAGAGGAATATCTTTCAAAAATTAAATTCAATTATGAAGCACAATATGTAGTTGTCCCCGAAAGGAGGACAACTAAATTCGATATTCGATTATAATTCGAATTTATAATGAAATGTCATGTAAAGATATTTTTAGATTCAACAGAATACAAAAATGATGTAAAATATGGTTAGAAATAGTAAAGTAATAAAATAATATAGTAGTCTTTCAGAGTAAATTTTTTTAAGAACTTTTTTTTCAAAAAAATCTATCAAAAAAGCTATTTTTATCGCACAATTTTGAGCACTTATAATACATCTAAGAAAAATCATTTTGCCATTGATTTTACATACTATAAACCGGATTAAATCCAATTCTGAAATAAATTTAGCGCCTACGCAAAAGTTCTTTAAATAAACAATTTTCTCATTTAAACCTTCTTTTAGAGGTTTAAGAAATTCTAAAGACTGAATCTACGTAGAGATTTAATATTTAAGGGAGTGAAGATATAGAAATATGCATATATATATATAATAACGCCCATTTTATTCTTGCTGATTTCTCGACCTATGTAACAGATTGATTTGTTGCTCTTGTTAACCTTACTACCTATCATTAATCTTAATATCCCTATTAACGCTATTTTCCCCCTTTTCTCATAACAGCAGCTTCTTGCTTTTCTAACATTAATCGCTGGCCCTTTTTTTTCTAATGCAGCTGGAAAATACTCAGAGAGTTGTCTTTCATGCCATGAGCAAGGGTTGCACCGACTTTACTCACTTAGCACTATTCAGTGGGTGAGTGTAGCTTGAAGATAAACTACGGAGGCGGACTAGCAATACCCCTCAACGTTCTACGATCATGTTAGATCGGGACCTACGGTTTAAAGTGGATTCCGAGCCACTACAAACATACATGGCACCGCCGGGACTCGAATCCGAAACCTGTAATACCGAGCGCCAGAACCCTGGCCATTAGGTCGTCTTAATCGCTGCCTTAACATTATTGTTTATCAATTACGTTCTATTTTTCATTTATCACGCTCTGCAATATTAAAATCATTAAATCAAATAATTAATTAAATAATAATAATAATAAATATTAATTACTTAAGTAAAAACCTTTTTGATTATTTGTTTTTAATTTCTCCCTAGTGGCTGAATCTGAGATAAAATCAGTTTGGGTACCAGCTCAGAATCGTCTTACCACATAGCGGTGAATCTGACTTGGTGTTAAACTTTCTGTCTTAACTTTGTACTCCTACTTTTCCTCGCCTGTAATGATTTGCTGACTTAACAATTATAAACTCTCGAATTCTTCTCTTCCCACGATCGTCAATGTACTAACCAAAATACTTTTAACTATTTGTTTTTAATTTCATTAGCTCTGACCTCATAATTTTCTCACCCATCGGATGTATTGCCTTTCATTCTCCTATTGGCGTCTGAGGCTGGATCCAAATAATAAACAAAGTAAACAAACCTTGACATCTCATATATCGACTAAAACTAGTCTGTTTTCAACTACACACTGAAGTAGCTTGCGGGCTTACCACACACATATGCATATATATAATATATATGAGTGGATAGGATTTACTCTCAATGTAATTTAAAGTATTACATTTAGAAGTTCAGTTTTTTTTCTCTCAGATATTATTGTTCTGTTCCAAAAATTCGTATAAAAATACAAAAAACGTTTTGTTAATTTTTTAATGTATAAAAAAATTATTTTTATACTCATCAGAGTTTTAGTTAATTGATTTTTAATTGAAGTTGTGTTCGAATGACTGAAGAAAATTTAAATGTTCATTATTGAATAAAAACTTTTACAAAACAAATATGCAAGAAATTTTTCCTAAATTTGATCGAAGATATTTACTGAAGTTATTTATTATTCAATAAATAAATATCATAAATATGAACAAGGTAATATAGTTATTTATAAAACATTTTATAAGTCAGAAAATTAAGCAAATATTGTTCTTTAAATACTCTCTTATAAAGGGAAAATAAAAAAATTTTTTGGTGTATGCATCAGCCAGTTTTTATTTTTTGCATAATTTTTAAACAGTTTTAATTTAATTTATAACAAACCAAATAAAATTTTAATACAATGAGTTCTGCAGTTTATATGTGTATTAGATGTATATCTGTTTTTTTATCCTGGAATTTAGACTTATTTTTAAAAGCTTTTCTTATTTCTATAATACGTGAATCACATAAAAGAGTTATGATACGTTATGCGATAATTTAAAGTGTAAGCCAATTAAACTATATCAGTTTCCAAAGTTAAATATAAGGGTGTCCGTCTTTCCTCAATAATGTGGTAAAAAAAAATTCTATTGTAGTGACATCAGTGTTTTTTTTCTTCTGTCTTTTATTACGCCGAGAGTGATTGAGTGCATTAATAACGATAAAATAAATCTTGATTCTTGTTTGTTAATAAGGAAGGATATTAGTACTGATTGATTAGGATTGTTATCACTTAAGCACAATATTGATTAGGATTGTTATTTTAACATCAAGCTAAACTTTAGCAGACTTCTTACTGCAGAATGCTGATTTGAAGGTTTAGGTAAACCAAGGCATATTTTGAATAATCTATCTATATTTAAATAAGAAGTATAAAGTTAAATACTCTTTATCTTGAAACCCTTTTACTGTTACTGTTGACAATCATCTTCTCGTAACATATACATATAACTATGGAGTTAATTTCAATGGAAATATAGTTAAATCTAAAATAAAGAATATATATATATATATATTTCTTGATAAGTTTGTGAAATGTTGTTGAAAATACATGAATTATCGAGAAAATTCTTACAACATAACAAGCAGGAATAATTAAAGTTTACGCGTATTTGGATGAAATCGTCGAATGCCGAAATAAACGTAGTGTAAAAATGAATTGTTAGCTACAAAAATTGCAATTCAGAGTAAAGATATTAGAAATGTGTTTTTTTGTGTACGTTTCGTCACACTATTTAAATTTTGAAATCCTTACAACACATAGATGGTATTTTTTTTTACAAAATGTGACTATTACATAAAAATTTTATGGAAAATTACAGCCAATTAAAAAGGAAAATTCAATATTGATTTTATTATCACATAATATGATTTGTAGACCAATAGTTTTTATGTAGAGTTTTTTAACCTACATTTAACATTAAATATTCGAGTTTTGTTGATAAAACACGTGTTAGACCTCAAGTGATTTCATTTGTTTATTTCTTTAATAATTTTCTGATTGTTTAGTTATTTCATTTTTACTTGGGTTTGTTGTTGTTTCTTATCCCACTTGGCTGGCCAAGCCCACGAGCCCATATGTACTCATGATTGAAGGGGAAGGAAGCAGCTTCTGTTGTGATGGAGCACCCGTAGGTAGAAGTCTGACTTTGGCTCTGTGACGCTCTTACAATTATAGGAAACCGGGACCTACGGCTTAAAGTGGATTCCGAACCACTACAAACCTCCATGGCACCGCCGGGACTCGAACCCGAAACCTGTGGCACCAAGAGCCAGAGCGCCAGACACTCTCCAACCTGTGCCTCCAGTATCTCAACCCAACTACACCCAGTTACTATCTAGTTGCTCCAAATTGCTGAACCAAAACACTGAACTAAAAGATATTCCTAGTAACATTTTTTCCAGAAGGAATTTTATGTTTATGAAAATTATATATTTTATTCTCAGTAGTATTTATTAAAACATAATACAAAAAAGAAAATCTAATTATTTATGTGTGTGTGTGTGTGTTTAATGCTCCAAGAATGTTTGCCTTTTTCTGAGATTATTCAGATTTGCCATCAAATTAATAACGAAAAAAGAGCATGCTTTTTTGTTATCAATCAATAAAACAAACCAGCGTGCTATCATGGAACAAGAAAAACATTGATTGCCTTAAGGAAAAACATCTGTATACCTCAAAGGACTTTGCCCTTATTTATCAAGTTTCGTGTGACATTCTTAACGATGAACGATTCTCTTGCATCAAAATTGGAAGTCGACGTCTATTTCGGGGAAAATAATGGGTCGACGTTTTATGCTGGGAGGTTGCTGGATTTTCTTCTTCGCCTTCGACATTTTCTTCCTTTTTTTGTTCTTGAAAGGATCATTATAGGAAAAAATATGTATGAAGTTATTTTGCATTTTGCTCGTTTCATATCGTCTTTCATGCTATGTAAATAATAGTTTGTATTTTATAACCTCCATAAGTCTTAAAAATAAATAAAAAATGGATGAGGGTTTAACCATTAAATAATTGAAGAAATTTTTAAGTTAATTTTTCTTATTTGATTAATTTATCCCAAATGGTTCCTTGTATTATTATTTCTAATTTGAGATAAAGATTATAAGAATTTTGAATATTTCTAATTTATTTATTTTTTTGTTGTGTTAGCTAGCATTCAGCAATCTTTAAATGGTAACTGGCTGCGATGACCATTTGTAATAAACACATTTTAGATAATTTAAAAGAGACATTTATGATAAAAATACAATACGAATATTTTCGTACTATAGTGTGCAGGTTGTGCAGCTGGATTGAAACTGGATGTGGTTGGGTTGAGATTTCAGACTCTGATTTGGGAACTCACAGTGCTATTTACACATGCTTAAACAGCCCACACGTACAATTAACTACAGACATTATTTAACACACTTCAAGACATATAATTACAGATTCGTGAAAGGATTCCACTTCTAAACCGAAATCCCGATACTGAGGTACACGCAGGGTGCGGATAATATACTTCCTCTCCGAATGAGAGTCTATAAGCGAACTATTACGCAGTGTTGAGTTAAATGTACTTCATTTCGAGTGAGAGTCTCGAGGCCTACTGACCATTTCTCCTGAAAGCCACGGGGGCGCTCTTGCCAGTGCGTAGGAGGAAGCTTGCTTACGATTAATCTTTTTATTTCACCTTATCGGATTTTATTATTTAACTTGCTATTGTTTTATTTGTTTATGTCTAATAGTCATCAGCATTCATTAATATGTAAAAAAAGTGATTTCTGAGATATTTACATGTATACAAATACTTTTTTAAAAGTATTAATTATTGTTTTTTTCAATTATAACAAAATTGCAGATTTTATAAATCGTTTGATCGATTTTATATATTTATAAATCGTTTTGGTTATACAAATTTAGTTAAATTTACACGTTCAAATAACAGTTATATGTTTATTTGTTTTTATGAAATTAAATTTGTTTAATAAATTGCATACTTTTAAATTTAAATGAATGACGAAATGAACTTTAAATGTTATAAAAGCATTCTAAGAATTATTAAAAATAACAAGAAAAATATAGTTGAAGAAAACAAATTTTACAGCAGATGTCATTTTTTTTTAATTTTATACTTTCTCAAGATAAGGGTTTGATTTTTGTTGCAAAATAACCGCATAATACACATATCTTAATAATACACATAATAATAATCCATATAATACACATAATATCATACCATATAATATCTTGATAATTATCAAGATATTATGTTAAAATATATGCGCCTTTGATCATGAAAAGATTAAGGGAAAGTTACAAAAATTTATTTAAATCTAAAATTGACACGAATATTGTCCCATAGCATGAATATTACTAAATTTTTAAATCTTACAAATAAATTAATTAAAAAAATTAATGTTTTAAATGTTTCAAATAAATTTTAATGTCTAATTGAATAAAATATATAACATAATTTCTGTAGAATATGCTTGTTTAGAGTTGTTCACGATAAAATTTACCCTCCCAAAACGCCAAGTTAACGAATAAAGCCTGATAAATGAAATTCTTTGAAATTATCTCCATAATTAAGAGTCACGCATTTAATGTCACATGATCAGAGGAGCAATGATAATGGATGCGATAAACTAAATACATTCTAGCTTGAAAAATAAATTAGCAATGTGCTTTGAACATTTAATTTGATATTAAATATCCTATGCTGCTGGTAACAAAATTAAATATCGAAATGGTATAATAAGTTTCATGTATGAGTCTTTAACGAATAATGATACATTTGATATTTTAATATACACAATTACAAAAATTTGTGTTCTATTATAATTTATAAGTGATTTTTAAAACTAAAATTGATTAATATTATGGTAATTATATTTAAAATAGTTTAGAAAAATAATTAAGAATAATAAAATTTATTCGCTTTCAAATGAAGTAATATTATTCTACATATTTTAAATATTATATTATTGAGATAATTTTGGAAATGAAATTTAAATTATTCTTATCTTTGTTCCTATTGATATTTATTTATTTATTATAAAATCATGATACCTTCTTTAAAAAAAAGCGGATTTATTAAGCGACTTTTAAAGATTCAAAATTCATCAATAAAAATTAATATTTCAACGTTCAATAAAGTTTTATAAACTTAAAATATTATTTACCATGTTTATTAATGAATAGTTATGTATATTTTAACTACAAAAATCATTTTTCATAAAATTCAAATAAAAATAGCTGTAAGCTACTAAAATATTTATTTAACATCAAAATCAATGTATCAGAAATTAAAGCTTCTGTTTTGAAAAAAGAAATGTCCAATAAAAAAAAATACTTTATAAACTATTTATGAAATTTTATTTATTAAGTTGAACTTATCATTTAGCAAGTTATAAATTATTTATGAAACTATTCATCTATTTAAACTAAATTATTTAAAAACTTTGTAAAGGAATAAACATTTATAAATTTTCAGTACTACAATTTAACCTTTTATTTTCTAAGAATAAATAGCTAAAAAGAAATATAGTTTTTTTAGCTATCAAATTTAAATAAAATATTTATTAGTCTCTGTTTTTAAATTTACTATGAATAAATGGTAAACAAGAAAACAATTTTATTTTATTGTCAATTTTAAAATGCTCCATTTTAAAAATATTTATCAATTCTTTATATATTTTTTATTTTAACAGCTGCAGCAATGCCAAATAAAATATAATGGGTGGCACCGGAAAGAAAATATTTTTAACAACTAAAAGAAATTTTAATTTTCCCTAAAATATATAGATACATTTTAATATATATACATTATAAATACTCATATATAAATATTTTTATATACTTTCCACTTTTATATGATATTTAAATAAAAATATTCTAATAAAAGCACGGATTACTCTTCGGAAAATATTTAGTTTTGGAAAACTCTTTCAATCAAGAAAATTCTGAGAAATTTACATGAAATTTGTATAAAAGTGTCAGTATTTTTTTCTTCAGCACTATGAATTTTTCATTCGTTGCAGCTGAAATGCTAAATTCTCAATGGATGGCTAACTTTAAATATAAAATATATATTTACTGATTTGTAACATGAAATAAAATGCATAAAAATGTAACATCTTTCTTTTTGCTTTGATGTGTCGAGCAAAAATCTTCACTAAGATGAAATAAAAGATCAAAATTGTATAATCTAATTTAAAAGTAATGTTCTCAAATGCTTCATATATTGATTAAGGTTATTAATAATTAGAAAGACAATACATAGCAAATTCAGCATTACACAGGGTCAATAAGGGATGCTTGTCAAAGTTCACCCAAATTTTGCCCCCACGATGTTGTACGAACACCTTCCCCCAAGCGCCTTTAAATTTCACACCCTCCTCCTCTTCATCTCGATAGAGCTCTGGCCTTTGGTACGACGGACTTCAGGTTCGAATCCTGTCATGCATGTTTGTTGGGGGTTCAAAATCCACGTTAAACTACAGGTCCCGGTCTAATTAGCCTAATTAGTGCAAAAAGTGATCGCAGAGCGACAAACCAAACCAATCTTCATGGCTAACCCAACAGAGAAACTTTTCAGCCTGCAAGATTATTATGCTCTTCCCGGTATTGACACGAAAGCATGCCCGGTTTCTCTGCAGGCTCCTCTAATTCAGAAATACAACACACTATTTACCAGTCCTCTGTGATCCATTTGGAAATAATCATAACACCAATAAAAACTATTCACTCAACAAGTATTTCCCTGAAATGCATATCCAATACATTAATATTTTCCAATTTATATATTTTAATATTTTTGTGCAGCCGATAAATTATTATTTTCATATTAATTTATTGGTTAACCCTTTTCTGATTGGAGATTAAAAAAAATAAAGAAAACCTCTTGAATCTAAAAACTAAATTAAGGAATTAAATTTATTTACATTCATAATTTTATTAATATTTAAGGAACGGTATTGGTATACTATTACACATTGAAGTTTTATACAATGAAGACAATGCGCAATAAACACGAAATTTAAATGAAAATACAATGTGAAGGAATTTGCAAATGATTAGATTTACGATGTATGCTTGAAAATCAGGTAAGAGTAGCGCCATCTACATTCTGTGTAGAAAGAGAAGATTGTATTATGTATTTTCTTATACGAAAATCATTTTCGCACCCTGATTGCAAAAGATCTTGTTACACTTGATGTAGAAAAGGAAGAAAAACAACCAATAAGCGCCAGAAATAGATCGCGTCTGAAATGCTATTGACGTTCCCCATTCAGTAATAGTGTAGCTCACGTTGATCGAGATTCCATGATGTTATGAAAATATGATCTATACAAAACGAAGAATGGAATCTCAGCAGTTCTCGTCATTAATACAGAAAAGACGACTCATTCTTGCGGAATCGTATAACCTCATAAAATATATAAGTTAGAAGCTTGGAACGTTTATGGTAAGATACGTGTCAGCATAGACAGTGTGACGGACACTCAAACAATGCGAACAATGCTGAGATTTCTGTTAACGCTGCAGCAGGGGTGCATATAGTAGGGATACATTTTGTGTTGATCACTGAAGCAGAAATGTCACCAAGTCAACTGTGTATAGAGACACCGAAAGAGGCAGCCATTTCAAGATTAAAGTCGTCATCGAGTCTAGCATTTTACATGAGTCCAACATCTGGGATTCCGCTGGATTCCCATCTGCGCCACTTCTTGTTTGCACAATTGTACATGTTTAGTTCAAAATTTAGAGATATAAATAGTGATGTGCATTGATGTAGCTTTTGAAAACGTAAAATTTGTGGCCTTAGATAAGACCGCTGTTTTCTAAAGAACATTATATGATTAATTTTTCAAACCATCTGCCAATTCAAATGTTGCCAGCATGCATCAAGAATTTTGAATTCTTTGACATACGAATACAGTAAAAAAAATTATACTTACTTGTAAATATAGTTTTAAATTATTTTGTGTTTAATAAACTTAATTTGCATAACTTATGTGTTTTTTTTAATTCTATTTCTATAAAAACCAGTTGATATAGCGGGACGTAAGGCAATTATGGTAAAGGTCTAGAATTTCTATGTTTATCAGTTTTATAGCTCAATTCAGCAATATTTGTTATTTTTTTGCCTAAAAACTACATGTTAAAAGCATAATTGTTAAAAAGCAAACATTTTAAGAGCTTTTATAAGCAATAAAAAAACTGCTATGAACCTATCACTAAAGAAATGAACTTGAAGACAGATGTTAGTTTTTAAGTTACTCAGCTATTTATTTAAAAAAAAAATGATGAAGGTATTTTTATAATGCTCCAAAAAAGTATAAAATTATTATTAATAGTTGTTACAATAAATAAACTATTTGCTTTGTTAGGGTTTCTATAACTGCCCCATTTTATTATGGTAGTTATGGGAGCGTAAATTAAAGGATAAAATGTAGGATCTCTTAAATCTCTTAGGACTGTACCTGGCGATGTTTACAATACTGACTGATATGAGAGTGTAATATTGGCAGATGTTAATGAACTTTCACAGATCTTGCTTTCTACAAAAAATACTTCCTAATACAAATTTCTACAGTTTTCAAACGATTTTTGTGGGGATGATATTTAATGATATATTTTATAATTATATTGCTTATATTTTGTAAATTCGAATAAAATGTGCCTTTTCATAAAATAAAAATGTTTCTTACACTTGCTTGCCTTAATGTACTAGACCAAGAGAAACAGGTAAGAGCGAAATTTAGCTCACTGAACAAAAAGATGAGCAAAGGATTTTTTGTTCATATTTCTTGTTGCCTTGGATTTTTAGATTACGCCTATGTTTACTTGTTTGCTTGCAAGTGAATTTTGAAAAGGTATAATTACTCTCATAATTAAGTTACGTAAAATAAGAAATTACAGGAAAAAGATAGACAAGTACAGTAAAGAAGATTTAAAGAATTTTGTTAAAGCATAACAAAGGATAATGAACCAATCTGTAGCATCTACTGCAATTAACATACATAAAGTAATAATTCAGATGCACCTAATTATCCCAGATAAGAAAACTGAATCTGGTAAATATACAGATTTGTCCGTTCAAGATGAAGAAAACACAGCAAAAATTACAAAAACTACAGCCAAGTGAGGTTTATGACTAACCAAACATGAGCTGGCTGATTAAATGAGTGCTAATGAAATCAAAACACAGTTCAAAGACGATGTTCCCAGGGAAGACTAGTTTTAAGAAATGATGTAAGATATGTCTGAAGATTACCAAAAAGCAAGCAGTTCTGTGTGTTTAAAATCTTCACTCTAGAGACAGACCACTCTCTTTTACATTACTGGTTAAAGAAATTAAAAACCATAGTCTTGAGAAGAAGTCAGGTCAAATATTTTAGGCGAGACGTGTTTCAGCCATGATCCTCCAAAGATAAAATTAAAGTGGGATAAACTCTCACCAACGGAACAATGATTCTAATAGAGCAAACACTTATATACTGCGCGTTTATTTTTTTAAGTTTACCTTTTATTTTTAAGTTTATACAATACAGTGTCAGTAGTGAATAAAAAGCATATATCAATACAACATATGGTACTAGTGAATCTCGTTGGATGACATTATAAGCAGTTTTGCGCCCCATAAAAATGATGATAGTAGTCTCCACTGAAAAAACTTTGGGGATTATTATTAATAATTTTTTGTCTCAACTGTCAATAAATAAAATAAAGCTAGCTTTGAACAACAAAATTCTTCTCATAAAAATGCCAGTAGATGTCATGTATCAACTGTAATCACTAAACAAAGTCATGTTCAAGTCTTTAAAAGAGACATATTACAGACTCTTGATAAAGTGGAAGAAAGAAAACCAAATTCCAGAGCGCTAGACACTTGGCCAGCTTTGACAAGACAATTATTCTCATAAAAATGTGATCAGATGACATTGATCAGTTGCAGTCACTAAACAACGTCATGTTCAATTCCTTAAAAGAGGCTTATTACATTTGCCTGATAAAGTGTCAGAAAGAAAATTATGGATTTTAAAAAGTACAAAATATTTATAGGAGAATTCACAATTAAAGGAAAAATTTGAAAAATTTCAAAAGTTGACAAAATTTCAAAAAACAGGTAAGTTTAAGAAATGAACAAATATTCAAAAAAATAGTATGGCCTGAAAAATGATAAGAAATGATACCTCAAAACAGCTAAATCCTCAGATTTATTCCAGAAACGCGCAGAAAATAAATTGAAACATTTGAAAGTCTAATGCTCAAAAATTAAAGAATTTACTGCGAGGTAATTAGAAGTCAAAACGAAATGAATTCAGTGGAGAATTTTTAGGAAAGGCTAACTAATCTGAAAGATGAAAAAACTAAAGACTGAAAATGCGAAACAAAAGAAAAATGTGTCTTCTGGTGCCAAAGAAATTCAAAAAAGAGACGAACCTAGCAGATATCTTTAACATTTATGAAGACGATGTAGACCTAGAGTTTCTATTAAGCTGAAAATAAGTTACAACATTTAAAAACGTCCTTTGAAATAGATAAAAAACAGGCCTATGCCATGACTTTTCTAAATTCAGTGCAATAAAAATAAAATAGAAACTGGAATTCTTTGCCATAATTGGTTGGGGAAATTCTGGTAGATGAAAATTCAAAAATAAAATCTTAAATTTCTTTTGCAAAAGTTTGAATTTTTTAAATTCCTAAAAGTAATGGGGAAATATCACAGAAATACTATAGTGCGAGTCACATTTATGCATATATGTATTATTTTGGGACATAAGCAGCTAAATTTAAGGTTATGTTTACTTGCCAGAATTGCCTGTGCCACTTTACTTAAACACAAAAGAAAGACTAGATTGTGTTTATATCCGTGCATAAAATTTGTCTAGACCTTAAGATGTTTTTTACATGAAGAAATTATGTACTTTTTTACCTATATATCTTCCGTATATTTATATACAAAACATATTCAAAATAAAACTCTCTTTCTTATGTATGTATAATACAGGATGTCCAAGAGTTATAGGATACATTACATAAAAAAACATTACATTAATTAAAACACATTACATTAAAAAAATCATTAAAAAAATAAAAATATATGTATTGACAAGCATCTGAGAAGCAATAGAATTAACAGCATCTAGAATCCACCACCTCGATTCTTACAAATTTATACAAAGCCTAAGAAAAACTCTTTCAGAAAAAAATTCATCAATAAATAAATTTAATTCGGTGAAATATGAATAATAAACCTTGATAATTACATAACTAATCAAGTATATATAAATAATTTCATGTAATCAAGCACAATTTGTATCTCCTATTTATTTCTAGCACTGTAAATTATTGAAGAACATTTTATTATATATCTCCTTGTTTTCCTGTTTATATAATTTATAACGTGTGAACTTGAGGCATATTGCTTATGAATTCACAAATATTTCAGTATATTATATACTTACTTAGATATTATTTGGTATTCTCAGTTACAATAAACATTATAAGTCATATTATTTATTAAATTGTGTTAAAAGAAATATGAAGGATTATTTCAGGTTATAATTACGAAAATCCGCAAAAAAACTTAATATATAATATACAATTTTAACACAATCAATGGCATCTACACACTTTTTTCCCATTAAACATCAGAGGGCATTTTATACCACGTTGAGGAATAATAATCGAATCACATTTCCTTCGGTGAAGAATTTTAGAGGAAATTGATACTCATTTTCATGTCGTATAAGAGAAAGCTTATTAATATTCCATCAAGTAACCAGACTACCGATGTGACATGCATATCTAAGTTCTACATGCGCCACTGAATCTCATCTTTTCAAAAATGCAGGATATTTGCAAAAATTGATATAGACTGAAGGTTTTTCTTAAAAGTTCCTTATGCGTTCTCCTTTAGATTATTTTGTGTGTGTTTGCTTTTATATATTTTTTCTTACATATACGTGTTTGCTTAAGAGGTCTTTAAATTTCGTATGCAGATTTATAAGTTGTCAGACTATGCGATAGAATATGCAGTTGGTGTGCAGGAAGAGTCAGGATTCGATCCATTTATTGCGTACGTTGCGATCATATATCGCAGTGGCACAAAATGTCAATGGTTATGTGATAATTTAATCCACTTTAAACCGTAGATCCCTGTCTGATAGAACTGCAGAACATTTTGGGTTAGGGTTGGGTTGGGTTGGTTATTTTTGAACATTAGGGTTATCAGCCCTACCCCGTAAAAAAACATCTTCTGTCTCGAAATCTGAAAGTAGGCAGACGGTCTAGGCCCACCATGGGGCTGTTGTCCAAATAAAAGGACAACTAAGATATGATAACTTAGGTAAGTCTGTCGCATTAACATTGAATTATCTCCATAAGAACGTCAAAAGTGATAAAGTAACCAATTTTAGAATTTTTTTCGTGACATTTTAAATTAAGCAGAGCTTTAGAACAAGAAAGGGAAAAAATGCTTTTTTAATGAAAAATTTCAAATAAGTGTCTGAAATATAAGTAAACATTAATGCTCTTTTATATATTTTATATGTCTGATTTATATATTTAGTATGTGTATTTAATTTGTTCAGTGTGTTTGAGTTCAATGTGAAAATTTTTATAAAAAGTAATCAAATATAACTTTTTTTTTTTTCTGTAAGATGATTTAGATTTAGATTTTACTTTTTACTGATGTTGCAAAATATTACAATACGCATCTTCAAAATATCATTTGCATTTCGATGGATAAAAATTCTTTTCATTTCTAATTCAAAAGAAATCCATTCGAAAATTTAATGCTTCAAATGCATATTGCATAAATACTTTAAATCATATCTTTCTTTAACTAGAAAACTTGTTTCTTTTCTGAAATTATATAGCAATTTATTTTTAAATTTTTGCAACAAATGAATAATTGGAATATTAAAAAGTAAAACAATAAAATATACTTAGAAACTATGTAATGTAGAAGTCAGTATTTAAAAATAAAAGTTATTTTGATTAAGTAATGTAGTATAATATCTGCAGATGTTCTAAACAAATTAAAATGAATAAAATCTAACAAAAGTTCTTTTTTTGCATAGTTTTAAAATTAAATTTTTAAAAGACTTAATAAATGAATGGTAATTAATTATTAAGTAATAGTTTTAATAGATAAGATTTAAGATTGTAAGCTTTAATAGTAAATGGTAATAATTTAATAATAATGGTTATAAATGGTTAATGAAAATGATTTATTTAGTGGGAAGGTAATAATATATGCCTCTTCATCCATGAATAATTCTATCACTCTTAATCATATAATAATATATACAAAATGTCGTTTACTTCCTGCAATTATGTAAGATATGTAAAATGGAAAAGTTTAATTGCATTTAACATTAATGAACACAGTTTGATAATAAAATAATTAGTTTTGCAAAACGTTTTAGATGAAGGCGTATAGCTTTTAAAAACATAACGTTCTTGCCTAATTAATAACTGCTCCTTTAATCAAAATATCTTATGCAATTCGATAAAAAATTTTTCCATTTTATTTTGATTTAGTACTAATACTCTGCCCAAAAAGACGCCTTTATCCAATTTACATAATTGGATACTGTTTGCAAGAAAAATTAATAAATTTTGAAAAAAAAAAAAAAAAATTAAACATTCTTTCTATGATGAAAGGAGTTAAACATTTTGAAACTTTTTGCTTTTTTCAGTCACTATGAAGCCTACCAAATACTTTACAATTAAAATGCCAATTAAGTGAGCTAATTTTGATCACTGATGTCATCATAATTTGAAACAAATATCCCCAGAGCTCGAGATAACTGATTTCTTATGTAATGTGGAATCTTCCCTAATTAGGGATTTTTTTGCATTTATTCCCTGTAGAAGGGCAAGTTGATTCAATGTTACACTTCGAAATAGATCCTGCTATATCAAAAGCTAACAACGTTAACTAATAAGTCACTTTTCAATGCCTAAAAAAGTTTCTTTTCATTTAAGGCTCATTTTGTTTTAACATAAAATAAGATTTTACTTTTTACAATAAAAATGTATATTTCATGATTTTTTAATGCATTAAAATGCATCGTATTGTATTGTATTGTATTGTACGCATTTTAAATTAAAAATATGTTTTTTTTAATGACTACTAGTCACATGACTGGGCGTTATGAAAGTTGAATTTAAATAATTATAAAAAATAAGTTTTTATTCTATAGAGAAAACATTTGAAAATTTGGAATCAGAAAAGTGTCGAAAGAAAATTTCTTACATTATCTCTGGTAATATAATCTGCTTAAAATATTAGGGATTAATTTTTATAGATTGTCAGACATAAATGGAGCTAATTAAAATGACGTTTTCTTTTCTTGGCATATTAACGGAAACATGGCTTTTCTATCCAAAGTTCTCGTCATTAGCCTTGTTTTTGTTTTAATTCATATATCTAAGATGTTTACAAGAATCACGTATGATAAACAGAACAGAACTTGTGCAAAGAATAAAAGAAAAGTTCTACAACAATTTTAGAAGTCTAGGCCATTTGTCCTAATTAGTCACGTGGAAGTTTTTTTGTTAAGTACACCTAATCTTATTAAATCTATATTTAAAAATAATTAATGATTAAATATATTTGTGCACGTCAATTCTAGTTGGAGCTGTTTATCTTTCAAAAGAAAAACGCGATATAATTAAAAAAGGCTTAAGCACAAACTAGTTTGATTTCTTTGATGCTTATACCTTTCGAACTGCTCTAAAGTGCTATCAATGTCTTCAGACTTTTAATCTGCGTAATGCTATTTTGCTAAACTTTCTGAAATCAATCTCAAATCAAATGAATTAGGGAAATCAAAATATTTATTTATTCAAAGCAAGTATTTTGAACAGCAAAGAATAAACGAGAAAAAATTAAAATAAAAAAAAAAAAAACTTTTTTATGGATATTTGTTTTTTAATGCTTACAATTAAGGATTGGCTTTTTTTCCCTTCAAGAATATGTTTAAAAGGATTTTCATCTACTCCCATTCATTTGCTTTATCATTTTGATTAATTTATTTTGACTATTTTAAACCTTAAATAATAAGAATCTTTAAAAGTGATACTGTATTCGAAAGGAACTTTTCTAACCAGTTTATGTGTTCCTCAAAAACAATAGGATAAGTATTAATTTCCATGCATTTCAATGCCGAAAATAAACGGGATAAAATTGTAGGTCAGTATGTCTCCCCCATTGAGATTAGGAATAGGATCCAAATTCGATAGCTTCGTCCAAATCGTGATGGCAATATGATGCAAAATAACAAACTCCTAAGGTATACCTGTACCCTGATGACCAGTTGGCTAGTGCTCTGGCCTTTGGTACCACAGGCTTCTCGTTCGAATCCTGGCGGTGGCATGGATGTTTGTTAGTGATTCATTTTAAGCTGTAGGTCTGGGTTTAATTAGATGAAAGGGCGCACAAAATTACCGCAGAGTGACAAACAAAACCACACCTAAGGTGCACCTACTATAATGCTGAATCTGTAACATATCTAATGTTCTAGTTTGTAATAATCTGAAATTAATCTGCCATCATTCGAGGATTATTGTATTTGTTATACACCTCCACACAAATAAAAAAAAGATGATAAACCTTATTTTTCTGTTTATATGATATCATACAATGAAACAAATTTATAAAATCAGTTAAAAATCAATTTTAAAAAATTTCTTATTTCTAGAAAAAGACCATATGACATAAATATTAATTACACGTTAAATAAATAAATAGGGGAATTTAAACTAATATTAAAAAAAGTAATTAATATTAAAAAACCAAGTGAATATAGTAACATAATAAATGAAAACTATGAACACATAACAGCAAATTATATACTTCATAAGAACATATTAGAAACATTAATAAGAATATTTGAAATGAATAAAAAAAAAAATAACTGAATCCATTGCAAAAAGAAACCTATTAATAAAATATTTGTGCGAATTGAGAAAAAAAATTCAAAATATTGATTCATTATTAAAATAATGAGTTAATAGATAGGAATTATGAATTCCTTTCATATGATAACCTTCTAAAATTTCCATATGAAATACTACTTTAACTATCAAATTCTTTAATTTTAATCCGATATAACTGCCTTTATAAATTCCCTTTAACATAATTTTCGTATTTAAATTATTTTTAATTGAAACTTGAAAATTACCTGATTAAAAGAAGGAAAATAAATAATTATCCTTTCATTAAATTCTTCTTTAAGTAATTGAAAATTTGTTTGGCCAAAATTCTCTCAAACTTACATTTAAAACAAGTTTTTTTTATTGCACAATTTCGCAAGCAATCCTTTCACTTTTATCAATTAGCAAAAAACAGTCAAAGCATAAAACGAAAATCAGCCTTTTTTGCACCCAACACACGCTTACATATAGTTAAAAAATACGATACTTAACAGAGCTGTCTTGAATAGAAGTTCATTAGTTAAATGGGTACATTTAAAAATTAATTTCTATTGTCACTACAATTTCTAATTCAAATATCTTAGAAATTTAAAACACCAACTAAAATAAGATTTAATTTTATTTGACTGTCTCATGAAGCATTATAACCTATCATTACTCACTTATTCATAGAAAATTGCCATTAAAGATTTTATTCACTCCAAATAGTAAACTTATGCGTGGAAATAATATTCAATTAAATTGAATTCAAATTCAAGTGCAACCATATATTCTAGAAAAATTGTATGGAAAATAAAGTGCAGTCATTAGTATTAATTATTACGGATCAGAATGGAAATTGGTCAATTCCCCAAGCTTTGCAATCTTCCTAAATAGATCGATAAAGATTGTTGCGATAAAGACTATTTAAATAAACAGGTTCAATTATTTTTATTATTTAAAGAAAATTTTTCCTCCTTTTTCATTAATAATCATATAAGATGGCAAGGTTTTGCAAACTTCCTATGAGATCGATAAAGACCGTTAAGATAGAGAAAAATTTGCTTTAAATAATAAAAATAATTGACATTGTTTATTTAAATAGTTTCCATCGGTCTCAATTATTAAACAATTTCAATTATTTTTATTATTTAAAGCAAATCTTTCTTCCTTTTTCATTAGTAATCTTAACAATAAGATAGCAACATAGTCTTTTATAGAATGAAACGATTATTACTTTGAATATACACTCTTTTCTATTACCTTAAATCTAACAGGAATTTTGTCGTACCAGTTGGTGAATATTACAATTAAGCAATTTATCACATGCGTAATTGAATGAGTTAAAAATCTAGGGCTCTTTAATAAAATAATTTCGAGTTAGCAGTTGATTAAACACGTTATTAATTTTGTATGACACCATAAGTTAGTTTCCCATTAAGTTATTTCCAATGATACCACTTATGTGAATATCGAATGATAGTTCGAAAGTTATTAATAGTATTCTCCCTTTGGCCGACTGTACCATTAATCTTATGCGTAAGAAAAAATATCAAATTGAAATCCAAATTCAGTGTACCATAAATTCCAAAAAAATTGGGCGGAAAGTAAAGTTCAGTTAAACGTAAAAGGGCATACCGGTTTAGATCCGATGATGCGAATTAAACCCTTCTGAAGGAACATTATTGAAATTCGATTTCAAAGAAGTTTCTGCTATTTTGGGCGCAGTTTAAAGCTCTTATAAGAATTTTTTTGTGAATCTTTATATGTTAGAATAACTGAAAATTAAAAAAAAGTTGGATACAGTTAGAATTTTGGGAAATGTAATTTAATCATTATAACGGTTGATATAGCTTTAGTGTGTGTTCTAGAAATTGTGTGTTCAATAAATGTGTTCTAGAAATTAAATAATTATTTCTACAAAGATTTATTTTATATCTATATTGGAATTAAAGAAAAAATATTTTCATCATTACAAAAGTACTAAAAATATAATATAACATATATATATATATATATATATATAATTATTTTTCCTTTAGAGATTTTTATAATATATTTTAAATTATATTAAATTATACATGATTATATTTTTACAAATATGCTAATACATTTTCATTTATAATCATTATTGTAAATATTAATTATTATAGTAGTATTTAATTATTATTTATATATTAATTATTTTACTATATACTTATTGCCATTTACCTTTAAAGTTTAAAACTAAATTTGTAAAATAATTTTTCTTAGCCATTCTATGCAATCATAAGTTATTAAATATTAGAAAAACTGTATTACGATGGAAAATTATCAAACATTTATATGAATTCATAACATTGAATTAATAATAATATTCATAATATATAATAGACTGTCCTGTAATATATAATAGACTGACATATAATATATAATAGACTGATATTCATAATATTTAATAGATATATCAGGTTTACCACATGCTGATTGGATTGTGTCAAAAATCTCGGTTCTTTGATTAATAAATTTTGAGTTAGCAATTGATTAACCATGTTATTAATTTTGTATGACACCATAAATGAGTTTCCCTTTGAGTTATTTCTAAAGATACCACTTATGCGAATATCAAATGATAGTTCGAAAGGTATTAATAGTATTCTTTCTTTAACCGACTGTACCATTAATCTTATACATCGAAAAAATACCAAATTGAAATCCAAATTCAGTGTACCATATATTCCAGAAAAATTGGGCGGAAAGTAAAGTTCAGTTAAACGTAAAAGGGCATACCGGTTTAGATCCGATGATGCGAATTAAACCCTTCTGAAGGAACATTATTGAAATTCGATTTCAAAGAAGTTTCTGGTATTTTTGACGCAGTTTAAAGTTCTTTAAGAAATTTCTTTCGATTTTTCATATGCAAGAATAACTAAAAATTAAAAATAAAGTTGGATAAAGTTAGAATTTTTGGAAATGTAATTTAATCATTATAACGCTTGATATACCCTTAGTACAGTAAATGAGTTCTAGAAATTGAAGAATTCCTTCTATGAAGATTTAATTATTATCTATATCGAAATTAAATGAAAAAATCTTTTCTGCTTTTTTATGTAGCATTAAAGTAGCTGGAAAAGAAAATGAAGACATACTTATTAATCAATTTATTTCTTTGTTTAATTTTAGAAAAAATAATTTTATCATCACAAAAGTGATATATATATAGTTATTTTTATTCTAGAAATTGCTTTGTTGAGCTTTTGTGTATAAATTCCATAAATTATATTAAATTATAATACATTTCTGCAAATATACCAAATTTTCAGTTATAATCGTTATTGAAAATATTAATTATTAGAATATCACTTAATTAGTATTTATATATTAATTATATTAATATATGCTTATTATTATTTACTTTTTTACTTAACTAAATTGTACAATATCTTTTTTCGCCATTCTATGCAATCATAAGCTATTAAATTTCGAAAAAAGTGTATTACGATGGAAGACAAACAAACACTTATATAAATTTATATTATTGAATTGATAATAATATTGATAATGCTCAATTGAGTGAAATGATTTCAAGTTACAATTTTCTGACCTCAATTGATAGTAATATTTCTTAAATAATAAAAATTTATAATTCCAATTAGGAATAGATAAATAATCAAAGAATGAATGATGAATGATTTTTTTCCCTTGAAATACTACACATCTAAATATAATTCTTCATTTTATGTTATTACTATTTTCTGTCAGAAAACTGGAATGAAGGTATAATTGATTTTTAAAATCCAAATGAACTAAAGCAGAATCGAGAGTACATGCGGTTTTTCTTATATAAATAGTCGCTTTTGTAAGAAATGTCTAAATCTTATTACATTTCGTTCCTGTATTATATTTCGTATAAGAGCTCTATTTTTCAATTTTCGATTAATGAGACCGGGTAAGCAGTATGTCCGCCATGCTAAATTCACCAATTTTATGCATCTCTTTTCTCAGTAATGGTTAAAGATAGGAGTATGAAATTTTTATGGTTAGGATAACATGTTTTATATACTTTAACAGACTTTTTTCGTTTCTGAACAAAAATGAAAAAATTTTATTAATTATTTATTGAAAATCACTTGAAATTCATTATTTATTGAAATATAATATAAATCACTAAAAAAATATAATATAAATCACTAATAAAATCAGTAAATTAATTATTTATTGAAAATCCAATTAGTATTTTTGGTAAAATATCAATGCCTAAAATAAATAGTTCTTAATATATCATCAAACCCCTGTGTTAAAACATGTGGCGTATAATATTATAAGTATGGCACTTATACCAAAGCATGGCATTTTTTTATATTTCCTACATCAAAGTAAGAAACAGCATAAAAAAGTTTCTATGCATACAAATACAATTTTTTGGTACATGAATCCAAATGACATTGTTCAGAGATTCATTAGGAATTTGAGTTTTCCCATGGAGGCATTTTCTTAGAACCTGAGGATTTGCCAAATTTTTAAATATAAGCTTGATGACTTTCATTATTGGAAGTGGAACATGAGTATAATTGGTGTGGGTACATGTTTCACCTTTTGCCTGGGCTCGATAATTTAATGTGTAAGACAAGAATCGATAAATATCCACTTGATAGACGCTTTAAGAAGGAAATATCAATAATAAAAAAGAATAGTTAAGAACTGTAAAAAAATAGTGATAATTAACTTTACAGTTACTAATTCTTCAATCGTAACAAAATGAAAAGGTTTAACACAGATTATAAAAGTAGAGAATTTACTAATGTGCCAAGTGCTTTAAAAAAGAATAAAAAATTCAAATTTTTCTGTTTTTTTAATAAACAACGTTGGAATGCAAAAAGTTCAAATTATTTAATGCAAAAATTTAAAAATAGATTTTTGGTCGTATTTCGCATGCTGGTCTCCTTCAAAGAGGAAATACAGAGCATATTGCCATATTAAGAAAAAGTAAAAATTTAATTATTTTAAAATTATTTTGCTCAAAATTTTATAATGATTATAAATGTCTCTTTAGGATATGATAGCATTTCATTTTCAAACAAATTCATTGATGTAGGAAATATAATGCATTTCATCAACAAACTCTTAAGCATTAAGTTGAAAAAAATGTTTAGTTGATTCCAGCATTGGCGAAATAAGACAACGAATTGCAAGGTTACTAACAAAATATTCTACCTCAAATGATTGGATATCACGTTTCTTTTTATATTATGATAAATATTACCCGACCGAGATTTTCTTTGGGAAAATCTTTCAGAGAAGGCCACAGTGTTTTCTGTCTTGCTACAAAACATGATTGATATCTTCATCGGATGAGAGTGGGCACTGGTCATTTCGACAAACTTTGCAAATCTTCCTAAAGAGACCGATAAAGACTGTGGTGGCAGTTACACTTTCGGCGACTTTACTTTTAAGTGAGAAACAAGGCCAGTGTTTGAGTAAAAGATTGTTCTGCTAGTGGTTTAAATATTAGTTCGTTTGTTTTGTCTTTATTATTATTAGTCTTCTTGTGTATTCAATACTTGTGAAAATAAAAAAAGGTGATAGTTAACCAACTACAAATACTAATACTGCTTAAAGATGTACATTATCATTAGGAGTGAACCTCAGATTGAAACGCTAAAGCTTTGCATCATCTGGGAACATGCCAATCTGGACTAGGAGGAATCTAGGAAGTTCCGCACTATTAAGAATTCAGTGATCGCCAAATGGAACGATATATACAATATTAATATATTATCTTTAGTAAAATTCATGGGACTTTACTCGCAAAAAAAAAAAAAAAAAAAAAAAAAAACGCATGAAAATGATCTAGTAATATTATACTATGGTTAAATACGTTTTACACACACACGCACGCATATATATATATATATATATATATATAATATAATCATAATCTATTCTGCCGTACTTAGTATTTTACTATTGGAAAATAATTTTTCAAAACAAATATTCTTCTTTAGATGAAAATTTATTTGATTTATTTACTGATTATTATTTATTTGATTATTATCGTTTTAAAATTACAAGCTTTTTTTTTTTATTTGAAATAATTATAACTGATAACTCTGAAGAGAATTATTAATACATTCTTAGAAATTCTAACACGTTTTGCATAGTTATTATTTTTTGGAATTTTTAGTATGCTTGTTAATAAAATTAACGAAAATATATGAAATTCGAAACAAAATCATGAACATTTATATTAAAATATTATTTGTAACGTACAAAATCCCTAAAACCTCTAAAGAAATTGTTTTTTAAATAAAAAATATATTTAAAAATATGCGTAATATTAAAATTTTAAATAAAACTGCACAATATAACTTTAGATTGTAGTAATAAGCAGTTTCTTGCATTAGGATAATTTTAGATACATTTCATTCGCAATTTTAAAAGAAAATATTTACATTTTAAATGGGAGATATTGGGTCGTCTCTCACACGAGTTTTTGAAAGCTATCTTTTCAAAATTGATCATCCTTTGACAGATGGCAAACACCCCATTGGTATGGCGAACATGTCAGATGGAAAAGTTACGCCTAGTTTTGAAAGTCACAGCTAGCAGAGAAGTTTGTTACAACAATAATCTTATTTACAAATAAAAAAAATATACTTATTCCGGATACATAATAAGCAGTTTTTTTTAAATATTTAATTTTATTTAAATGAATTTTAAATTCTTGAATTAATTAGTTAGGAAAAATATAACATTATAATCTTCGAAGGATTGAAATTAATTTGAGGTTATTCCAAACTAGAACATCAGGCATGTTGCAGATTCAGCATTATAGTAGGTACACCTTAGGTTTGTCACTCTGCGGTCATTTTGTGCACACTTTAGGCAAAATTAGACCTGGACCTACAGTTTAATGTGGATGCCAAACCACTCACAAACATCCATGCCACCGCCAGGATTCGACCATAAAGCCTGCGGTACCAAAGGCCAAAGCGCTTGCCAACTGGTCCCAGGAATATGTTAGGAGTTAATAATTTTGCATCATCATATTGCCATCATGATTTGGACGAAGCTATCGAATTTGCATCATATTCCTTGATCTCAATGGGAAGGGGGACATTCTGATCTACAGTTTTATCTTCTTTATTCTCGGCGTTGAAATGCATGGAAATTAATAATCAGCCTATTGTTTTCGTGGAACACATAAACTGGGGAGAATAGTTTCTTTCCAATATAATAGTAATTTTAAAGATTCAACTTTATTTAAGGATTAAAACAGTCAAAATAAGTTGATCAAAATGATAAAGCAATTGATTCCGAGCAGAAAAATTGCCTTTGAATATATTCCTGAAGGACAAAAAAGGCAAAAACCTTTATTTGTACTATAAGCAGTAAAAACAATAAAAAAAAATCACAAATATCTATTAAAGAGATTTTTTTTTTTCAGAAAGAAAACATTCGTTTATTCTTTGCTGATGGCAGTACTTGCCTTAAATAAATATTTTGATTTCACTAATTCATTTGATTTGAAATTGATTTTAGAAAGTTTAGCAAAATAGCATTAAGTAGATTAAAAGTCTGAGGAAATTGATCGCACTTTAGAGCAGTTCGAAAGGTATAAGCATCAAAGAAATCCAACCAGTTTGTGCTTAAGCCCTTTTTAATTATATCCTGTTTTCTTTTGAAAGATAAACAGCTCCAAATAGAATTGACGAGCACAAATATATTTAATCTTTAATTATTTTTAAATATAGATTTAATAAGATTAGGTGTGCTTAACAATAAAACTTTGCGCGTGACTAATTAGTACAAATGGCCAAGACTTTTAAAAGTTGTAGTAGAACTTTTTTTATTCTTTGGACAAGTGCTGTTCTGTTATCACAGGAAATTCTTGTAAATAACTAAGATGCTATGTGAAATGAAAAAAAAACAAGGCTAATGATGAGAACTTAGGATAGAAAAGTCATGTTTCTCTAACACGGCAAGAAAAAGAAACGTCATTTTTAATTAGCTCCAATTATGTCTGACAATCAATAAAAAATATTCCCTAATATTTTAAGCAGATTATATTACGAGACATGATAAACTGAAACCACTGAAGTCAGTTATATTTCCAAGACTTCTTAACGATAATTATGAATAGGATAAGATCTTTAAACAGAGGTAGAAGGAAGTTTATTCAAAAGTAAATGTACATTACAAAAAAAAAGAAATTTATAAAGTTGTATAAGTCACTTGCATAAGACAGCAATGTACTTACCCCCTCCTTTTTATCAGTTTTATTTAAAAAAATTATTTGACAGGTAATTTTTTTTTCAGTTTTTTATTTGAGTAGGATTGTAGCTTAGCAGAATAGTAACTATAAAAAAAAATATTTTATTAAATGCTGTTTAATATAATGATAAGTATATGATAAGAACTTTTACCAAATATTTTACATGTCACAATTTAATTTATTATTATTTACTATTATTAATACATTCACCCCCATTGCTGAAAATGTGTACAGGCTCATATTTATTGGCAATCAAGATAATCGTAAAAGTTTGTTTCAAGAATTCATCGAGAGATATTGTTTAATGAGATGAAATAACAGCACGTTCAATTTAAAATCACTTCCTACAAAGAACTATTACATCGTTTAAAACGTGCAAGTCTCATTAGAAAATATTTGCGAATAAAAGTATTAGTAAAAATTACTAACAAAATCTTTTTTTATTGAAATATTAACAAATATAAATTATTTTACTTAATTCTATTGCTTTTGATTATTACAGAAATCTAACCAAATAATAAAATAATTATGTAACCAATTTAATGCCACGTATCCACATAGTAATTTCCTTTTTATCCTATTACGTTGTTTATCTTTTATTATATAGAATACAGAAGATGTATACCTTTCCCTATATTGAATACATTTGGTCATATGCATCGTTTATTATATTGATGCGATATATATTTTCATATAACAGATAGAATTAAAAAAAATATTGTTTATATATTCTTGGTATTTGCTTTGTTAATATGTCCTATAAAATGTCTGATGATGAAGATAGGAATCCAAATTATTTAGGACAAAATAGACATTCTTGGATTATTTTTGACTTTTGTTGTGTAAACAATATGGTTAAAGCATGCTTTTTATTTCTTGTATTGCAAGATTTGATATTTTGAATAGAATGATTGAAAAGAAATAATGCTTCATGTATTACAAGATTTGATATTTTTAATATAATTATCGGTTTTTGTATTATAAGATTTGATATTTTGAATAGAATTATGTTTTAAACGTATTATTGAATAGGAATATGTTATTGTACATAATATACCTCTACATGGATGGCTCGAATGGACTTGAATATTTCCAGTTTTGCAGAAGATTTAAAAGTTTCAAAAATGAACGAATGTTATTAGAAAGAAGGATTCATTACTGCATGTGTAAAGTTTATTATTATGTGAAATATTTTTCTTTATTTTGATTTATACATAAAAGGAACTAATATTGCAATATTTATATACACTATTGGCCATTAAAATTGCTACACCAAGAAGGCGACGTGAAATTTAGAAGAAGATGCTGAAGAAGATGCTGTGATATGCAAATGATTAGCTTTTCAGCGCATTCAGACTAATTAGGTACAGGTAGCGACACCTACAATGTGCTTAAATGAGGAAATTGTTCAGCCTGTTTCTCATACACAAATTGCATTTGAACGTTGTTGCCTGTTGAACAACGGCCACCTATCACTAGCAGCCGAGAAGGCATGCTGCCCGTGTGGTCTTAAAGGATCGTGCAGCCACTCCACCATACATAAAATGAACTAATATTTCAATATTTCAATAACATTTTTAATTTTTTAATAACTAGAATAAATTAAAAAAAAATATATAATTAAATATTATGTTTTGATTAAGGATCTATTTTTTTTCTTTAAAAAAATATTTTTACTTTGTTTGATTTCTTCTTTTACTATTTTACACCTAATATATAAGTCACTGACTTCCTAAGCGGCTTTCTCATTTAAAATACGTAAGAGCTGCAATGCATCATAAAAATAAAGAATAAAACATATGTGATTCAGTTAACAAGTTTTAAAGTTTTCACACAACTGAATCCCAAAAGTAATTTTCACGTTCGATAAATATGTTCACGTTTTATGTCCACAACTGAATCCATGACATTAATGCCTTATAAAATAAAACATTAAAAAATCCACTTTCATAACTGTTTCTGTATAAGAGAAAATTGCTTTTCCAGCGTTTGCAGAACACATAAAAGCATCCATTGACTGCCTCAATGCTTTGGAAAATTCAATAAAGTTATTTAAACGAAAATACGTGCATTTTGTCATGCAAGAGTGCTCTTTTGAGCATTAATGTTCTACCTCATTTCATATTTCCAGCACATCAATTGCTTGAAGGTTTTCGTTGCAAATAAAAAATTGATTACTAGCTTTACACTTAACTTTGCAGAAAGATCTGTCAACTTTGAACTTTTTCGAGATAATGTTCTTTGCCATTCTTATGAATTGATATTTAGTTTTTTAAAAGATAACCGTGGAAAAATGGTGCACAGTGTCAAAAACTATTTTCACTTATGGAAAATAGAATGACATTCAGATTAGTTCTTTTTTGTGAATTAATTATTTTTTGACTTCATTTTTTTACTTGCTCATGAAGACCAATCGGATAGACTTAATCAAAGGTCTTAATGAATACAATATATTTTTTGTTGATTTTGCGTTGGATATAATTGATATTGATGTTTAATTTCCTCAAGATAATGCTCATAGGTTTAATTTCCTCTAGATTCTCTCTGCAGTCATATAAAAATTTTTTTTTTTTTTTTTACACATTTTTATCATTTTAAACCAGTGTTTCCCAAACTCGTTTGTCCTATTGCCTTATAAAAAAAAAAAAAAAAAAAAAAATTACTTAGTGTTTTTCCTATAAATGCACTTTCTTTAAGAGAGCAGACAGAAAGTTACACAGACGAATGCATTTTACTTATGTATCTGCATACGCCTTAAAACATTGTAAATAAAGATGCTGTATATAAGACACCTTGAATCCTGAAAATCATAAAGTTATTAAAAATAACTATAGTACCATTCGATTTACCGCAGAAAATTAAGGTTACAAAGGATAATACAAAAAAAAATTTCTAATATCACTGAAATGATCCTATTGAGAAGGATCAACCAACCTAGAGTGTCATTTAATTAACCCTTGACTTTTTTCTGTCCACAATATTATTAAATTCGTTGTATGCGCCAACTAACACTTGCTCATTATGACCTATCTGCGGACTTGATTAAAGCCGGTTATAATTTCATTTTGTGTATTAATCTGGTAAATAATGTTAAACAATTTGTACATGAAAGGTTTTTCTAAATTTTCTTATTTTCCTTTCACCACGTTCTTATTTTATTAAACGTCTCCTCCCCCTAAATGCATGCGAGGCTACCATGACCACCATTATCACGTAGGAGGTGGTATCGCTCACTTTGGGGACCAGTGAATTAGACAAATGGTTGTATCATTTGCAAAGCAATTTTATAAAAAAATCCCTTTACGTAAAAAAGGAAAACTGTAGCACTATATGTATTAAGGGATATCTGAAAATAAGGGAGCTCAAATTCAAAATATCTTGTTTTTTCTGTAAATTAATGTTTAACATCATATTCTTCAAAGGCGCAATAACTCCATGATGGGCCAAGGCCAAGGTCATCAATGGCAGATTTCGAAAAATGAGATATTTTTTACGGGGTGGGTTGCCACCTCTCTGCCCTGCAGTCTTATTATACAGGGAAAAACGGCTTAAAGTGGAACAGCTACAAAACATCCATTATCTGTAGCACCAAGAGCCGGTCACTAAGCCATCAAGCTCTATCGTTATGCTATCATATATAAATATGATATTGTTAAAACAAGCTCATTTGATCACTCCTTAATGCATATTTCTTAATTTGAGAAACAATATGGTTTATTGTACAAATATATTAACAATTACTGTATTTTCTATAGATTTTACAATTTATGGCGTTAGGAAAACGCATATAATTTTTTTTTCTCTAACTCAGCTGGCAAACACTTAGACAATTGTCTTTAATGCTTTAAGACAAGTGGTGCCCCGACGGTACTCACTTAGCACTACCACTTAGCACTACCGGAGGAGGTGCATGTTAGACCAGGACCTACTGTTTAAAGTAGATTTCGAACCAATACAAACATCCCTGACACCTCCGGGGACGCTGAGCAACAATAGGCCCCGGCAACGCTCTGCGATCAGTGAATTTCAATCTTATTTTGAAGTTTACCAGGATTCCTGAATTGCTGATTATCTTCTCAGCAGTAGATTTCGAAAACGACAATACAAACATCCCTGACACCTACTCGGGACTCGAACCTGAGTTCGAAACCTGTGGATATCTGTAGCAGCCAGACTGAGCGCTAGTCACGAAGTGGCAACTCACCCAGGCCGGGTTCTCGGCAGGGAGATTATATCAAACATCCATGGATAACATAGCTAATCTTTCAATATTCAATTTTTCCCTAATGATAAAAGCATGCTCACAAATGATAAACTAAAATGTAGGTGAGTGAATTTCAATCTTATTTTGAAGTTTACGATGGAAGTTTTTTTGAATGACAATTCACAATAAAATTTGAATTGCTCGATGGAAAATATCTTCTCAGCAGTGAATGTATTTTAATATAAACTGGAGGGGCCGACGCAGAGCACTGATCTTAACCCAATTGAATATTGTTGTGCACCCAACTCCCCAAAAGCAAGCCTGAAGAGGAATTAAAATTTCTAATTTAGTGGAAAGCATATCAGCCAAAGGCCCTACCTCCTATTAATTTTCAATGGGTTTATGTCGCTATAGTTTCGTGTCCCGTCACTTTCTTCCACATAGTGTATTTTAATATAAACTGATATTGTTGTATAGAGGATTAAAATTTCGTATTTTTCAACAATTCAAACTGATTACTTACCATTGGGTTTTATATCTGGAAGGAATTTATTTTAAGTTGAATTTCATTAATGTTGGAATTTAATCCTTAAATTGAAATTAAGTTTGAAATAAAATTTAAAATAATTATGTATGAATGAATTTAAACTTGGAGGAAAAACATCTGAAATTTAAAAGAATTTATAAAAATAGCGACTATATTTGGATTTTTAATATTTAATAAGTAACAAATATTCAATGCTTTGACTGAAATACTGTAGATAGAAATAATTGTTTCAATTGTGTAAATATTACATTATGGATAGAAGATTGTAAAACCTTAAATGATATATATTTTAAGATAACTGAAAAAGAATAAGTGTCTCAACTATGATATTTTTTTTAAATTTAAAATGAGCGTCAGAAAAATATAAATATGATTTCAGATTTGTCTAATGAAAGTTTTTAGTATTCTGTGTATTGCAATTCTAGAGTGTGATAAATGAATTTTCTGCAGACACCTATAATAATATCAATAACTTTTATGTACCTAGACAGAGTAACAAATCCTGGTAAAAGAGAAAACAAACATTCCGGAATATTTTGTTTTTCCTTAATTCTGCGAATTTCTTTACATAAAATAGTTAATACCTTATATGAATAACTTTATTACTTTTGTTAAGAATAATTTATTCCTGTCTACCTTTAGTTTTTCTTAGAGCCTTCCAGATTAGAGACTTCAATTTCAGAAAAAAATATTTTAGCTCTATTGTTACTTTTCTAAAAATTAAGGTATAGGAAAACTTAGATATAAATTATATTTGACTGCTTTTATTATATTATATTTTTACATTATACTTATTATTATACATATATTAGATTTAATATATTAGACTTATTATTAATTTAAACTTTATTATAACTTTGTGAATACATTTATGAAAGTAATTCCTATCATTTTAAGCTTCACATTGAATCACGTAGTGAATATTGCATAATTTATATCTCGTCTACCAAGCTTAAATCAAATTTCACTTTTATTATGTTATTCACTTTTATCAAAAAGTTTTTAAAGAATTCAATGCTTGAAAATAATTCTATTAAAAGTTAATATTGGCGAATAATATTTATGAATCTCTTTAAAATCAATACTTAAAAATTATGTATATAAAATACAATAATAAATTCAGTATAAATTTGAATTTGATCTAATAATATAAATTAGTTCAAAACAAAGTTAAAAAAGGGAAAGAAAATTAACTTTTCAGTTACAAAGTTGAAGCCAATTCAAAAGAGGAGTGCAGATGATTTAGTTTCATTAAAGGCACCTAATAATAATAATAAATCAAAGTATAAGAAAGGACGAACTGAAAGCTATCGTATCTATTCCAGTAACTAGCATGTTGAATCTGCGGGCAGTAACATTAAACATCAAAATTGCATTTTATTTATCCTGATGAGCAATAAAATGCAAAAATGTAGTAATTTAATCATTGTATTAAGTTAACAGCATTGTACCAGTATTTACACACCAGCATTAAGCAACCAGTATTATAACCAATATTTACACACAACCACAAGTTAAAAATTGGTAGAATTAAAAAGGTTATATTGCAGAAGAAAATTTTTTTCAAAAATATTATAAAAAATAGTTAATGCACAGAGTCTTCATCTGATACGATAATAATAATAATAATAATAATAATCAGCAATAAATAATTTTAAAATTTATCAAAATTAAAAGGTAAAAAAAAATAATGAACTATTAAGCATATAACAAGGAAGTTTGCAGATAATTTCAGTAATGCTTAATTGAAAAACACACTAATTTCTAGAATTTAAAGAAAAAAAAAAAAAAACAGAAAAAATTGTAATTGTGAAATTTGATAAAATGATTAAGTCACTTTGCAAAACAAAATCTCTTCAATAAAGAGTACTGACCTCCATTGACTGGCACGATGCATTCAATTGAACGATTCAAAGAACGACCATCACCCAATTAAAAGATGTCGCAGTATTATTCCACATCTTTCACAGTTTGTTCATTCTAAAAGCTGATTTTGTTCTTAAGAATGCATTTCACAATCTATGAGTTATGGTCTCTTTCTGAATAAGATTCATTCTGTCCTGCTTCTATTGACCAAATAATTTTCTATATTAATTCTTCAAAAGAAATGATGGCATGTACTCAAAACTAAAACAGTGAACTGAAATTTTCAAACTCAGTTTCTACTTGCAGAACTTGTAACTTTTTTTCATTCTCGTTTCAATGATGTTAAAAGATTATTAATATGTATATAATATTCTTTTGCTGAATTATTTATATATATATATATATATGCTACACATGTAAATGCATACTACGTAAATTCATTTATTTCTGGTCGTGCAATCACAAATTTTCTGAATTATATTAAATTTTTGGAATCAATATATTGTAAAAAATATTGTACAATTTTAAAGAAATTTAAAATTGTGCAATTTAAATTTGCAATTTGCAATAGTGCAAATTTAAGATTCCAAAGTCAAACCCTAAGCACCCACAATAAATAATAGTTTAAATGCATTATAACTATATGTTTTATTAAAACAAAGTAATTGCTTATATAATTAAGTATCTTATTAAAAATTTTCTCTAATTATCTTAATTAAATAACCTTGCGTTTAAAACAAATTACATAAAAGAGCATTAAGCTATTTAATATATAAAATAACGATCTAACAACTACATTTAAAACAGTTAATTAAACTACTAATTAGTGTGCTTAAAAAGTTTGGTTCTGTTGTACCGTTGTCTTGGGAGACTTTAAAACTTATGTGCCTAGTGAAATAAACCGTTAACTAAAATTATTCCTATATTATTGTCCATGGAATTACTTTAAAGAGGATATTTCGAGTGTCCATTACATTATTTTCTTTAATTAAAAATATTTTATTTTTGATATACATTTATTTTAGAAAATTTAAAAATATTTTTTAAATAAAAAGTAAAATTGAAAAAAAATAGAATGGTGAGCGAAAAATTCAAGCAGACCAAAACAATCTGTTGCAATCTATCACTGGGTTTCCTTTTCAAAATCCGGTAAGAAAAGAAGAACTGAAATCTCCCGTATCTATTCTAGTAACTTGCATGTTCAATCTGTGGGCTAAAACCTTATTCGGTCGGTTCGATTACGAAAGCGTGGCCTTCCGAATGCTCATCCATGTTAGAGTTCGGTCGAAATTGTGTTTGCAAAATGTAGGGGCGCAGCAGAAGACCTTACATAGTTCCACTGGGGTAACAAAAAAAATGTTATATATATGTCGTTCTAGTGGCAAATCACATGCCAAGATCCCATCGTTTGCAAACAACAAAAACTAGAAGAAGAAAAAAAAAAGAAAATTCTAATCGGTTGGGCCGATATACAAGTTAACCATTAAATGTGGAATTTAATGTAAAAAAAAAATAATAAGATGCATAACAGTAATCTTTGAAAAAATAAAAAAAATAATAAAACAAGTAATACAAACAATTTTTTTAAAGTCATTTCCTACTTTTTTTTCACTATATTGCAGAAAGTCCTTTATAAATAATTTTCATTCATTTTTTTTTAAAATTTATCTGGCGCCATTTATTGGTAGATATATGCAACTTAAATCTAGAAAAAACTATAATTAATTAATTAAATTTAATTACAGAATTAACATTTGAGAAAACTGTATTAACATCAAGTGTCATCCACTACAAGTTAAAAAAAATGTATTTGAACTTGAGTGGGTGAATAAAAAGTATTTTATGAACGATTGAAAATTTGAACAAGATATATATAGGGAGAGAGTGAGCAAATAGGAGGAATTGAAAAAAATAATAAAAAAATAGAATTCCAAACGGTTTTCTTGTCTTGAAAAATCTCATTTTCACTTTGAAATAACATAGTGTTTGTTTTCACTGGACAATATTTCAAAATAATACTAGTATTGCATTAATATTTATTTTGAATTAATTTTTTTACTTAATTATTTAATAATTACCCAATTATTTTGTAAATAAATTGTATACATATAAAACTCGTGAAACATTTTTTTAAAAAATTATTTTGTTTAACAAAGCCCCTGAAAGAAATTTAAAACCGAAATTGAAAGTGATCAAGGACACAAAACATTACTTTATTCAAAACAGTATCAACATAGTTTATGGGTAGTATGAAAAGGATTTGAAAAATAAATTATTATTCAGAAATATTTACTATTAGGAAATATAATTAAATCCATCTCTGAATTTTAGCTATTAATAGTAAATGCCTAACCTCCTTCTAAGGTAACTTCACCAGCAATATTATGCATCTTACATCAATTCAATTTCATATGTAATGTTACCTCTGAACTGAATTAATCTAAACATGACTTATTGACTGGGTCTTGCCCTTGCCAGAATAGGAGTCTATAAACTGATACTTAGTCATGGGGAATTACAGTAATGTATTAATGTAGATCAATTATTTGCACTGAATCAGTCACTGTTTCCGGTTCTGGCAAACGTGCTGCGTGTATAAATATGATAGAACTGGTAAAACGGATCTATATAACAGTTTATACGGTATTGACACGAAGTGGATTAGACGAATTTTAGGAAAATAAAATTAACGCATATTAGGAAAATAAATTTCCATTAATCTACTATTCGGGATTAAAAGTGTGTTAATAATTACAGAGTCATAAACACTAGCTTTCGAAAGCTTTTAAACCTAAGAGATAAAAAAAAGTTATTTAAAGTAATTTATGTAACACATTTTTTTAAGGATGAGAATTTATATAGTGTGAAATGAATCTTTAATTAAACTCTTACTGAAATTCCATACGTTATTTATTCTGGAGTTTCAGCTCGATATAAAACAAGTTATTTTCCACACAGAATTTTTTTTTTGTGTGAGAAACCACAACGGTAATTACTTTACTTTTTCTACGGAAACAAAGGAATATAATCAATGTGGGCTTAATTGAACTTTATTTGTTCAAGGTATGATGATATTATCAGAATATTATTAAATGTAATTCCAAGAAAGTTCTGTGTATTTTTTTTTGTGGCATTAATTTTGGTGTATACAATATTAAGCTAAATCATACATAAAATGTTTATAATCATGCATGAAACAATTTGTTTAAAATAGCTTAGAAGTTGTCATTTTTTGGGATACGAAAGTATTTTTAACAAGGAAAAGATAAACAACTTGAATTGTAAATGATTCTGAAAATTATTTAAAATATCTCTTTCACTTATTTGTTTATAGTTAGAAATAAATTACATTACAAATAATTTTGCAGTTAGAAATAAAATGAATAAATATATATATCTAAAACAAATAAAATGGAATCGTTTACAAATTATTATATTATTAAAAAATTTATTGCTAATTAAATGACCAGAAAGCTGGGCAGAGAAATAATATATGTACTACGAATTGCTTCATACAAGAAATACAAATGTTAAATAAGTTGCCACTAATATTAAAGTGACAATTTTCTATGAATGAACATTTGTTGTGTCGATTTAAGTTTTGAATGTGGTGGAAATATACATTGGTAAACATTGCATAGTCAGGGCCTGAATGGCCGAGTGGCTAGCGCTCTGGCCCTCTGTACCACAGGTTTCGGGTTCGAGTCCCGGCGGTGCTATGGATGTTTGTAGTGGTTCGGAATCCACTTTAAAGTGTAGGTCCCGGTCTAATAGGATCGTAAAGCGTTGCGGGGGCATTGTTACTCCGCGTCCGTGGCTAATCTTCAAGTTACACGCGCCCCCTGGGTAATGCAAAGTGAGTACGTCTGTGCACCGCTTGCCTTAAGGCGACCAAGCTGTCTAAGTGTTTGCCAGCTGCATTAGAAAGAAAAAAAACCATTGTTTAGTCATGGAAATTCATATTGTATTGTCGAAAGATTTATAAAATAGATATATGAAACAAGTAAGATATTCTGTTGTAAAAGAAGCTAAAAATTCGGCTTTAAAACAGATATAAAATTAAATGCCTAAAGAATGGAAATAGAATGACCTTTTGGTATAATTTCGAATGGCTTAGAGGTTTTTGATGTATAACAATGTTACCAAAGGTATATATATATATAATGCTTATGAAAATTTTATTTTTTATTTTTGATGATACCGAATATATGTGTTTTGGAAATTTTAACATACTACTGCGTCCAAAAAGTAAGACCAGTTTTCAATTTAAAATTCCGGGGCATATGGTATTTCAATTTTTTTTCTTCTTTAGGTTGTTGGCGTTCTCCTTGACATCTGTGTGAAATTTTACGTCAAAATATTCATTAGTGCTTGAGGTACGCTTGGCTTTGTGAGACGCTAAAACTGATTCCGGCGATAGAAAAATAGAAATACCATATACCTGGGAGATTTAAATTAAAAACTGGTCTTACTTTTTGAACATAGTAGTATGATTTCCTACATAAACAAGTTTGAAAAACATTTAATTCTTTTTTATTAGTTCTAAACAATATTCATAAATACTTTTTAATAATTAACTATTTTAATTCTGTGTGTGAATTAAATGAATTTTAATTCTTTAAAAATTGTATTTCACATTTAATGTTATGAAAGTTAATATAAGCTATAAATTCATCATTGAGGTTCTTCAAATTTAATATAATATTTTCACAACTTAATTTTAAAGTATCTTATATACAGCCTATTTATCTTTTTACAGCCTATAAATTTCTATATTATCATGTGATATTTTACCACATTTATGGCTACGATAATGATACAAGGATACAGTTTGGCTCTTAGCTAAAATAGGGCAATTAATTTGAAATGGTAGAAAATGCATTCAATTTTAAATCTTCTTTTAAAAGAATAGTTTTAAAAGGAATAATAATAAAGGAATAATAGTCAAACCCTTTGCTAACAAAATGTAATTGTGCGTTATAATTTTAAATAGTATCCTTGTTTAAAAAAAAAAAAAAAAACAATAGAAAACTTGTTTTCTTAAATTCCAACAGTTCAAGTACTGTCTGCGTTCATTTATTTTCATTATTAAATAATTTTTAAATATTTGACTGAATGAGGTAAAGAATTGCCTTAGAAAGTGTCAAAAATCTCTTTAGAAATTTAATTGTAAAAATAGAAAAAATTTTGAAGTAAAAACTTCAAAATTGTTTAAGTTATATTTCTTGAATGCCATTCGAACCTTTTTACCACATGGAATATTGAATGTTTCATATATTATTATTGATACTAATTATAGTTTTGTACAATATATTTAATCTACAAATTTCGTATCGATGCTTCGATTATGCTTTATAAACATTTATCTATCACAGCTGAAGCATAACCTACCTAAAAATACAACTAAACATAAATTGTAATTATGGCCTTACAAAAATAATACAAAGTAAAAAAAGGAATTTCCTGAATTATTTAGTTTAATTAAATTGTAATATAATATAATTTTAGAAAAAAAATATTTTGAAAAGATAACTGTAAATAAGAAAAAAATCTCCACAATAGAGATGAAAATGCTAATTTAGTTTTACTAGTTTAAAGTGTAATTTTTAAAGTATTTATTTAAATAATTCAAATGTTCTTGAAAAAAAATGTATATTAAATTATATAAATAAATTAACTTTTTATAAAGTCCACGGATATTGGGTTTTATAACAATATTACCATTATAATATTTTATTTCTTAAATTAAGAATGTAAACAATTTTTCCGTTTGAAGTAAAAACAAACAAAGGGAAGGTTTCACTTCAGATAATTCTTTACATTTTGAATTCTTGCGTAATTTAGTTAACTAAATATTTTTATTGATAATATAGTTATGCATGAATTTTTCTGGGTTGTTTTTAAATATTTATTTTAAAACATGGCAATTTGCTATTTTAATAAATACAATTATGCATTGTATGTTATTCAAAGTCATTTTATGTACATATTACAATACATTTTAATACAAAATTATTGGACGTAAAACATATGAAGATAGAATTTTCTCATTGCAGTTATAAATTAAATTTAAATATATATATATATTAATTTACTTTTAAAATTGAGAAGCAGGATATTGAATACATATGCAAATATTAAGTTCTATATTTTAAACTTGTACAACGTTATATTTTTATTCTAAAAAAGAAAGCTCGAAATTATTATTTTGAAGTACCTAGTACCGAATGTACCTAGATAGATAAAAGAATTTTTTTAATAAAAATGATTATTTTGTTTTTAATACTTACAGACACCACGGAATATAAGATTGACTTAAATAATTTTTTAATCAGACTATAACTAATTTGGAATAGTAAAGTGAATAAGTTATTTCCTTTAGAGTTAGTGTAAATATGCATTATTTTTTAAAACTAAACACTGATTTAATATAGAACCAAAATAAAATGCCCCTATATTTTAAATATTTTAATTCAAAAAAATGCAAATCAAATACGAATAATAAAAATATATACGTGCAATTTAATTATAGAAAAATATAGCTAAACATCTATTTTTAATTGTTTTACAAAATAACTGTTTTAAACATTAATTTAATTAAATAAAATTTAATTTTTTTATTCATATTTTTAAGAACATTTCATGGTTTATTTAGAAATATAAAATTAAATTTTTGATTCTAAGAAATTCTCCATTATCTTCCAATATTTAAGCAATTTCTTACATCCTTTTCAGAGAAACCTATTAAAAACATCAAATTATTTCCAAAAATATTCCTTAATTAATTTTAAAATAACATTTATTATTTTATTCCTTAAAAAATTAGCAAATAATTATATTTCCGTTAAAGCTGGATGTTTAATTTATTTATCCCTAAAATGCAAAACAAAAGACTTCACAAAATTTACCATTTTTTTATAAATTAAGATTTATGTTTCAAATATATTTATTGCATTCACTAAAAATTCTTCATATATAATCGTGAGTAAATTTTTTAAACAAGTGGAATCACTATTAATATGTCATTAATTTAAATTATAATATTAATAAAATGAACAAATGGTGCATGAAAAAATTATTAAATTTCAATGTGTATTATATTAATAAGACATTTTTCCGTTTTATTTAGTTGGTGATTAATGTGTTCTTGCGAAAAGAGAAAAACGTTTTTCTACTGAAGAAAATAAAACCATTAATTTGTCTTCAAATATGAAAGCTAAATTAAGAATTTCAAGAAGCTGAAACTTTCTTTCAAGAAAACTTTTTTAATTTATTATGTAATTAAACAAAAAAAAGTTTCAAGACTTTAGATGGAAATTTAAATTGGTGGGATATAAATTATCATGAAGTAAATAAAATAATGTCAATGAAATAGACATCAATCAAATTGATTTATAAATGGTATAAAATTGTAAATAGTTTATTAATTGTTTTAGTTGCATTATTTATTTTACGTTTTACACTGTTTTGAGTACAATTATCGAAATGCTAAAAAACAAAAGCCTTTTTCTTAACAATTTAAATCTGATAAACTAATTAGTTTGCAAATATTTCTAAAAAACTAATTAATTAAATTTAGTTTATTTATTAACCAGAATAATATTTTGAAATATTTACTTCAGAAACTATCGCTTACTATAACGCAATATAAAACGCAGCTAGTAACTATATAAGCCTGTCTGCTGATAAGCATAATGTTAATAAGAAAATAAATTAATCAATACTGGTAACTTTTGATAAAAGAGTGTATACATTTTATAAAGTTTAATAATTTCAAAAAGAAAATATTTCATTAATTTATTTTAAGTTTAATTTAGTTTGAGCTAAAGTGTCAACTTGTCCCTTGTTTTATATGTTCAACGAAACATTTTCAAAAACAGTTTGTTTTTTTTAACTCATTTTGAAATGATAAAACTAAACAAATAATAAAGTTGTAACAATTTAATTAGCTTTTTATGAGATAAAAATTTAAATTCAATATTTTTTAAAGAATCAATTAGTAAATTATGTTTAAGCTTTATAATAGATATGTTACATTATATATATTCAAATAGATATGGTATTCAAATAGATATATATATGGTACTACATGGTATATTAGAAGATATCAATTACATATCCAACAGTAAATTGTTACAATTGTCTGTAAATCTGTGCTTTCTGAAGCAACAATACTGCGTTTTATGAAACAATAATTCAGGTCGATGCAATGTGAAAAATGTCGGACATTTACAAAGGATGATAACCATATGGCAGGAGAAAGATTTCAGAAACTGCTTTTCAACAGCTAACGGTTTGCAGTTTTTGGCTCGTATCAAAAATAACATTCGCAAGCAAAATGGAATTTGGAAGCAGGTGGGGACAAGTAGGGATCAGTAAAAGATCCATTGAGGAAAGAGAAAAATGGAACATTTTTCTTGTAAGGATAAGAGTGGCACAATGGGAACTATAACTAAGGAGTTTAAAAGTAGCGACTGAGTAAATATGTTCGAATTTACTGACCAATATAATTTTTTTTCATAGAATTGCGTAGTTATTGTTCAATAAGTTTTGCTCTGTGATTCGTCAGCTTAAACGCTTGTTGTGGATATATAGTAAAAAAAGAAGAGAAAGAAACGGTTTTAAGACGAATTTTGGTTTGCTTTACAAACATATGAGGGAGGTAGTTCTTCGAATGAAATTAGGAACGATGTGGACGTTTAAAATCTAGGTATGTGGTATACAAAGAGCATTTTTTAAAACTCTTTTATTTTTTAATGTTCTTTTAAACTGGAAAGACAGATCTATCTTTAGCAGACATAATAAATAATGCTGTAATATCTCGAATAGTCAATATATACACTGAAGTGACAAAAGTCATGGGATACCTCTTAATATCGTGACGACCCTCCTTTCGCCCGGCGAAGTGCAGCAACTCGACATGGCATGGACTCAACAAGTCGTTGGAAGTCTTCTGCAGGAATATTGAGCTATGCTGTCTCGATAGACGTCCATAATTGTGAAAGCGTTGATGGTGCAGGATTTTGGGCACGAACAGACCTCTCGATGATGTCCCATAAATGCTCGATGGGATTCATGTCGGGCGATCTAGGTGGCCAGATCATTCGTTGGAATTGTCCAGAATGTTCTTCAAACAAATCGCGAACAGTTGTGGCCCGGTGACAGGGCGCATTGTCATCCATAAAAATCCCATCGTTGTTTGGGTACATGAAGTCCATGAATGGCTGCAAGTGATCTCCAAGTAGCTGAACATAAGCATTTCCAGTCAATGTACGGTCCAGTCACACCAGAGGACCAAGTCCATGCCATGAAAAAACAGCCCACACCATTACGGAGCCACCACCAGCTTGAACAGTGCCTTGCTGACAGTTTGGGTCCATGGCTTCGTGGGGTCTGCGCCACACTCGAACCCTACCATCAGCTCTTACTAACTGAAATCGTGACTCATCGGACCAGGCCACGGTTTTCCATTCATCTAGGGTCCAACCTATATGCTCACGTGCCCACGAGAGTCGCTGCAAGCGATGTCGTTCTGTCAGTAAAGGCACTCGAGTCGGTCTTCTGCTGGAATAGCCCAAGAAAGCCAAATTTCTCCGCACAGTTCTAACAGACAAGTCCCTTGTACGTCCCACATTGATTTCTGCGGTTATTTGACGCAGTGTTGCTTGTCTGTTAGAATTTACGACTCTTTGCAGACGTCGCCGGTCTCGGTCGTTAAGTGCAGGCGGCCGACCCCTGCGCTGTCCATGGTGGGATGTTATGCCTGAAATTTCATATTCTCGGCACACTCTTGACACAGTGGATCTGGGAATGTTGAATTCCCTAACGATTTCCGAAATGGCATGACCCATGCGTCTAGCTCCAACTAACATTCCGCGTTCAAAGTCTGTTAACTCCCGTCGTGCGGTCATCATCACGTCAAAACCTCTTCACATGAATAACATGAACAGAAATGAAAGCTCTGCGAAAGCACTGCGCATTTATACCTGTTCTACGCGAAGCTACTGCCGTCTGAAAATTTGCATATTGCTATCCCATGACTTTTGTCACTTCAGTGTATATATATATATCTTCTTCTTTTTCAATGGCTCAAAAGTCCTATGGTGGAACAACACCATTTACCAACTGGCAGATACCGAAAACATGAGATGTGTTTCGTTTTATGGGGTAGGGCGGTCACTGCGCCCCCCCTCCAATGCTGTGCAGGAATATGAGACTGAGACCTACGATTTAGAGTGGATTCATATATTCATATCTATCTACCTGTCTATCTATCTATATCTATATATATATATGAAAGGTAGATATATACATTAATTATTAAAAAAAATTTTATTAATAAATGTATCAACTTGGTAATGTATTAATAAAATAAATTATACATTTTTTTATTTTTCTCATTTATTTAAATTTTTTATAAGGGATTTGAAATTCCAATTTTTAACATTCTCTACAAAATTAAAATATATATTTTCATCGTAATGAATTCAATACAACAATATTAAATTTTCTATACTCAATCAATCTATAAAATGTAATGGGGCATTAAGTAATAGTAAAATTCTGAGTGACTTTAATGTAATTGATTCGTAATTCCCATTTTTTACAGATAGGTTTTAAAAATTGTATTCATTTTTTGAATTTAATAAGCAGATTGCATATGAAAGATATGTCTTCCATTAATTTTAGTTTTACATCTTTCTCTGTTAAAGTTTACTGCATTAATGTATCAATACACAATATATTGATTCAATTCCATACATAATTTTTTAAACAAAACAAATGAAAATAAATTTAAAATGTATAAACTTATTTAACTAAAGAATGTAGTGAGAAATAAGAAAGTGAACATTACTAACTAACTTTGTTTAAAAGATTATTGCACATTATGGATTTTATGTAAGTCATGAATAATATGAGTTCTAGTTACAGTTTACCAATAAGAAAAACACCAGAATTGTTCAAAGTTGTTGTACATTATTGAAATAAAGGAACACATTTTTTATAGTCATTTAATAAAAAATATTCTAATTTGATATCTGATATTTGACTTGACTTGACTTGTATGCTAGCTAAAGCTAATATCTGATAAAAGAAACTTGTATTTGAATAAGATAATATATTTTCTTAAAAAAACACTATTTATAGTATAAAATACTTATACGGGATGCAAAAGTAGAAAATATTTATATTTTTGACTGAAGAATATTTCCTTTTTTTTAATCTTCTTATTTTAGATATTTCTTCAAACCACGAGAAACCCACATGAATGTAATATGTAAAAGATGATATAAATAAAGTAAAACCCCTTCGATAAATATAAAGAATATCAAAAACAGACAATCTGAAATACTGAATAAAACATTTTGAGTCAGTGATATTTTATGTTCCAAAATGCCCCACAAAGAAATGAGTAGAATCGATTTTTTCAGAAATATCCGTTTTAAAAAACCGTTTTAATGAAAAAGAAAAACTTTATTTAATATCCTCTTGGAGAAAAAACTTTTTTTTTTTAAAGATTTAGAGAAACAAAACTGGTTTGTTGTTGTTTCTTATCCCACTTGGCTGGCCAAGCCCACGAGCCCATACGTACTCATGATTGAAGGGGAAGGAAGCAGCTTCTGTTGTGATGGAGCACCCTTAGGTAGAAGTCTGACTTTGGCTCCGTGACGCTCTTACAGTCATAGGAGACTGGGACCTACAGCTTAAAGTGGATTCCGAACCGCTACAAACATCCATGGCACCGCCGGGATTCGAACCCGAAACCTGTTTCACCGAGCTCCAGAGCGCTAGACGCTCGGCCATTCAGGTCCCAAATGCCAACTGCACGCGGTGTTCCCAGGTGGTCACCCACCCAAGTACTGACCGCGCCCAATGATGCTTGACTTCGGTGATCTAACGAGAACCGGTATATTTCGAAACAAAACTAGTGGCGCAAAAGATGGGAAAAAAAGTATAGATAATTTTAATACAATTACTGGGTGCGTATCAGCTTACATATAATAAATATAGATAACACATAAGGAATTTTTTTTATAGCGTTTTTACTATCGCATCATTGGGCGCGGTCAGTACTTGGGTTGGTGACCACCTGGAAACACTGCGTGCCGTTGGCAAATTTGGGACCTGAATGGCCGAGTGTCTAGCGCTGTGGCGCTCGGTGCCACAGGTTTCGGGTTCGAATCCCGGTGGTGCCATGGATGTTTGTAGTGGTTCGGAATCCACTTTAAGCCGTAGGTCCCGGTCTTCTATGACTGTAAGAGCGTCACGGAGCAAAAGTCAGGCTTCTACCTACGGGTGCTCCATCAGAACAGAAGCTGCTTCCTTCCCCTTCAATCATGAGTCCATATGGGCTCGTGGGCTTGGCCAGCCAAGTGGGATAAGAAACAACAACAACAACACTATCGCATTTTTTACCTCCAAATAGTGAAATATGCACGAAATTTAATTTATGCTTCAGAATTTTCTAGTTTTGTTGATGCATTAGAAATTTAAACAATTAAGTTTTCATGACAAATTTCATTCAACTACTTACGATAAAAAAAAAAGATATTTTAAAAAATTATGATTTTTTTTTTATTTGTAATATTTATAGTATTTTATTTATGTGCTTTCCATAAATAAAATAAGTCAAAAATAAATCAAAAATTTCGACAAAATTTTTATTTCAATAATTTTAGTTGTTTAAATATTACCAAATAAATAATATTTAATAAATAATTTAATAAGAAATTAATAATTTTATTATATAATTTAATAATAAATTTTTATAAATAATATTTGTGATTCCCATACTTTTATTTTATTTCTTAATGCACAGTACTGAAATTTTATAATTCTTCCAACTCATTTTTAATTATTTTAGTAGTGTCTCAAATTTAAGTTGGCTGTCAGTAATGTCATGTAAAATCTACTCTATCAAAACTTTTATTACCTCGAGTAGGATACATGAATGTATAAATACTACTTCTATAGAACTATTGTATGGGAATGATTCAATTCATCACATATTGATGCGTGTAATTGACTCAACACATAATGTATAGATGTATTAAATTGATTCATTGTGTAATGTATTGATGTATTTTTCTTGATGCAAAGTACTAAAATTTTATAATTTTTTCCAACTTATTTTCAATTATTCTTGTAGTGTCTCAAATTAAGGTCGACATTCAGTATTGTCCTGTAAAATCTACTTTGCCAAACCTTTTATTACTTCGTACATAATATACGAATACTACTTCTGTGTATTGAAATTATTGAATACATTACTCATTGATATATGATAATGATTCATATATGATAACGATTCATGATATATTGATGCTTGGAATTGACTCAACACATTATGTATTGATGTATTAAATTGATTCATTATGTTATGTACCGATGTAGGGAATTGATTCAATACAGAGTGTATTAGTGTATTTATGTAGTGAAATTTAACAACGGAAGATGCAATACTAAAGTCTTCTTAAGTTAAAACATGGATTAACGTAGAAAAAGAACGTAGTTACAATTTCCATGAAGTAGTTATGGAAGGAAGTACATTTGTACATTTGTACGGAAGGACGTAAGTAGTTATCATTTGTACGAAAGGACGTAAGTAATTATTATGTGTACGGAAGGACGTACGTAGTTACTATTTGTGAGGATTAGTGGGTAGTTTAGTAGTAGTAGACATAATTTGTATAGTATGTCTACTACTACTAAACTACTACTAAACTTCCAATATGTATAGTAGTATTAATTTGTAAGGTTTTGTATGTAATTACCATTTGTGATACACATGAGAAAATTTGAAAATACTCAAGTAGTATTTCAGATGATGACAGTTTTATTTGTGCTTTAAGCTTTTTCTCCGAAACAGCTGTCACACTTAAACCTTCAAATCATATTAAGCTTGTCATATTATCATCTTTTACCCATAATTAAAGTACTTTGAGATTAAAAAATTAACTAATACTTTAATAATGTCAAATAATTGTAATTTCAAAATAGTTACATCAAGTTGTCATTATTATGTTTCACTATCAAAGTTGTTGATGTCAATTTCTTTTCAAAATTTCACAAATAATCTTGCTGGATCTTACTAAAAAGTAAAATCTTTTTTTTTGTCACCGAAATAACATTTTTTTGTAATTCAAATAATTTTAAAATGAGAATTTGTAACACATTCTAATAAAATGGCGGATCACTGACAACAATAAATAGTAAAAACTTCCAATATATTTAAAACTTTTTTCGTAATAAATCTGAATTCCTCTTAAGCAGACTTGTACAGTGTTATTTTAACTAAAAATGTCATGTAAAAGCATTTTAGTTGGAGGCAAGATTAAACTTCAATGTTATTTCGATATCAAAATGAAGCCGGAAAGAACAAACTAATATGCAGAAGTTATGATTTAAAATGTTTCATGTTTAATTTAACTTCAGAAAGGTTCTTCGAGTTACTTATGTTTATATCGATCTATTTGCTTTCCCAGATTAATATATTTCTGTCAGAATCGACGCATAGTACATTTCGAACTTCCGCACTAGTTGCGTTTTTTGATTAAAATAAAGGTATCGGCTGCACTTGAAATTACTAACGCCTTATGAAAACAAAATTAATTTCTTGTATATTTAAGCATAAAATTAAAAAAAAACATTTTCTAATAAACAACTATTTATTTAGCATACATTTTTGCAGAGCTTTTGTGAATGTAGTACACTCAAAGAAATAAAATGTCAAAAATTATCCAAAGTATATATGTTTAATTTCTTTATATAAAATTACAAATAAATAATACAATATAATAGGAATTGTAATAAAGATGCGTGGTAATGCGTACAATAAAGCACGATATGTAATGTCTGATGCGTGATATTACAATAAAGCACGATATGTAATGCCGATACGTGATATTACAATAAAACACGATATTTATTGTCTGATACGTGACATTACAATAAAGCACGATATGCAATGTCTGATACGTGACATTACAATAAAGTATGATAAGCAATGTCGGAAATGTGATATTACTATGAAACATGATACGCAATGTCTGATATGTGATATTACAATAAAACATATGCAAATCTGATATCTCATACGGGATATTACACTAATTTAAAATATGCATAAGTATTTATTTGTTCGAATTTTTATGATAACCAAGCACAAAAGTAATAAGTCATATTAATAATAAATGTTTAAAAATATTCTTGCCTAAAATTATTTGTTTAAAAATATGTTTGATCCAACAGATTTACAAATTTTGATGTCTTATCTAGAAATAAATACATATATTTTGCATAAGCAGTTTTTAAATAAAAATAGCTAACAAATTAGCACTTTATTGACAAAGTATATCATATTTTAGCCTACAATAAAATAGAAATCATTGAATAAACTATATTTCTAGCATTTAAATAATTACCTCTTTGTTAAACTAAAACTGGATCATACTCACTGATTTAATCCTTCATCGAAATATGAAAATCTTTTAAAAAATTACCAATTGCACCTTTTAAGTAGACTGGGCTTGTAAAGCGGGCCGCAATAAAACCGCACGTTGACGAATAACAATCTGTGCATCCTTTATTTAAACATAACAGGGATATAGAAGTATTCATAGAATTTAAAAATATTTGTTTGCTCATATTATTATATATGGTAAATAATAGATTACTACTTAACCAGCGAATATGCCTTAAAATATTTCATATACATTTCATAAATTAGCTCTTTTTTACATCCAAGTTCTCGTAATACATTTAGTATCTCGATCGCCATTTCATCCTCAGGAGACTTTTGCAATGTAATCCAATTTAACTCTTGTTTCATTGTCACAATAGCTTCTAAGAGTCTCATGTTTCACAGTAGTAAGTGTATTTCAGTGTTATAATTCTATTCACTAGTAATAATTATTTGATAGCTATGCATGTTACTTCAATTTTACGACTTTTAAAGAATCTATGTACCTTTGTCAGGTTAATGCGTAATCTCGTTTAAAATCATTCTTGATATATGAAGGAAGATTATAAATTCGTTTCATGACACTAGTTTTTTATATTGGGTCGTTTTGATTATTTTCACTGAGATAGCAAAACGGACTTTCTAAGTTGGAAGTAAGGATTTAATTTTTGAAATCTCCATGATAAAATTTTCAGTGTTTCATCAATTATACCATGATAAGCTACAAAGAACGTTCGAAATATGAAAACATGTTTTTAACAATTACTTACTAATTTCATCAATTACTTATTAATTTCCTTAGTTGATAAGCAACTACGGAATGCTCAATATACTTTGGAAGCTAAGTTATTGATTCCTGCAGACAAACTCTTGATCTCATAGCTATTAAAGGGATGACTGTTGTTTTGCAGTGGATACCATCTCATGTAAATATAGCTGGAAATGAATGGGCCGCTAAATTAGCTAAAAAAGGGAACTGAAATTTCACAAAAAAATAATAGGGAAGTACCCTTTTTATCAATAAAAATATTAAAAATGGTATGGGGAAAAAAATATAACATTGAATTTTTAGAAGAAACCAAGAAAAAGAAGTAGAGGGACTCGACTTGTAAAATCCCAGTTTCTCCTAGAACCACCGCAGTAGAAGCCGTTAACAAGAGAGTGTACATGATTGTTTTGCTAAACATCTACACAGCATTAGTATATATAACAGTCCTTTGTACACTTTATGCAACCGGAACTCTGAGTTGGACAAAGATCATAAGTTGTTCTTCAATGAATGAAGAAAACTTATACAGCAAATATTGGCGAGCTAGACAGTTGATGCAATTGGCATCCAGCGACTAATTTACTTTTATCTTTATGTAGTCACATTTTTGATGTAATTATTGTTATTGTCATGAGTTACTGTTTCGTCCTGTTTTGCTGTTTTATATTCCATCTTTATGCTATGCATCTCTTGCCTCTGTGATGCATGGGAGCCAAGAATGCAAAATCAAGTGCAATTGCAAAGGAAAAATGCCTTTGCAGGTTATAATTACCAAATAACTCTTTCAAATTTGCTGCGTATATGAAAATACTCAAGATTTTTTTATAATTAATTATCTAAGTAAACGAGAACTAACAGTCTATTACAAAATTATTTTTGGAAAAATAGCTGCTATAACTATTTCAAATAAAATTTACAATATATTGTAAATTATTAAAAATGATAATTAAATAATGATGACAATTTAAAATGTACTATAATTTATAGTTTTAATTTTGATAGGCAAGATTTTTGATTAAAAAATAAATGGTTTTGTTAATGCATTTCGTAAAATACATCTCAACTAACCAGACAACTTAAATAATAAATAAAAGATTATAAGTTAATAACGATCTGAGTGAGATATTCGTTTATAAAACTTTTCCTGTACGATCAGTTGAGAACATTGAACATGAACATTGATCATGATCATAGTTTCTACTGCCAAACGATGAACCAGATGGATACTAACACCGAGGGGAACGGTCCTTCTCAGGACCCGCTGCAAGTACTCTCGCCACAGGTTTCGGAAGTACCCTCTCCACCTGCAGGTGCAAGCAATTTTGATAATACGGCTGAAAAAGTCTCCCCTGAGGGAATGTGCCGCCAACTGACTACTGCCCTTAAGGAAATGGATGTCATCGATTCCATAGTTGCCAATGCGAAAAGATCTGATCTCCAGCAAGATTATTTACAGATGACTGAGAATCTGATGCAGAAGCGCAAGTTCCTGGAGGAGTGGGTAAGTCGATTCCATTGTCCTATTGAGAATTGCAATTTGCACAATAGTACTAAATTACCTGTTAATAGTAGTAGTAATAGTAATTTGAATGCTGTTAATAATGTTAAGAATGTTGTTAAAAGTACTAATAGTAAAACTGTAAATCCTATCAATGCTAGCAACTCTAGCAAAGTAAATGTTAGTGTAAAACATAAGAATAAGAGAAATGCTAGTCAACTTAGTACTAATGTTAATGAATCAGGGGACTTTAGCACCCCAAGTAAAAAACAAATTGCTAAGGCAAACTATACTCTGAATAAGTCGTCTGCAAGTGAGAATTTAGTTACTACAAATCAATATCAAGCACTTAGCACTGACGCAGCTGTAGATGAGGAAACTGTTACGGTTGTTCGCAAGATGCCACCAGTAATGGTCAAACCCAAAGGCAACCTGAATGATATGTTGAAATTAATAGATGAACATTTCCAAGGGGATGTTTTTATAAAGCTTGCTGGGGAAATGCTAAAGATTTTCCCCAATTCGGAAGTCCAACACAGAGCTATTACTAAATTTTTGAGTACTAGTGGAATTGAATTCTTTGTAATAACTCCGAAATTCCTTAGGCCCTTAAAGGCTGTTATTAAAGGACTTCATCGGGATACCAATACGGATGACATTAAATCTGCCCTGGCAGACAAAGGCTTCATTGCCGAAAAGGTTACGCAACTTACCAGGACCAAAGACAAACAGCCACTACCCATATTTCAAATCACCTTGTCTCGATCTAATAAGAATCAGGATATTTTTAAGCTGAATCGGTTAATGTATTTAGCTGTAGCTGTTGAGAGATATAATAAGAAACCTATCACGCTGCAGTGTTTTAAATGCAATTTCTTTCATCATAGCTCAAATAACTGCGGCTTCAAAGCCCGTTGTCTAAAATGCGGCGAAGAACTTTCCCATAAGGAATGCAAGCTATATGATAAGTTGGAGATACCACAGTGTATTAATTGTGGTCAATCCGGCCACACGGCTGCCTGGCGAGGCTGTTCGAAGTTTCCAAAGATAAAAATTAATACTACTAAATACGCAACTTTTCCTAAGTATACTCCTGTTCGTCAGGTTTCTCAAAATTTCTCGTATGCAGCTGCAGCAAAAAAATTTATCTCCACCACAAAGCAACTCTGGTAATGCTGTTACTGTTAATAATGAATTGACCTCAAATCAACTGAGCCAATTGCAGGGCATTGCTAGCCAAGCCCAATTTATTCAAAAAAACCCTGCTTCTTATGAAGGAGTTCGTTGCTATTTTCTCTGATCTTAATGATCTAGATGGTATTCTCCACCAAGTAAGGAGTACAGACAATAAAGCTGATAAGTTGCAGGTCTTTGTCAATGGCCTTGCATCCCAAACTATCCAAAATGCCCCGTAATGACTCAGTTGATTTCTGGTCTTCGCATATGCTATTGGAATGCATGCAATATTTGGTACAAATTGACTGAATTTACTAACTTTGTTGATAATTATAACCCAGATATAGTTCTGATTCAGGAAACACACCTTAGGCACTCACAAATACCTTCTTTAATGGGGTACACTTTTTATAGAAACGATGGACCTCAAGATCCTCTCTCTGGGGGCACGGGTATTTTTATCAAAGCCTCTCTGCCACATCGCCATATAGATACTCCACAGTTAATCGGGATAAAAGCCACTATTATTTCTTTAAATTTTCTGAATCTTCCCTCTCTTTTTATGAGCTCTGTTTATGTTCCTAATGCAATTGCTTCCTCTAATCTTACTCATGATTTAGACGTTTTATTTTCTTTGAATAATAGTGTTATACTCGCGGGGGACTTTAATGCACATCATACTGCTTGGGGCTGTACTAACCAAAATAACACTGGCGCTGCTTTGCAAAGATATGCGAATAACTATAATTTAGATATTATTGCTCCTAACACTCCTACTCGAATTGGCGCTCGCTCTACCTCTATTATAGATTTAGTTGTCACTAATAACTTTCATTTTTCTAATACCATTAATTCGCTTGACGAACTTTCTTCGGATCATAACCCAGTAATTATTGATTTTAACCTCCGCGCTATGCATGTTCTGACTAACCCGCTTGTTACAACCTGCTGGTCTAAATTTTCTAGTATCCTTGACCGTAACTTTAATTACTCTTTTACGCCATTAAATTCTCCGCTTGATATTGAAGAAGCCATTAAAGACTTAACACATAGAATTATTACTGCGCATCAAGCTGCCTCTAAGCCTATTCCTACTAACAATAAAATCTACTTACCCCCTTCTATTAAAACTCTGATAACTAATAGGAACAACGCGCGTAAACTATGGCAAATTTATCGTGATCCTCGCAGCAAAAATGTTTATAATCATCACCAGAATATTCTTAAAAGGGCAATTGCAAAATACCGGAATGATTGTTGGGATCGGCGCCTTGAAACAGCAAATGTTGAGAATGGTTCGATCTGGAAACTCTGCAGCAACCTTCGTAAGAAAAGGTCTAAAATACATTCACTACAGGATAGCAATGAAGAAGTTACTACTGACATCCGAAAAGCTGAAATTCTAGCAACTTCGCTGCAGGATCAATTTCAAGAAAACCCATCCAACAATATTCAGGTGGATAATGATGTTGAAAGCACCATCGCGTCTTTTCTAACTCGGCATAATAGTACTAACAGTAACTTTCCTTCCACTAAAGCCTCTTCAGTGATTAACATTATTTCTAACCTTAAAATTAGCAAGACGCCTGGTATTGACTGCATTACTAACAAGATGCTTAAAAATATTCCCTTCAAATGCATTCTCCAAATCTGCAACATAACAGATGCTATTTTAACTCTTAATTACTTTCCAAAAACATGGAAAACTGCTAGAATACTTCCTATTTTAAAACCGGGCAAAGATCCTACTTCACCTCATAGCTATAGACCGATTTCTTTACTTTCTACTTTTAGTAAAATTATTGAACGGGTGATTGCTGATCTGCTTAATCATGAATCTAAGGCTCTGAACATTCTAATATCTCAACAATTTGGTTTTATGCAGGATCTTTCTACCACGCACCAACTGTACAACCTCTCTGAAACCATCAATGAAGGATTTTCATGGAAGCAGGACACTGCAGTAATTTTCCTCGATGTGGCGAAAGCCTTTGATCGGGTTTGGATAAAGGGGCTAATTTATAAGATGATTAACTATAATTACTCTCCATACATTATCAAAATTATCTACAACTATCTTTCTGATCGAAGTTTTATCGTTTCTGTTAACGATACTGATTCTAAAACTGCAAGATTCTCGCGGGTGTTCCTCAGGGATCGATCTTGGGGCCCTTCCTGTACAATATTTTCACTAATGACATTCCACAAGACCACAGAATTAAATTGACACTCTACGCTGATGATACAGCAATTATTACACAGGGAAGGTATTTACACATCATCCAGAAAAACTTACAAAACTACATCAACACTCTTGAATCATGGCTAGAAAAATGGAAAATTAAACTCAATGTCGCGAAAACTGAAGCAGTGCTATTTACCAGGAAAAAAAGTCTATAATCCTCCTAACATAACTATTTTTAATACTAACATTTCCTGGTCTAAAGAAGCTAAGTATTTAGGTGTAATTTTTGATAGAAGACTAACATTTAAGGCTCATATTAACTACTTGCGCGATAAATTTAATAATGTTTTGCGTAAATTTTACTCTGTCATGGGCAGACATTCTAAACTAACAATTGAACTAAAAACACTAATCTATTTAGCTTATCTTCGTCCGATAATAGCATATGCGAGTCCAGTCTGGGGCTCTACAGCCAAAAGCAATTTTATTATTTTAGAACGGCTTGAAAACAAGGTTATCCGCATGATTGTTGATGCCCCATGGTATTTTAGAAACGCCGAAATTAAATATGCACTTTCCATGCCTAGCTTTAGGGAATATGTGGCTAAAATTGCAAAAAACTTTTATTCATCACTCAATAGATCTAGTAACTCTGTCATCCAAGCATTAAATCAATTTGAATATGATATTTCTCTGCACTCGTCTCGTAAAAGACCTAGATGTGTTATAAACATCAATCAGTAGACTGCATTTCTACTCTTGCATTTTTCTATGGTCCTGGTAACTTCATGTTAAGTTCGCGCTCCGCGTATATTTTTGTTTGTTCTTTTAAATACTCCTGCGTGGGTGCTATGTTGCGCTTCGGCTTTAGGTTCTCTCCGGTCTTTTTCTCTTTTTTTTAGTAGTTGTGCTTTGTATTTTCTTGTATATGTTTTCTTTTATATTTTTACTTTTTCTATACATTGTGCAAATTGTTTTTCGTTATCAATGGGCAGTGACCGACTACCACTGTTTAATTATTTCTTGCTAATAGGAGGTTTGGTCGCTTCTTGACCAAGGAACTCCGATGAATCGTACCGATTCACAAAAGATTATAAGGATCTAAAAAGTTTTGGAAATGATAAATAATATTATTATTGCAATATTAGATGTGTAGTTTAAAAACGCAGCAAGTAATAAAGTGTGTATGGTTGTACTTAATTAAAGTTAATTAAAATATTTATTTAATGTATTATTTTAATAATTTATTATTTAAATTAAATAAGCTTCAAAATATAAGACATAATGCATTATTTCTGACCGAAATAACTTATTTACATTGTGGTTAAAGAAAAAAAAATGCAATTGTCTTTTTTAATAATCAGTGATTTAATATTCAATATAAAAATAATGCAAGCAATCTCATTCAAGTATTCAACTCATTTTTTGTGATTGCTTGAATTTAAATTACTTTTAGCCCGTTATTTAATCCAATCATCAGCGTGAACCGATATTAAAAAGATACTATTGCCTATTTAGATTCAATGTTAAATAATAGTGTGGGATCCAAAATAGATAAAGGAAAATATAAAAACTAAAATAATTGGCTATTTTATAAAATAAAGAACTAAAATAAATTTGAAAATGAAAAGGAGATGTATAAATATAAAATAAGAGAAGGAATTTTTGTAAAAATAGATTGAAAGAAAAGTGAATACATCATTTCAGTGAATCAAAATGTTATATTTAAATCAAAATATATTTTAGATGATTCGACAGAAGAAGGATTTAATTCCATGGGAATCTGAAATGTATAAAAAAAATGTTTTAAGAAAAGGCTTACCTGGAAACGTATTTAATCTTCAATCAATTCTATAAAATTGGATTCGCTTTGAAATAAAATTGTCTTTGCTTTCACCAGATCATCTTTTAGATCCATTTTACAGTATAAAATTATTAGCCCGTAAAAAAAATTTAAAAAAAATCTCGGGAAAGAAATTTATAAAAAGCACATGAAAGAAATTAAAATAAAAGCCGGTGAAGAAAATTAAAAAATAATGCATAAAAATGCTCGTGAAAGAAATTTAAAAAAAATTGCAGGTTTGAATGGAATGTCGAAAATTGAATGTGATTAAGGACATCAAAACTCCGTTCTGAAAATAATACTATATAAAGTGATATTTTATAGGTAATAAAAATAATAATTTATTCAATTTATGTAACAGAAGTAATGTATTTAAAATTCTAATGTCTTTTTTAAAGTCTGTTTTATTGTGCTAATGTCTTTCTGTTTTATTACTTCAGACGTTAAAATAATCATCATATTTTACATGCAAAGCATTAATCAAAAGAATATGAGCTAATATAAAAAACCATTCATTTTGCACTACTAAGTACGAAAATATTTTAAATTTATGCGTTATATTCTAAGTATGAATATAATAAATAAATAAATAAAACTGTAATTTATTCAATTTATGCAAAATAATAAGTAATGTATTTGAAATGCTAATGTGTTTTGTAAAGTCTGTTTTATAGAATTAGTTTCTTTCTTTTTTATTACTTCTGACGTTGAAATAATCATCATATTTTAAGTGGCAAGCACTATCAAAGAATTATGAACTATTAGAAAATATCATAAATTTTATACTACAAAGTACGAAAATATTTTAAATTTATAAGTTATCTTATAATTCATGCAAATGACAAATAATCTATATTTACTCTATTACAAATAAAAGAAAGCTGTATTAATTTTTACATTGCTAAAAAATTTCTCAAAAAATATTGCATGACACGTTTTCTTACAAAGGAACTACATCTGTTTTTCGTGATAAGTTTATAAAAACAAAGTGAAAGTTAGTGGTAGAAAAACTGCTTTGCAAGCGAGGAATAAATTAAAGATTGTGTTGTTTGTACTGAGAGATTAGGAATTCAGAAAAGATTTTTTTTTTCACAAGCATTGTACTTAGGAAGAAGGTTGAATTAATTTCACTGAAAAAAGTTAGAAAAGAAGAGAGAAAGAGAAAGAAATTATAAAAAGAAAATTTTTTCTCCTTTTCGACAGTGAAAAATAACTTTTTTGTTCTTGTTACACTCGACCTCTTTTAGATAGGAATAGAAGTTAATATTAATTCATATTCTTCTACATTGCTAAGATATATGTTTTTAGTTTTCACTTAAATGATTGATATTGTTCTTGAACCTTAGAATTAAATAATATATATAAAAATGATTGGGATGTTTTCATGTGACGACTTTTACAGTTTTTGTAATGGCTTATATTAAAAAATGCACATGCAAAAAAATTTCTGAAGGTTTTGATTAAATCCGGCTGAAGAAATTTATTTGTACTATAATGCAACCATGCTTCCTCCTACGCACTGCAAGAGGCGACCCCTGTGTCATTCAGGAGAAATGGTCAGTAGACCTCGAGACTCTCACCTGAGAGGAAGTACAGCGCAACCGGCGCTTACAGTCTCTCATCAGGAGAGGAAATATATTTCGCACATACAGTGTGAGCCTGAGTATCTTTATTTTCGGCTTATTTGTGAAATCCTTCCACGAATCTATAATTATATACCGTTAAATGTGTTAAATATTGTCTGTAATTAATTGTACGTGTGTGCTATTTGTGTGTGTGTAAAAAAATCTGTGTATTTTGAAACCTATGTCCCAAATCTCAACCCAACCATACCATTTACAATCCAGAGCTGCACTACCACAACACTACAATAGTAAAATAAACTATACTATATAGGTAAATAGAATTAAATAAGCTGAACAAGATAATATGATAACCATGAAAAAAATATATATAAAGAGAGATATATGTTACATAGATTTATTTTTTGAAGAAGTCATGCTTTTTGTCTAAGGCATATAGTTTTCTTTAGTTTCATAACAGTTCCTTTTCTCAAATATAACACAGTTTCTGTTTCAGTCATTTTTGAAGTATCTTGTTGAAATGCATATCACGTACATCAGAATTTTATACAATACTAGTCCATTTTTAGAGGCAAGAATTGTGAAAAGATATTTTATTTTGTGACTTTTACGTATAAAAGACAGGATTTCAAATTTATACATTTTATCCTCAAAATTATTATTCGCATGTTTACTTTCTTTGATTTATGAAAAATTAATTTCTGACTAAAATGGAGATGTAATAAATAACAGAAAGCTGTAAAATTTAGATAAAATATTTCCTTCTTTTACGAATTTCAAATCACGCGCTCATCTAACCAGCTACTGTTTCTTTTTCTTCTTTTTCTGATATCTTCCATCCCTTTTAATTCAAGTTTACTTAAGGTAAATGTAAAATTCAGTGACATTATATTTTAAAAGTGAATTAAAAAAGGAATTACCCCATCTACAATCAGTCAATTAAGATATGCGGTTCATTTCAAATAAATGGGAAGATAGGACACATAAATAAGTAAATGAACCATGGTAAAATGCTATTGATAGTTCCCTATGCCTGAATACTTAAATCATTTCAAATCATCAAAATTCAAAATTCAGTTATATTATATTTTAAAAGTGAATTTAAAAAGGAATTAAACGGTCTACAATTAGTCAATTAAGATCTGGGGTTCGTTTCAAAGGAATGGGAAGATAGGTTATATAAATATGTAAAAAAACATTGCAAGATATTATTGATGGTTCCATATACGTGAATACTTTAATCATTTCAAATCATCAAAATTCATATGTAAACTCTTTTGATATCAAGTTGAAATCAATCTTGGACTCACAATTCCACTATCTGAAAATCAATTCAGCACTGATGATAGCAAATCCAGATGCATAGCAAATTCAGCACTAATGATAGCAAATACAGATGCATAGCAAATCCAACACTAATGATAGCAAATCCAGCACTGATGATAGCAAATACAGATACATAGTAAATCCAGCACTGATGATTTTAACATTTCACTATTCATTCAGGATAACGTTGCGAAGCCATGCCTTCGGGTTTAGGAAAACAAAATAAGGAGATTAAATATGACAGTGATGTAGTACCATAGATTAAGCACTAACAGATTAAATTCCTTGAATTTGATTATTGATTTTGATTACTGATGTGGATAGGGTCTGAAGAGTGTTGTTGGATATTGTTTTCGTTTCCGAAACAAGGCAAGCCTAATTCCAAACAGAAATTAAACTGAAAATTCTTTCGTCTGGTGAAGAATAGGCATGGAAAACCTTTCTTGATGGGACTTCAAAAAAGTAAGCGCCTATCCTCACAAGACAATCGTTTTGGGTGTGTATATTATTAGCTGTAGTGCAGTGTAGGAGGATTGCTATGGTCTAATTTGAATAACGCTGAATCTTCTACGAGATACACTTTCAATGGCAAACACCTTCATGTTAAAGTTCCCTTTATTTGAAAACAAATTACATGTATATATACAGCCCCTTTACATTTTCCATTATAGTTCCTAATTATCTTTATTATTATCTGCACTTTTTTCTTTCCATTTGAACAATTGTGTCAAAACTAGTAATTCTTGCTACAATTTTCTTTTGATTGAAATTCAAAAAAGTCAAGACTCAATGTATAATTGCCCATTTACATGAATTTAGTGTTTTATTTAATAGATAAATAACAATGTCATTTTACGACGTATACGAACAGCCTGATTGTAGCCCATGCAAGTCGTAAAAGGCGATTAAAATGAGTACCCAGTGCCCAGAGGTATAACCGGGTGTTGTAAATTGCCCCATGTCTTTGTGCGGCAAGGTCAACGACAAAAAGACGACGACTAAGACATTTTTTTTACCTTGTATAATGACTCGTCGGTTTAATACACGGGTTCGTGACATGATATATACGTTGCTGTCGGCCAAGTTGGATAAGAAACAACACAAACACATACACACACACACATATATATATATATATATATATATATATATATGTGTGTGTGTGTGTTTGTCTGTATGTGTATCCCCCGTATACAGATTTATATCGATATCTATATGTATATTAATCCATACACATATTGAAGAAGAGGTACTTTAATTAGAATTTTCTGAAAATATCCTACGAATTTATTAAATGTATATCGTATTAATACTTAATTTTTGATTTAAATATTTAATAGACTTTAAAACTTTTATGATTAAGCTATTGAAATAAATATAAATTATAACGTTTTTGTTATACTTGTTGCAATATTAATTTTTTCTGTATTATAAAATTATTATTTCATCATTATTTTTTGTTTATTAAACGTAAAAGATTCTTTCGTAAAAGGTAAAAAACGAAACAAAAAAAGTAATTTTTTAGTAAATAGATATCTATAACTAATGTAATCCCTGATGGAAACTATTGAAATATGCAGTTTATTTCGACAAGAAAAAAAAAAAGGTAAAATTACTGTATAGTCAAATTTATGTTTATTAAACAATGACATTAAAAATAAATTTTTCTATTTTAATTGCTTAAAGTAAACATTCAAATAATTATTCATCTTCAAACAGTTAAAAAACTCTTTGCTTTTAAAAACTGCAATCAGTCTGCTTTTAATTCTATATTGATTATATTATTACACATCTAATTCATAATATAATTAGGATTCAGTCTGTATTCATTCTTCAGGGAGTTTGGAGAGCTCCTATGATTAATACTATAGTAAAAATGTAAAGAAACTGAAGTAGATGGCGAATTAGAGTTTGAAAATATAACAAATTGTGTTCAATTGTAAAATAAATAAAAAAAGTTAATTGCACACACAAATTATTCAGCAAAAGAATTATAATTGATTTTACAATAAAAAAATTGCTTTAATGGTAGAAAAAAAAAACCGCTCATAATATCAAATTATTCTCAAGGGCAATGTTTAAACGAAAATCTATGTTGCAAAAAATCAAATATAGCTAATTAAGTTTTTTGTTGAATATAAATTTACAGTTCCCATCGTAAAAAAATAATGAGGTATGTTAATTGACACCAGATAAAATATGAGTTTTAAAAAATCTGCTAATGAATATGGAATGTTATCTGAAATAATTTTTTCATGTAAAAATAAAATATTGATTTTAATGTCATCTGTTTCTATAGACAAATTAATGAATAGTTTATAAAATTAAATAGATGTAGGAAAAATCAATTATGAATTGTCACTGTTTGCTCACACAACGTTGAATTGGTCTATATTTCTTTGAACATAGAAAAAGTATAAATATACCCAGTTTTTACTAATTTTTTTTTAAACAATGGTACATATTTAATTTAGTTAACAAGGTTTAAACTATCAGTTAAAAAATCAGTTTAAACTATCTGTTTTTACTAGGCTTTTTTAAACAATGGTTACATATTTAATGTAGTTAACAAGCTTTAAAATGTCATTTAAAAAATCAGTTTAAACTATCAGTTTTTACTAGGATTTTTTTAAACAATTATAAATATTTTATTTAGTTAACAAAGTTTAAACATTAAGTAAAAAAATGAGTTTAAACAATCAGTTAAAAAATCAGTTTAAACAATCAGTTAAAAAATCAATGTAAACTATCAGTTAAAAAAATCAGTTTAAACTATCTGTTAAAAAATCAATTTATACTATCAGATAAAAAAATCAGTTTTTACTAGGATTTTTTTAAACAATGGTTAATATTTCATTTAGTTAACAAGGTTTAAACATTAAGTAAATAATAAGTTTAAACTATCAGTTTTTATTAGCCTTTTTTTAAACAATGGTACATATTTAATCTATTTAATTTTTTTAAATAAAACTAAGTAAGTATTCGATAAATACGTACTTTTCGTTAAACTCTTTTGAATTCTATCTGAGAATTTGGGTTTATTTAATATTTATTTCAGTTGATTGAATTAAAAAAGTTTATTCATTCAAGTAAAAAAAAAAAAACTGTATAGAATAATTTAAATAGATTTGTTTTAAATAAACTTTAAATATTAGGACTGAAATAATCAATGAAACCTTTTCAAAATGAATGGAAAGAGAAAAGAACTGTTACAGAATTCGTTTCTACTTAATAATTCTGAAAGCCATTCAAAGAAGTGGTTGTTTCAAAAGTGCTTTGTTGAAATAATATAAAAGATTCTGTAACTGGTTCACAGGAAAAAAAACTTTGTTCCGGAAACTATTGGAAGAAAGATTAAAATAGAAATAAATAGTGTTTTAGAAGATTTTAATAGAAAAACCTATTTTAATGCAAGTAAAATGACTTCTTTTCTATTAAAATATCTTTTATTTGTTACATGAATTAATACTACAGTGCCTAAAAAGTAAGACCAATTTTTTTTAAAGCTCTTTATTTATTTCATCGCCTTCCAAGTAATCCCCTCCGGACACAATGCACTTAAGGCAACTTTTTTTCCAATCCTCAAATCATGCTAAAATGTCATCGGCAGGGATGGCCTTCAAAGGATTCACGTTGAATCTCCTCAATCAATTCAAAAAGGTGTCCCCGGAATGGTCTTTTGAATTTAGGGAATAGCCAGAAGTCGCACTGTGTGAATACTGTGGTTGTGGAACGATATGGGTTCCTTTTTGGTGAAAAAGTCACGAAGAGTCAATGCAATGTGAGCTGGCGCATTCAGTGTTTTGGGCCGGTGTTTGAGGCCCAAAATGGAACTCACCGATCCTTTTGAAATTCCAACATCAGCAGCAAGGTCTCTAAATGTAAATCGACGGTTTGCAAGTACCAAATCTTTAATTTTTTTAACGTGAGCTTCGTCGATTGAGATTGATGATCGACCAGAGGGCTCTTCGTCTTCAACGCGTTCTCTGCCTTCTTTGAACTGTTTATACCACTTCTAAACATTTCTTTATGATGTAGGAATGATCACCGAATGCCTTCTGCAACATTCTATATGTTTGCGCAAGCAAAATTTAATGCAAGTTCTTTGCTCAATTAATTCAGATATTTCAAAAATCGCCGGAATCAGTTTTAGCGTCTCACAAAGATACGTGTAACTCTAACACTAATGAATATTTTGCCATCAAATTTCACACAGATGTAGAGGACAGTGTCAGCAACCTAAAAAAGAAAAAAATTGAAATTCCATAAGCCCCGGGAATTTTTTAATCGACTCAAAACGGTGCCCTCGGAGTGGTCTTTTGAGTTTAGGAAACAACCAAAAGTCTTACGGTGTGCATACGACAATGGTTGATATGGTTGTGGAACGATAGGGGTTTCATTTATGGCGAAAGAGTTACGAAGAATCAATGCAGTGTGAGCTGGCGCATTCAATGTTTTCGGTACCAATCGAGGTTTGACACGTTTGAGATCCAAAATTGATTATCTGTTCCTTTTGAAATTCCAATATTATCAGCAAGGCCTCTGATTGTAAATCGACGGTTTGCAAGCACCAAATCTTTAATTTTCTGGTCGTGAGTTTCGTCGGGTGAAGTTGATGGTCGTCCAGAGTGCTCTTCGTCTTCAACGCGTTCTTTGGTTTCTTTGAACTGCTTATACCAATTTTAAACATTTCTTTCCGATGTAGGACTGCACACCGAATGTCTTCTGCAACATTCTATACGTTTTCACAAACAGAATTTAATGAAAAACAGAATTCCTTTACTCAATTGATTCAGACATTTCAAAAATCGCCGAATCAGTTTTAGCGTCTCACAAAGCCAAGCGGAACTCAAACACTAATGGATATTTTGACGTCAAATTTCACACAGATGTCAAGGACAGTGCTAGCAACCTAAAAAAGAAAAAAAAATTGAAATTTCACAAGCCCCGGGAATTTTAAATTGAAAATTGGTCTTATTTTTTGGACACAATAGTAAATGGTATCCGTTTACATGTCTATGCATTTCCAAATAACATTTCTGAGAACCCTTGAACTTTTATTTTCGGTAAACCACGTTTTTACATGAATAAAAATAAATATCAATCTTAGGAAAAAAAATGGCCAGATTTCAAATATAGACGAAATCTACAATTTGTTACCAAAAATGTGGAAAAAGAAATGATTTGCTGACTACAAAACACTTCATTGAAGGAAAAGCTATTTTTTATTTCAAGTAAAAAAACTTATGAATACTATTTGAAATTATTTGAATTTCAGATTTAAGCCGTTACCCAGAAACACTGAATTTCAAATCACCGAATTTTCTATTTCAAGCATTTACTTTTACATTTGCTCCCGTGGTTTCACGAAATTCGATGTCTTTATTCTTTTCTTCCTTTCAGAAAATTTGTTTTGTTTCTAGGATTGAAATAGCAACCAATATTTGCATGACATTCACTAATTTCTACAGAAATTACGAAATTATTAAAGATATTTTTATATAATCAAATTATCTGATTGTCCAACCAAATTGTCTGATTTCACCTTCACAATAAGTTTATAATCTGTTTGAGACATAATTAACTATATATTAGCAGGTAAATATATTTCATTTATTTGTTTAAAGATAATAAATGAAATAAATTTATCTGCTAAGATATAGTTATTATCATTTACTAATATTTACATGACATTCACTCACTTCTATAGAAATTACGAAATTATTAAATAGATGTTGTTGTTGTTGCTTATCCCCTTGATTTAGAATCCTGAACCAAGTCCAGTAGATCATGCTGCATCAATAGATCGTAAACTGTCCAACCCTCATCTCACAGTTGCCTCACAGAGGCACCAATACAATCGATGAGATGTATATGTCTTCTCGTCTCCATTGAAGGTAAAACTCTTAGTGTGGCCAGTCCTTAGTCTAGCTAAAGCCGTTTGAGCAGGTCTAGGACAGGAGCACTGCAAGGACATACCAGGATATTTAGCGGCGTACCATGCATTAATTGGTGGCGACCTCCAAGAGGTATTCACTCCGGCTAAAGTCATGGAATGAACCTATGAAGCTAACAGATTGGAAGAAGAAGCATTGGGAAGTTCGCAACCTTCTCTAGCGAGCAGATCAGCAATTTCATTTCCGTAGATGCCCACATGGAAGGGAATCCACTGCAAGCACACCGATCCGATCTGGTCCAAAACAGCTAGTTTAGAAACTATATCCTACCCCAATTTGTCCAAGATGCTTGGCCAATCTTTCAAATACTGTATTGAGCTCTTACTATCAGTCAGAATGCAAACGTAAGATACTTTAAAGTCTAAAGCTAGGCTCAGAGCTTCGCTTATAGAGCCGAGCGGAACACCGAGCTGTGGCCCGGGTTTCTAAAACGATATCTAAATTCTCCTGTACTTGTCTTCATAAAAATTCCGCTACCTGTTCTTCCAGAGTCAGTTTTGCTTCCATCAGTGTAAATAACCAGGATTCGAGGAGAAATATTATTGATGATCTCGAGAGCCAACTGACGCAGCAACTCCGGGTGTTCTCCGTGCTTGATAAATTTCACTTTCAAGTCTTCATTAAAAGTTGCATTACTAAGTACAGTAGTAGATGTCAGTAGATTAAAAGGAACACTGGGCTCGATTTCAATATCTGCCAATCCCTGCTTCCATATTAAACCCAAAGGGCTGTCCTTTTTTAATCTTTGGTTATTCGTCCAGTTCGATAAAAGGTTAGATGATCTGTTATAAGGCTTAAAACTCTTTAGCTTTGCAACGTACTTCGCCATATTTATTTCTCTTCTCAAGGAGAGGGGCTGAAGATCAGCCTCATAACAAGCAATATCATTGGGACAACTGTGCCTGAGACCAGTGATAATTCTGGCAGCACTAAATTGTATTCTCTCTAGTTTTTTAGGTTAGTATTTGCAGCAACTTGATAGATCTGGTAGCCATATTCAAGGATTGGCCTTATAAGAGCAGTATAAGCGATCTTGATTGTGCCTGCATCGACTCCCCAATCTCTTCCAGAAATGTATTTTAGTAGTTGAAGCCTTTTCCTACCCTTCTCACAGAGGCTGTTAATGTGCTTACTACAGTTAATTTCAGTATCTAGAGTAAACCCTAGATAGGTAGGAGTTTTAGTAGATTCTAGTAATTGTCCCTTTAGAAAAATTTTTGGCTGATAGTTGAACAAGTGTCTGTTAGTTGTGAAGAGGGAACTTATAGATTTGTTTGCTTTAAAAGCCAATTTATGCTCATCTGCAAAGTGTTGAATTTTCTCCAAGGTGTCGTTGAGTGTAGTTTCTAGTTTAGTTAAATCCGAATTGTGGTCCCAAACGATAATGTCATCAGCAAAGATGCCTATTTGACAAGGGGAGACAACTCTCGCGATACCAGTCAAATATAATGAAAAGTGGGTGGGGCTCAAAACTGAATCCTGTGGAATTCCTTGATATGTTTTAAAAATTTCGGACAAGCTATTCTGATATCTCACTCGAAAAGATCTGTTTTTCATAAAATCTGAAAGCCATGGGAGTGCACGACCCTTGATATCAAACTCTGAAAAGCATTTCCCCAGTAGCTTATTTTTCCAAACTTTGTCAAAAGCCTTAGTGAGGTCGAGAAATACGGCCCTAGTGTGTTTGGAAGGCTTCATATTGTGTGCATCCCTAACCCGTTGGACAAAGTAGAGTATTTGGTCGTTTGTACTATGTCCCTTGCGAAACCCATATTGTTCTTGTGGCAGCATGTTACGGTTCATGAGATGAAAAGTAATTCTCCTCAGGATAATTCTCTTCATAAGTTTACACGTCATGCAAGTGAGTGCAATTGGTCGATAGCTTACCATGTAACTAGCATCCTTATTTGGCTTACGAATGGGAACAACAATCGCAGTTTTCCATTGCCTAGGTAATCTACCCAGTTTCCATGATAAATTAAAAATATGCAGGAGTCTTTTAGTTGCACATGATCCAAGATTTACTATAAATTGTCCATGTATGCCATCAGGTCCCGGTGATTTCTTTAAATCTAATTGCTGGATGGCATAAAGTAGTTCTGAAGAAGTAATTGGATCATTAAATAGTTCATTACTGGCTGGAACCCTGCAAGATCTTATTAGTTTTCTGGTCGCTTTGCCAGTCTTTTTGTTCTCCCTTCCTAAGGCCAATTTGCTTTCTTCAGAATAGTAGTTTCCCAATGCATCTGCAGCTTCTTTGTCATTTACAGTGGGAGTTCCATTGATACCAATGATAGAATTTGTATTTTCCACCTGTGGTTGTATTTTGTCTAGTTTTTTGGCTAATCGCCAAAGTCTAGTATTAGGAGTTTTATAATCCAAGCTCTTACACAGGTCCTGCCAGTTGCTCTGCTTTATAGAACAATACTTCCGTTTGATCTCAGCATTAATTTTGTTAAGTTCAATTCTGGCATCTGTGTTATCATTTAAATTATGGCTCTGCAGCAGATGTTCTCTTTTGGCCAATAATTTTTGTAAGTCCTGTGAATCATTGGTGAAAGCTTTTCTTGTTTTCTTATGCTTACCTCTTGGTACAGCACCCTCTGCAGCCGTAAAAATAGAATACTTAAACACAAACCATTCATTTTCTAGATCTTCTGTAATAGGGTTCTTCTGAAGCTGTTCGTTTAGGTTTTTCTCAAATAAAGTCCAATGTGCTTTTTTAAAATTCCAATATATATTGTTGTTTCCGTAGGCCTTGACGTCGTAATCTAACTCAATCAAAATAGGATAGTGATCACTTCCAACATAGTCAACAACTTTCCATGAGCAATATGGAAATAAGTCTGGACTATAGATGGTCAAGTCGAGTGCATCAGTAGTATTATAACTATGAGAGCGATATGTGTGGGTTCCATTATTTAAGAAAAGAAAGGCTTTATCATTTGATAAGTTTTCCAGATCCTGTCCCCTATTATTTGCCAAAGCACAACCCCAAGCAGTGTGCTTAGCATTTAAATCCCCAAGAAGGACTGTGGCATTGGTAAATAGTCCCTCCAAAGTTTCCAAGTCTAATTTCTGATTATTCAGTGGGTGATACAAATTAAAAATTTTAATGTTATTGTTATGTTTCCTTGACAAAACTGTAATTCCTTGACTTCTCAGACTTTTCCTCGGTGAATTGATGCGGTCGATCCCCTGAAAATACACATCTCTAATTAGAAACATGAGGCCTCCACCGCCATTGGAAGACCTGTCCTGACGGACTATGTTATATCCTTTTACTCTTAGTCGATGTCTTGTATTTAATTTCGTCTCTTGGAGAGCAATAATTGACACTTGGTGTTTGCTGGCAAGCTCTAAAATCTTATCAAGTTTGACTCTAGAAGACGGAGTACACAGTCCATTTATATTGCACTGTAAAATGCGAAGTTTCCTTATCTTTCTACACTTGGGGGGAGACTGTAACTTTTTCGAGCGGAACCCTCTGCCTAAATCTCGCTCGCGTCCCTGTTTATCCAGCGCGACGGACGATGCTGTATTTCTAACATTTAGATGCAACTGATCCATGGCTAAGGGCAAGAAGCAGTTTCAATTTGGAGAGAAACCACGAGGACTGAAGTCTGACTTTTTCCTCCAGGTGCCTGCTATGCTTTAGCTGGATGTAATAGGATGGCCTTCACGCCTTGGGTGGGCCTACCAGGAGTAAAAACTCCCGACGTACATCGCCCACCCCATCCAGGGGCACCCTCCCGCCACGATGAGGCAGCATAGCAGGACTTGAGAGGGATTAAATAGATTTTTATATAATCAAATTGTCTGATCTTATTTTCAAAATAAGCTATAGCCTACTATATCTTAGCATATAATATTATTTTCTTTAAATTAATAAAATCTATACTATTGTTGAAATGATTATCTTTAATAATTTAAATTTAATTAAGCTTGAAATTTTAAATAAAAATGAGAAGTTATTTATTTGAAAAAAGTGATAAAATAATTTATTTTTCGAAATTTTTTTTTCATATTAAAGAATATTATGTATTAAATTATTAGCAGGACTGTCCAAGGCTACATGTTAAACTCAATTTATATATTTTTTTATATCTAGGGTGATCTTCATTAGCAACATTTCAGGACGAAATATTTGAAATAACAATTTATTTTGAAGAGACCCCATGTAATCTTTATTTTGAAAAGTCAGTTTTTAAATTGATGAACATTTACTTGAAGGTGATAACTCCATTCGCATTCCATTCAGAAAATGAAGTTAATTAAGCATAATATTAAAATAAAAATTAGGAATAACGTTAAGAAATAATCCAATGCTAATTAATCCTCAGCTTTTTTTTTGTAGTATTTTTAAATTCTACACACGAATCTACCAGTACGTACCTATTATGATGTGTTGACAAACTTAGCTATCGAAAGGTTATAACATGCAATATGCGTGTTTACCTGAAAAATAATGTCATAATAATGTTACCTGGAAAATAATGCTTACAATTAGTTTTATTTTTAAATATCCAATCATCTTTGCTAATAAAATAAATAACTACATGTATCAAAACAAATAAATACTTAAAATAATTACTAATATTAATTATATGTTACTCACATAATATTCCAATGATTAAAATTTCAAAAGAATTTTACATATTACAAGTATAGATTTCAATAAATTATTTAAGGTGAAAATTATTCTTTTTTTGTAGGAAATAAATTATTTTTCCTTCTATCCTAACTTTTCATATGAATGAGTCATACATTTTTAACAATAAAAGTTGATAAAATTTGTTATTATGTTACATGTTTGGAAAATATACGATTCCTTCGTTATTAATAATTGAATCTTATAGTGTTTTTATTATTTTTTTTTTGTCTTATTATATGAACGGATGTATGTAACATTTTCTAAATCTGAATATTTAGCTTCGAAAGTTAATTTTAAAAATTGGAAACAAATAATTTCCCCGTCTGTTTATTTTAAATTTAATGTTTGATAAATCACATTATAAAAGGATAATCACATCAAGACATCACGTTAGATAATCACATTTTAAATGTGATTATATTTTTTACATAATACAAGATTTTTTTTTCTTTTTCATAAATTTTCTTTTCGGATTTAAACACAGATGCAGTTCAGATTTAAATACAAGCAAAAAAAATCATAAAATTTCGACATATAAGTACAGAAAAATCTCTCAGTTAATGCAACGGTACACATAAACTAAAATTTAACTGAGAGTTTTTTTTACTATAGCCAACCGCTTACTCTGGCATTCATATCGATTTCAGATGGATTTATTTGGAGTTTGAGGCAGACGAATTTCAAGTAATTCAAATATTCTATTTAATAGCACCCATTTATCTTCATATTTTTCTAACTCAGGAAGTTCATTTTTTTCTTTCTTAATTCTATATTCAGTTTTTGCATTTTTGAATGGAATTGTGATCTTTTTCTTTTTTTTGAAATTTAAGGTTCTTAATCTTCACAACTGTTTGATACTCCTCTAAGTAAAAAATTTTAGAAATGTATGCTTTCTACTAATCAATTCCCTTTCCATATTAACTAATTTCTTTTATATACTCAGTTTTGAACAGTTTTGAACAGTTTTAAAAAAATATTTTCCAAAAATTTAATTTTATTTCTATGAAAGTTTGTAAAACAGTAATGTCATTCTTGAATCCATAAACGAAGTAACTACATATTATATTATATAAACCTTTTTTATTTTCATTTTAATTTGAATTATGATTCCTAATTAAAAAAAATTAACTATTTATGTAGAAGAATTATGTTAAACAATCAATTATATTTCATTTTACTTAATAATTAAAATGATTTTCAATAATGCAGGCTGCTGAAGTGTTATATTTTTATGAATTTTTGTTTTCAAATTACACCAGTAATAAAAATAAATTAAAAAACATGTTAATATAAATTTTTTCTTTAATTTTTACCTAAAATTTTTTAACGTAATAAAAAAATTAAAAATTAATCCTGAATTAAAAATAAATTTTATTTGACATTAATTCATACGATTTTTTTTTATACCTTTATAATCTCGTGTTCCTCGTTCACATTTTCTTTAAAAAATATATTTTTTTATAATAAAGGACATAATTAAATTAATATATAATTAAAGGAAACTTGAATTAATTAATATAATTAAAGGGAGTTTTAGATTATAAAAAATATTGTCAAAATATATACAGAAAAATTATTTTAATATTTTATTTATACTTTTAATTTCTACTTTAATTAATTTCTTCTTTTAATTAATACTTTAATTTGTTAAAAAGCGAAATCGTTTTGATCAATGTTTTGCTAAGTATTTCTTAACTTGTAAACTTAAAACTAAATCTTATCACTTACTTCGCCATTAAATGCTATATTATATTTTACATAATTTTTCTACTAAAAATGAACTATAAAAAGTCATTGCTTTATTTTAATATAAAAAAATCGATTGAATTCTTAGCGTCAAGAAATCAAGCATATATAAAAAAATTTTATATCAGTTTCTACAAATATTGTTTGAGTATTATTTTTAATTTAAAAATTTGTTATTTAATACTATTTTTCTAGATTCTTTATTTATTCTATGAATTATATTTTATTATTATTTTAATATTAATTAAATATAATAATATAATTTTAACTAAAATTTTTATATATTTAAATTAGATGCATTGAATTAAATTATTTATACACTGAAGTGACAAAAGTCGTGGATAAGCAGCAATATGCAAATAAAAGCAATATGCAAATTTTCGGATGGCAGTAGCATCGCGTAGAACAGGTATAAATGCGCAGTGCTTTCGCAGAGCTTTCATTTCTGTTCAAGTTATTCATGTGAAGAGGTTTTGACGTGATGATGACCGCACGACGGGAATTAACAGACTTTGAACGCGGAATGTTAGTTGGAGCTAGACGCATGGGTCATGCCATTTCGGAAATCATTAGGGAATTCAACATTCCCAGATCCACTGTGTCAAGAGTGTGCCGAGAGTATGAAATTTCAGGCATAACATCCCACCATGGACAGCGCAGTGGTCGACCGCCTGCACTTAACGACCGAGACCGGCGACGTCTGCAAAGAGTCGTAAATTCTAACAGACAAGCAACACTGCGTCAAATAACCGCAGAAATCAATGTGGGACGTACAAGGGACTTGTCTGTTAGAACTGTGCGGAGAAATTTGGCTTTCTTGGGCTATTCCAGCAGAAGACCGACTCGAGTTCCTTTACTGACAGAACGACATCGCTTGCAGCGACTCTCGTGGGCACGTGAGCATATCGGTTGGTCCCTAGATGAATGGAAAACCGTGGCCTGGTCCGATGAGTCACGATTTCAGTTGGTAAGAGCTGATGGTAGGGTTCGAGTGTGGCGCAGACCCGACTAAGCCATGGACCCAAACTGTCAGCAAGGCACTGTTTAAGCTGGTGGTGGCTCCGTAATGGTGTGGGCTGTTTTTTCATGGCATGGAATTGGTCCTCTGGTGCGACTGGACCGAACATTGACTGGAAATGCTTATGTGCAGCTACTCGGAGATCACTTGCAGCCATTCATGGACTTCAGGTACCCAAACAACGATGGGATTTTTATGGATGACAGTGCGCCATGTCACCGGGCCACAATTGTTCGCGATTGGTTTGAAGAACATTCTGGACAATTCCAACGAATGATCTGGCCACCTAGATCGCCCGACATGAATCCCATCGAGTATTTATGGGACATCATCGAGAGGTCTGTTCGTGCCCAAAATCCTGCACCATCAACGCTTTCACAATTATGGACGTCTATCTAGACAGCATGGCTCAATATTCCTGCAGAAGACTTCCAACGACTTGTTGAGTCCATGCCACGTCGAGTTGCTGCACTTCGCCGGGCGAAAGGAGGGCCGACACGATATTAAGAGGTATCCCATGACTTTTGTCACTTCAGTGTATAGTAATGAAAATTAAGGTTATTAAATACTAATTTCTAAAACTGTAAAACATGAAGATTACAATAAAAAAAATTAAATTTAAAGTTGATAATGTTAGAGAAATATTATTTATAATATAAATAATAAAAATAAATGACAAAAATTAAATAATTTTAAAATAATTAACTGATTTATTTATCAAAATGTATTTGAATTGAACCTGTTTCTAAAACGACATTAAAAATTTGTCTTTAGATAGACAAATTTCTTACGTAAATTATATTCAAAAATCTTAAGTATTTAAAAAATATTTTATAATATTTATACATAAAATGTTAAACATTTTAAATTATAAACAGTTTATAAATTTATAAAAAATAAGTTTCATTATATTCCCTATTTTTTATTATTTCAAAGTTAATGAGCTTTATTTTTTAACTATATGGAATGGAAACTAATGGAAAAAACTATTAAGTTTTTATAATGCTGACTTAAATTAAAAATTAAAACTTATCAGCTCTTAGCCTATTAGCTCTTTATTTTTTTTATTTGGCAAATCAGAAAGGAAAATATATTTCTATTGACATTTATCTGAAAAATTGCTAAAATTTAATTAGTTTTGGAAATGTTATCAGTTAAAATTTTTAGATCCAATAAATATTAATTAGTTAACATTAATATAAATTGGAAGCAATTTCAGTTACATTAATGAATTAATGCATGCTTTTAAAATAATTAACTGATATATCAACCAAAAATTAATTTAATTTGAATCTGATTGTAAACGAAATTAAAAATTTATTCTTTAGAAATACAAATATAAACAACAACAACAACAACAACAAAAAAAAAAACACAGAATATTTATACTTTAGAAAAAAATTAAGCTCTTTACATTTATAAGCTTATTATTTTTACCGATTTAAAAAGATTAAAGTTTCAAAACTTTGTGATATCGGCAATTTCAATTCTTTACTTTAAGGGGTTTAATTTATAATTTCTTTATTTAAAAAAATTATCTTTTATAAATTTACAAATTTAAAAAGAAAAATTGCTTTTAAAGATTTAAGGGTTTTAAAAAAATCAATTGGAAGGTTTTTAAGTTTTAAATGCACTAATTTTTTCAACAAATTAATTATTTGCCTTTATTTAGTACTTACGTTATTTATGATAAAAAAACGATAAAAATACTACGAATCAAATTCCAATTGAAAATTAAATAATAATACTTATACAATTACGTAAGTTATGTTCCATGTTAAAGAAAAAAAAAATATTATTTTTTATTTGTAAGTATTTTATTTTGGACTGTAAAGGATTATAAATAATATTATAATAATAATAATTAATATAATTAAATAAAATTAACTATATCTCATCAGGAAGCCTTGCTAAAAATACCTTTTTACAAAATATTTTGCAAAATAGGGGGAAAAATCACTAGTTCAGAGGACTTTACTATATTTTAAAATAAAGGAAACATAATGTATACTGTAATATTTATTTACAGTATATATTGCAGGTCGTATACAAAATAAGAATTTTTATTATTTCGAGTAATTTTTGACTCAACTGTAGTGTGTAGGTTGGGCAACAAGATTGTAACTGGGTGTGGTTGGGTGCAGATATTGAAGCACAGATTGGAGAACTCACAACTTTATTTACACACTCACAAACATCACATACATACAATTAGAGACATACAATATTTAACACATTTACTAACATATAATTATAGATTAGTGAAAGGATTCCACTTTTAATATGAAAATCAGATACTTAGCTAAGCGCAGAAATATACTTCTCTCTGGTGGTGAAAGACTGTAGTCCAACTAAACGGTTCTCAGCGAGAGCGCAGGTAGTGCTGTACTTTCTATCGAGTGAGAACCTCGAAGTCTACTGACCATTTCCTTAAACGCCAAAGCTTGACAATGTGTAGAAGGGAGCAAGGTTGCAGTACTATTATTAACATTTCTTTTTTTAAAATAAAATTAATTATGACTGGGAGAGATTTTTAAGATCAATTTGTCACAGAATTATTTACAAGGGTAATTTTTTTCAACCTCCCAGGTAAGCCTAGCTTTACGACTAGGTTCTCATTGCATTACTGTGCAGCGTCCTCACTATAAAATCTGTCACTTTTAAGTCTATTACATTAATTGGATTTGAACTACAAGAACATGATTGTTTCGTCACTCAAGTAGGAATTGTACCATATAATTTGTTGTAACGAAACAGAATCTTGCACAATTTCTATGGGAAAGTTCGTTTACTCATTCCATATCTGGCACAAAGAGACTTTCATCTCTTTCGAGAGCTGAATTGAAGTCTGGGAAAGCAGTGTTTCACAACTAAGAGATCAGCAAGGATGCTGTGAAGAGCTATTTCAATATGATGGCGGCAACTAATTATAAAGAGGATATTGTTCATAGGTCATCGTCCACTGGTATGAAAAATGTCCCAATGTTCACAGAGACTATGTAGTATATTAATATTGATTATATTTGCTGATGGTAAAAAATTCTTTTGTTATTCCTACTTTTCTTTATTTAATACACCATCGAAAAATGAAAAAAAAAAAAAAAAAATAGCCCTCATAGATTAAAGTGAAGCAATTTTCAGTGAAATATTTTTAAATAAAGTGGGACGAAATATAGCTTGACCATTTTGATTCAAATGCACCTAAAATAAAAATTTTACTTCATAAACTTCAAAGACATTATATAATTTTAAACCATTACAGTTATAAATGGTCAAACTCAAAAATAAAGTGACCCTGCAACATGTGCTATAAAAACTATTGAATTTATTATTTTCTTCTCGAAATACCAGACATTTTGACCCCAAATCATTTGCCAGTAGAATAAAGATATGTATCAGATTTAACTTTAGCTGAAATGCAACATTTTTAGAGGCTGTTACATTGCATCAACCACAATTTAGAAAGTGTACTCCCAAGGGTGGTATAATAATAGAGTGACCATTTATCGTTTTGCTCAAAGTGGGACATTAACTTATATTAGGAAATAAAATATGTATTCAAATAAAGTACATTTTATAGTTTCACTAATAAAAAGAACAGGAAAATAAATAATTTATGTGTTTTATATTTTTTCTGAAGAACAAATTTGCTTTGATATCGTTGATGTTTATTTACAAAGAAATATGAAATTCTCGTCAGATTTCTTCAAATTTTGTAATTAACATTAAGAACTATCGCCTTAAGTAGTGTATTTATGGTCGTCCACAACTTATTCAAAATAAAAAAGACCCTTTATTGAAGAGGATTTTTGTCAAGAATACATAAAATGTATTTAATAATTATATAAAAGATTCATTGGACTCAAATTAATGGTAACGAAAATGTTGAAGAATCCAAGCCATTGGCTTTCAGTTGAAGCATTCCCCCAGTCACTTGTTGTGGCGCAATTCAGTTAGAAATAAATACTAAAATACTTCTGTATCCAGATTTCAACTATTAAATCAATTTTCAATCAATACATCCGTCCTCTCTGAAATTTTCTTTGAAATGAACTTTCTTTTGAATGAACTCTTTGAAATTTTGCCCACATAGATATTTTACTAAATTTCAAAATTATTTCAAATTTTTCAAGACGAAAGTCCATTGTTCCAAAAATCATTTACTTATTATACAGAAAGCAATTGTAATTTTCATACATTCTTTATCGAAACACCACTGCAGCTAATTTCTTGCAATTGTAAACATATTTGGAGCAAGCGAGCTAGGGAACTTTTGACCATGTGACGCAATGTGCACATGCATCATAGTTGTGTTGGACATTACAGTCGAATTTTTTTTAATTTAATTATAGTTCGTTCATTTTTTGAAAAAAATATATTTCGATGTCCTGAATCTGTACTTGAAGTTAGAGGGATAAATTTTTACATTAAAAGATGGAACGATTTTGTTCAATTGTGATTTATGGACACATAAGATATATAGGAGGCTTGTGTACTTCTTACCTCTTCCTCGACCCCAACAGAAGGATTTTCCAGGTGACCTATTTAATGTACCCCTCTCCAGTCCATTCGTTTCGGTTTTCCGCTTATTGGGTTTTGAATCCAGTTCCTTCAGTTTGGAAACCTTAAATGTATATTTCGGGAGCCTGATGGCCGAGTAGCTAGCTCTCTGGTTATCGGTACCACAGGTATCTGGTTCGAATCCCGGCGGTGCCATGGATGTTTGTAGTGGTTCGGAATCCATTTTAAACCGTAGGTCCCGGTCTCCTATGACCGTAGAACGTCACAGAACCCAATCAGATTTCTTCTCACCCACACCATTCCCAAACTGTAAAGGGATAACTCAGCTCTAGGCACAGTGATGTGGTGTGGTGTAGTAGTAGTAGTAGTAAGTTTATATTTCATTTAAAACTTATACATGCCTAACCGACGCCTAACAATAATTAGAAGTACATACATTTTTTCGTTATTCAAAGAATACTCGTAGTAGTAAATTTCGGGTGTGACTAATTTTTGGATTACTTGTTTTCTGATTGAGGAATGTTTATATTAGACTGATTCGGTTCATGTCAGTTCCTTTAATAATGATGTATAACTACTCATGATGCTTCTTAGGAATTTTTAAATATATCCAATGGGATTTCTCAAATTAAAAACAAATTAGTTAACTCCACAAACTTCAAATAGTGGTTGAGTACAAAATAATCGTTATCATTCATTAATATTGAAAGCAACAACATCATTCATTGCATTTGTCTTAAAATATGATTTGCATTTACAAGTAAACATGAGGGCAATTAGAAATTCATCAGAGGATTGTTCATCGGGAAACAGACTTTAATGAGATTTCTCAATGTTTCCAGAGAATTTCGTCACAATTTTCAAAGCAGATTCATAATCATAATTATACCTAAGGTATTAATTTTGACTCTCCCCAGTCTTGAACACATCAAATGATGCACAATGAACAACACAGAGAGATAAAGTACATATATACAACACCGAACTGATTTCATTTCTGAGAATACATTTGGCAGATTAATATTATATATTAAACACGACGTCACTGAACTAATGATATATTCTTTTAATATATGCAATGAAATCATTCTTTGTATATCCATGATTGAAATACACTCATGTCCATAAATTAAGGATAATTCAGAATCACACAGAAATTGAACTCTAAAATAAAAGTTTCACCTGTAGAATTATCACACACATCTTGAAGAAGAATATACAAATTACAGGAAACCACCAGATGGCGCGGATAGTACGTCACAATGACGAGAGTGTAAGAGAGGGGTATATAAGGAATGGTGGCAAGGAAGTAAAATTGTTCACAAGCGCTTTAAAAGCCTTTCAGTGCAATAACCGCATAGTTATGGCACAAAGGAAGAATTTGGATGATTTTTTACGTGGTAGAATTATCGGACGACTAGAATGTGGACGTACCCAGGTGGAAGTATCCGAGGAACTTGGAATCGCCCAGAGTGTCATCTCCAGGCTTTGGCAACGATTCCAAGATGATGATAATGGGAGTAGATGTTACAGCACAGGTCGCCCCCCCGAGTTACAACGCCGAATGAGGACCGGTATTTAGCAGTTACTGCCAAAAGAAACAGACGGAGCACAGCATCAGATGACGGTGTGACATGGAGACGGTGTGACCGTCATCTCTCTTCAGTTACAGGTACGACAGTTTCAAGGCAGACCGTGTACAGACGCTTAGGGCACATTGGTCTATATGCTCGTAGGCCTGTCAGATGTGTTCCACTTACCGCAACTCACTGTCACCTGCGATTAACCTGGTGTAGAGAGCATGCATTGTGGACACCGCAACAGTGGTCTTGTATGATATTTTCCGATGAGTCCAGGTTTAGTTTGCAGTCTGATTCTCGCAAGACTTTCATATGGAGAGCGCCAGGTACCCGTTACCACCAAGAGAACATCATTGAACGACACCGTTACGGTGGTGCAGGATGGCTCGTTTGGGGAGGAATTATTCTTGGTTCCAGAACTGACCTGCATGTTCAGAGTGTAACGATAACAAGCCACATCTATCGGGATGTCATTCTGGAACAACATATACGTTTGTTTCGGGAATTTCGCTGAATTTCTGTTTATGGATGACAACGCCCGTCCTCACCATGCAAACATTGTAGACGAATGCCTTCAATTGGAGGATATCACCCGTATGGATTGGCCAGCATACTCACCGGACTTGAATCCAATAGAGCATGTGTGGGATATACTTGGTCGACGAATTGCAACCCATCAATCCCCTCCCACCTGTCAACCGGAACTTAGGAGGGCATTGCTTGATAAATGGTGTAATATTCCCCAAGATAATTGATAATTTGATACTCAGCATGCCTAGGCGTTGTAAGGCCTGTATTGCATCGTCCGGGAGACATACTCCATATTAACCATTATACTCACCATGTTATACTGTTTTTTGTAAATAGGTTCTTTTTTGAAATTTACTCCAGGGAGTAAAAATCGAAATTTTTATTAATTATGTCAAACATATAGCATTTTTTTTTTTGCTCTTTCCTTTTGTTTAATAAATAGACTTTACAAATAAGTCAAATTTGGTTTACTTCTGTCTCTTTCTTTCCCTGAACTTCATTATCCTTAATTTATGGACATGAGTGTACATATAAAAAATTCGATAGTTTCTGATATAATATTAACCTTACAAACAGGGGCAATTAAAATTAGTTGATTTAAAATTCATCTAAATATTTTACTGACTACTAAAGAGTAACCATCGTAACCTACCATCTGTGTGTTATGTAGACCAAGCTTATTTCAAAGCCAATCAAAGATAAAAAGTGTTCTTAAAATAATAAATGAATATGTGGGGACCTTGATATATGAAGTAATTTTCGTGACGTTGCTGTATGAGTAATGATAATGATTTATCGGACTTATCGGCAGAAGACAGAGAGTGGTTATCATACCATTGAGTAAAAGCAGGTAGAACATTGAATGCCATTGAATCCTTATCAATATAACACGATATACAGTGAATCGGGTATGAATCATCAGGGTATCGAAATTAATTGCAGATAAGTGAAACATCCAGCCAAAAATAAGGAATTGGTCAGCAGATAGGAGTTAAGTTTTTTTTTGTACGGATTGATATGTGACAGTGACTATTATTGCCAAGAAATTCAATAGGATCTATACGGTGAATGTGTCACCACGCAGTTCATCACGAACCTTTATCTGCAGTAATGGAAAAAGGTTGTCCCATTTGTATGCATAGAATAAATGAAATTTTATGACACACTAATGCAATTCTACGATATTATGCTTAATTATATTCTACAGTAGTATGCTTAATTAGATTCTACAGTAGTATGCTTAATTAGATTCTACAGTAATATGCTTAATTAGATTCTACAGTAGTATGCTTAATTAGATTCTACAGTAGTATGCTTAATTAGATTCTACAGTAGTATGCTTAATTAGATTCTACAGTAGTATGCTTAACGGTATCCTATGATAGTATGCTTCATTGTATCCTAGGATAGTATGCTTCATGGTATCCTACGATAATATGCTTAATGGTATCCTACGATAATATGCTTAATGGTATCCTACGATAATATGCTTCATGCTATCCTACCATAAAATACTTAATGGTAATCTACGATAGTATGCTTAATGGTAATCTACGATAGTATGCTTAATAGTATCCTACGATAGTATGCTTAATGGTAATATACGATAGTATGCTTAATGGTAATTTACGATAGTATGCTTGATGGTAATATACGATAGTATGCTTGATGGTAATATACGATAGTATGCTTAATACTATGGTATACGGATGCAACAAGCACATGCGAGTTATATGCTCATAGTTATGCCAAAATGTTAAGCTTCATAACGTATTTCAGCTTTGCTAGGGCTATTCAATCTATGAATAGTGAAACGACATACTAATGCAATTCTACGATATTATGCTTATATTGATTCTACCGTAGTATGCTTAATGGTATCCTGCGATAGTATGCTTAATAGTAATCTATGGTATACGGATGCAGTATGCACATGCGAGCTATATTCTCATAGTTATGCCAAATGATATAGAATATGAATAGTGAAACTGAATACAACTTTCATATTAAAATAATCGACATACGTCGTGTGAGTAAATTATTGAATATAAAAATAAAGCATTTTTAACGTTTCACGAATTTTTTTATTAGGTAAAATAAAATATGATGGGTGTTTTTTACAATAAAGAGAATATAAATTTTTGAATTATTTATTTATTATTTTTTCAAAGCCCATCTGACTTTTTATAAATTGTTTTTTCGATACTGATATAAATAGAACAGAATTTTTTGTGGGAATTGTAATGATAGATTAGAATATTTTATTTTTGTTTTTTGTATGTTATATTTAAAGGTACAACATACAAAAAAAGAAGGCTCACATGCCTTATACCATAAAAAATGAGGCATGTTATCTTAATTGAAACTAAACGAAATTCTATTAGAACTAGTATGATTTCGATCCCTGGTGTTTCCATAGTAACCCAGTCCTTGAAATTGTTTTCGAAATCTTAAATTTAATTTACATCGGAACCGACAATTAGACAAATGTCTTCTGATCGTCACTGGAGCAACATGTTGACTAATTTTTTAATTTTTGTCCGTTTTATACGATGAATCAAACACTGAAAAATTTCCATTTTTGGATATTTCCCAACCATTAAAAGGAAGTCAGAACGAGATTATTAATAAAGCATTTGTTTTTGAGTTTTATATAAATAAGTTTCTTATTTGACATCTTTAAAAGATAATTTTATATAAATATAAGTAAATTAGCTTTGTGATTTAATTTGTTCATGCGATTTTGTTCATAAGAAAAGCGTCAGAAATTTTTAAAAAAAGAAACAAAATTATAAAATTTAAAATGATTATGAAATAAACCTTAATGATAGTTTATACTATTCTATTATGTGGCATATCATTAAAAAAAAAATATTTTTACGTTATAAAATTATAACTCACCTAATCTTTGACTTCTGGTTTCAAATGTAGAACACGATATGAAAGATGTAAAGGTAAAAGTAACAATATATAAACCACAAAGTAACAATATTAATATTCACCGAGATGTTGGAATTTGCATAACACTGAGCAAAAAAGTAATTGATAACAGTAATCTTGAACAGTAGAGGATGCCGTTCACAGAAACTACAAGTGATCAATATGAATTGAGGCTTAGGTTGCATGAATACCATAAACTCTGTTTTAGCCAAATCTACAACAGCAAGTATTCAGTGTGTCTCATATTTCAGCACTGAATGCTGTCGTTGTTACAATATTGATGATCATATCAAAGGAAAGGTCAATGCTTTCCCTTTATGTCGTCTTTTAGCCTTATAAGGATACTTGGATTCTTTAGGCTCAAAATTTTCATGAGTTTCACCAGCGTATGGGATCTGATGAATACAAAAACTATTCATGTGTATAACGCCTGCTCAGTATACATTAACAGAGGTATTGGTTAACATAGAAATTTCATTCCATTGTACTATATTTGATAAGGATGCTTCCATCTTGAATAGTTTTCAGTTCATTACAATTCACAATAATAGTTTGAACATTTGTTATTTTCATGTATTAAAGTTATTTTCTGAAGTACTTCATAATGGCTTTTATGTATTATTCAAACAATTTTTATGGATAATATGCATAAGACACTTAAGGAACTATTATAGAAATTTCGAACTACTTTTTTGACCTCATGTGGCTGAATATAAACCCGAAACAGAATGTCTCTTTGAGTAATATATATATTTTTTCATAACTTTTATTTTTGAATCGAAATGTATTTATTTGATTTTGTAATTATTTTAGGAGTTGGCGGTTTGGTCGCCGCGCGACCAAGGCACTCCGTGTACTTACCCCGATTTGTTTGTCTTAGGAGTTATATTTGAAGTAATTTACACTCAAGAGCCAAAACATTATGACCACTTGTCAATAACGAGTTGGCCCACCTTTGGCGCGCAACACAGCTTCAATCCGCCTTGGCAAGGAATAATACCACCAGTTAATACCAGTTAAATATCACTTCCACCTGATCACGGGCCTTCTACGTCAACCAGGCGAGTTCATTGCAAAATGTAGGGGGTGGTCATAATGTTTTGGCTCTTGAGTGTATAATTTATAGATAATTACAGCTCAAATTGTAATTTGAATAAGAAATGAGGGATAAACAATTTTTAAATAAGAAATTCAAATCAACAATCAACACAATCAAAGAGAAGGAATTAAAAAAGAAAATACAAGATTTTATTTTCTAACTTAAGTTATCTCTGCATTAAAAAACTTCATTAGACATGAAAGACAAATTTATACTAAAATTAATGTTGTTAATATAATTTAAATTGAGTTGACAAAATATTGCTCAATGAATGTTACTTTATATACACAACAGTTAAAAAATAATAATAACGAATACAATGTTTAAAGTAACAAGCACGCTTACAATCTAATATATTTCTCAAAAGAATGAAAATATTTCTTAAATTCTTAAAAAAATTAATTTGATAAATCTTGAGTAAAAATATATTCTTCCCGTTAATATTAGTCATTTAAATTTGTATATGTAAATATGATAAGTATATATAAGTGCATAATATAATAAGTAAAGTATAAGTATGTATAAGTGTATAATACGATAAGTAAATATGATTAGCCCACCAAAGGGCTGTTGCACCAATGAAGAAGAAATATGATAAGTCATTTCACAATGTTAATATATAAATAATAATAATGATAATATGTAGTGTTATAATAGTTAAAATTAAAAACAAAAGATAAAGCATAATTACAGTGATACTGACAATTGAAAAGGTAAATTATAACAAATAATACTAAGTGACTTATTTTGACAACATCAAATGACAATATGACATGATAATTTATTGTACTACAGAAATGCATAGACGTATGAATAATGCAACTTGAATACTTGGATTTTGGGCTTGAATAAATAATATAAATTAATTATATGCATTAATTAATTGTTTCATTAAATTGAATTAAAATTTTCAAACACTCAGTGCAATTTTTAAAATAACTAAACTTCAAGTTATTTTAAAAATACTACTTATACTAGTTCTTCGTCAAAATGTTTCTATTTATCGATTTTTAAGTATTTATTTTGAAAATATTTGTGTAAGAATATTTATTGATGTGTATTACTTGTGTATGTTATTGCATTATAAAGGAACAACACGATCAGCGTAAGATAGATAAATTAAGAATCAAGAACAACCAACAACCTATCTGTATATAATTCGGTAAAAGTGTATCATATTAAAGTGTCATATTCATATCATAAAGTGTATCATATTAAAAGTGTATCATCGTATAAGAAAAGTACATCTGGAAGAGATGCATTTCAAGTATGGCATTATTCATAATTGGGCATAAACAGGAAAGGCAAAACAGCCTTAGATCACCAATCTAATAATGATATTTATAAAAGATATTTTATTATAACTTTATTATTTTTTATAAAGTTAATTATTTAGTTTAAATATTTTTATTTTTTATTTTAATTTTGTTATTTACAAGATAATACTTAAGAAAATTTTAAAATAATTACACAATTAAAAGTTAATGCAAAATTTTATTTTAACTTTATCTAATTACACAGTATTGTATAGTTGAATATTTTTTTAAACATTCTGAAAATTGCTTACTTCAATTAATTAGTTTCTTCAATAGTGTAATAATTTGACATTTTTAATAATGACTAAGATAGGTGAGACAATAGTTCGGTCAGAATAGAATTTGGTAGCTATTCTTTATATCTAAATTTGTTCTACTCTTTCGATATCATTTATTTAAGCTATTTATATCTAATACAAATTGTTTAATTTCTTTACTTGATTCTTTTTATGTTCGAATTTGGCTTGTATTAGAAGGAAAAAAAAATATTTAAAATAACAATGGAGTATTCTACTATCATTTCTTAAACAGTTTTGGTTTTATATAAATTAGTGAATTTCCAGTTCTTTGTGGTTTACTTCTGTTATTTTTTCTTCATCTTGAATAAAGTTTTGTTTACACATTTCATGGATCTTCTCTTTTATGCCCATGTGACAATAGCATAGTAGTATTTCATTTATTGCATGTCTCTTTTTGAAGTTTTCTGCAACCCGATGCTTTTGTGGTTTCGTCATTGCTAACAAAAGACGAATGGCTTCATATTTTTCTTTTTATAGTTGTACTATAAAACAGAGTTATACATTAATAAAACATAAAGTGCATTTATAAGTGTTTTTTGATCTATTTCATTGATTTCGATTTTTCAAACATAATAAGAAATCGTGCTTAAACCTAAATAATATAATCTTATCGACATATTAAAAAACTAAATACAAATGCATGTAGTATATTCAAATGTATTCGATATAAATATTAAAGTTTCCGCACCAATAATAGCCACAAATCTGGTGACATGCACAAAGTAATACAGTAGATTAAAAAAAAGGTGTTGATTAAAAAATTATTGAATTTATGATGAATTTCAAAGATTATTTATAAAGTATTTTCCTATCAAACAATGTTTCGGTTATTTTTATCATTGAAACAAAACCAAAAAATATATATATATATATATTTCTAACAATACCAACCAAAACCTTATTTAAGCAAACTCAACTTTCTCAGAAATAGTCGATATTTCATTTTCAATTCATTATTTTATACCTCATTCTAAATTTATTACTTTATTTTACAAAAATGTATAAGCGGTAAATCCTTTTAGTTCTAGCAGCTTCGTCAAACTGACGTTTTTCTTTATGCTGCCAATAACGCATAAACTATGCAGTGCGAGCAGTTTCTTTCGAAGTACACAAAAGTTTCACTAAGAAACACACTTCTGAGATGTATGCATAGTTTTCAAGAAAAGCGTGCAAAAAAGTAAGAAATTTCATTCAGTGCATGAAAAATAAGTTTCACCAGAACAGGAATATAGGTTATTGCATATGACAAGGTGTTTACTAAGGAATATATTCAGAAAAACCACTTTGCATATCAAGGAAGTTGCATATCAAGGACTAACTGCCCGTAATCCAACAGTATAACTTTACAATGTTGGATCGTGTGTCAACAAAAATGAAGGCAATATGCAGATCACCAACTAACTTTCCTTCATGGGTTCAAATTTCGTAATTGGGGTTCTATGTATCAATTATTTTATGTGTCCTTATTTGAAAAATAAAAAGGAGTCGATTCTGGATCAAGGAGGCCTTACAAACATACCTTTATCTTATACAGTCCAACGACCTGGATATTATTTAGTCATTCAATCATGTTCAGATACTTTAAATTAAACCGGTGCTGCATCATATTGGAGACATGTATTGTATATAATGGAATATGAAGGAATTTTTTTTTTAATTGACGTATATTATTTTCCTTTTTTAAACTAAGATATTCCATATAAATTTAAATTAATTTTTAACTCTTTTAAAATATTTTATCATGGATATATTTGACAGTTAATTTGTTAAGCTTTAAACTCTTAGAGTTAAATCAGTTCCATAATGCATAAAACAATTTTTTTCGTATTGAATCCATCAGCTGCAAATATAATTTGTTCTTAATAACTTTTATTGAAAAAAATATTGATTTGCATCTTTATGTAGCACCAAAATGACAAATATAATTCCAAACAAATTTTCACATGTCTAGAAAATATTTATCACACAACGATCATTCGAAATTAACTACATCAAAACCATTTTAAAAGTAATATAAGTTTATTAAAGCTCACTTTAAATACGAAATTCCTTTTTGAGATAAAAAATTCCAATTCTATGTTACTAACAATCATCATTATGTCTGGTTCCGTAAGGGAAATATTATTTATCAATAAATGGGACATATGAAACATGAATGGAAATCCTTTAAAATTCAAAAATAAATCTGAAATCTATGACACGGCAGTAAATTATTGACTGATTAACTGGTGATACAGGTCAATATTTGCCAGTGTCTGTTTCTATAAGATTAAACAAGTATAATAAGTAGATTTTCAATTTTAAGAGGTAGTTTTAGTGGTAGTTAAATGATCAAGTTTTAAGTGGCAGATTAATTGTTTATAGACACAGCCTATCCAATTTTATTTAAATTTTTCTTTGAACTACAGTGCAATTCTTCTAATTATAAAATTTCCACTATTGGCACATACGCTGTAGGATAGCTATTGCTGGGAGCTGAACTGCATCGGCGTTCTATCATACTGTAACTATAAAAAATGTAATTGCTGATTAGTATATCACCCAAGAAATAAGTTAGTGCATAAGGAAAAATACAAAAGTATAGTCTGTGAGGGAGCAGTTAGCTTCCAGTAATAAAAGTTTATTAAAGCTTTTTTAAAGTTTTAAAGTTTAAAAGTTAATGTTTAAAGTCCTTAAAGTTTTTGGCTGTCCACATACTAACAGATCAAACGGAGCTCATAATTTAGAATGTAGATTTAACGAGGATTGGAACGGAGCTGATAATTTAGAATGCAAATTTAGTGAATGTAGGTTTAACGAGGACATTGACCACGCATGGCTGTTTTGACCATTGAATAATCAAGTGACATGTGAAACGTGCTTCGTCCGTTCACAAGATATGCGCAATGAAATAACAGTGTTGGATAAACGCATCAATATTTCCAATTTGCCACCAACTTAGTCGTGTTATGACATGTCATAACAATTTTGAAGGAGTCAGTTTAAAAATCCGACTTCCGAATTCTTTGTATTTCATAAGACCAGAGCCCATAAAATTATGGAAAAAAATCGGGTGTCAGTATAAAAAATCCGACTCAGGAGTCGGAAATTATATATTACTATGGGAAGATTGCGGGTGGCTTCAAGCAATGTGAACATAAAGTGGATATTCATTTACATATTCATATGCATCTATTTGCCATCTCCCTTTAAATTGTTTTCTTTCACAAGCAGAAACCTTTTTTAAATCCATTCTGCAATTTTACATGATTACAATAAAGCTTATTTTCCATGCAACGAATGTGACGTCATACTTTTTATCATATTTTCCTCCAAAACTGTTCCTTGTAGGAGAAAGGACCAGAGGTACATTTTTATTCATTTTAAGGAAGGTCCTGCAGTCTATGCGGTACTAAAAAATATAATAACAATTTTTCTATATATGAATAACAATTTTTAAGATAATATATATATATATTATACTTTGCTTAATCCATGTTAACAGAATATGTCGTTGGAAATGTTTTTGACTTGGATACACTCATCCAGTGAACATAAATAACGTGATTTATAATATCCCTGATAAAATATTCCTTGATAAAGCTATCTTCATGATGTTGTAATTAATTTCTTCTGGGTTAATTTTGCTAGTTTACCAGTTAAAATTTTTTTTTCAAAATCTGTTCTAGTATATTTTGAAATATATATGTTTTTTTATTAGCCGAAGAAGTTTTAGACATTCTGTTTTTGATATGTACCTTTAAATTACCTGTTTATTGAAAAACCCATCAAGTCCTTAAGTGTTAATTTTTGTAGAAATGAACTTATAGACAGTGCCAAATTATAAATTTTAGTACCCTATGCAAAACAGTAATTTAAGCTTCGTCCTTCAAAGGAAACAAATTCTACAGGAATTTATATAAGTTTTAAAAGAAGGCAATGAAAAATATTGCTATTACATAATTATAGATTTACTTTCCATTGTTCAAGAAATAAGGGAAAGGGTATTAGGATTAGAAAGAATTTCATTTTTATAGAGATAAACTTTGTTAAAATATCCTCAACATTTAAAGTGCTTTATATTTCAAACTATATAGTTATTGCTGACATATTATCCTGCCGATTATGTGTCATAGTTAAACATAAATAAACTTCACAAATGATCTTTTCTCATTAAATACGCTTGTAAGAGGAGTTAGTAACATTCTTAATCATGTGTTAAAATTTGGAAATGAGATGGTAAAATCATTTATAAATGTGCACCCTTTCGGCACCCATGCTGTATTGGAGCACCCCTTTTATTTATATAGCTCACCTCATGCGTTGTTTACCACCTACCATCGCCCTTGCGTATAACCTATTTTTGATAAAAATGTAAAATTTATTCAGTCGAATCTAATTATACATTGTTTCATATTTATTTAAGCACAATTAACCAAGTTCAACTGGTTAACAATCTTTGATATAATGTGATTTAATGTGAAGATATTAAATTTATGATTTTTTGTGAGGATAATAAAATGAAAACTTATTTAATGTGAAGATTTTAAATTGATGATTTTTTGTAAATATATTAAAACGAAAACTTATTTAATGTGACGATATTAAATTGATGATTTTTTGTAAAGATATTAAAATGAAAACTTATTTAATGTGAAGATATTAAATTGAGGATTTTTTTGTGAAGATATTAAAATGAAAACTTATTTAATATGAAGATATTAAATGAACATTTAATTTCTAGTCAGCATACGTGTATTTAGTTGTTTTATAAAATATTTTTTTTTCTTATTTAAAACACGAATACACGAACAAAACATTCAGAGAAAAACCAAAAATTTACATGTGCAATGTCTACTTTTTTTTAAAGTTTAAAGTATTCGGTGGGATGATTGTAGCTTGAAATCCCTTTGATTGAAACTTCAAACCCTTTCCTTCATTTATTGAATGTTCGTTCAAAACTCATGAATTGTATGCATTCTTTTTCAACCTTGTGGGGATTTTTTTTTTTTTACTTACTGTTATTTCCCTTTTTATTTTTGACTGTTTTCTTCCACGTTGTTTTCCCCATGAATATAAAGAATCAGAGGGGAACGAAAAGAATTCCGAAGGGAGTCGAAGCAATCAAGTAGCGAAAAGATACCTCAAAAATGTAGAAATCCGCCACCAAAAACCATGTTTATGAAAGAAAGATTGGCTGAAAAGAACCACTCGTCAGTTCTGGAATAGAAAAGATGATTAATTCATTTTTGAGCTGTTTTAAATTTAATGAATATGTATGCTATTGCTTGATGAAAATTGTTTTCTATTGTTATTTGTGAGTTGTTTTAGAAAATTTAAAAAAATAGGTGTGTGTTTATTATTATGGTGTTATTATTATTATTATTATTATGGCGTTTATTAATATGGTGCTGTTATTATTATTATTATTATGGTATTTATTGTTATAGTTTTATTATTATTATGGTGTTAGTGATATTTATTATTATGGTATTAGTGGTATTTATTATTATTATAGTGTTAGTGGTGTTTATTATTATGGTATTATTATTATGGTGTTAGTGGTGTTTATTATTATGGTATTATTATTATGATGTTAGTGGTGTTTATTATGTTCTAAGGTGTTATATAGGTGATGTTTATTATCATTATTTAGAAACTGGGTGTTTATTAAAAATATCTAATTTAGAAATATATTTTTTTCTCAATTTGTATTTCAAGATCACTCAATTCTATATATGATCTAACAAATTTTATAATGATTGTGAGACCGTTTAATTAATTATTTAAATGCGAATATTAGATAAGTGTTCCATTTGATTGTCTTCCTATAGGTCAAACCATATTTCACTGTCTACTAGTATTTCCACACATAATATAAAACCATTTAATAGCATCTATCGAAAATTATTATTATTATTATTATTATTATTATGGTGTTCATTATTATGGTATTATTATTATCGTGCCAGTGGTGTTTATTATGGTGTAAGGTGTTATATAGGTGGTGTTTGTTATTTTTATTTAAAAGGTGGGTGTTTATTAAAAATATCTAATTTAGAAATATATTTTTGTTTCAATTTATATTTCAAGTTCACTCAATTCTATGTACAATCTAACATATTTTAAAATGATTTTGAGACCGTTTAATTAATTATTTAAATGCAAATATTAGATAAGTGTTCGATTTGATTGTCTTCCTCCAGGCCAAACCATATTTAACTGTCTGCTAGTATTTCCACATATAATACAAAACAATTTAATAGCATCTATCGAAAATAGTTAATACATAATATGCAATCTAATATATACATCATGACAAAATGAATAGTAATATTAGCTTCCTTTTATTCTGATTTTTTTTAAAATACTAGACAAATCAAGAAACATCAATCATTAGAATAGAAAATAATAAAAGGACAGGAAAAAATGTATGTATTTATATAAAATTAATGTTTTATTAGTTTCGTTATTTTTTACGCACTTTAATATAATTAGAAGTTCAAAAAATAAATAAAATTACATACAACTAATATAAAAAAAATTTTTAAAGTCAATTCCTACTTTTTTTCACTACATTGCAGAAAGTCATTTATAAATAAATTTCATTCCTTTTTTTTAAGTTAGAAAAAATTATCTCTCCCTCACATACACACTTTCCATCTCTCTCACTAATTTATTCACATGTTTCATTTTCCATTTTGATCCCTCCTTGACTCACACTAGAACCCAGAATGAAAAAAGAATCTGAAAAAGAAAATTTTTTTCCAGCGATCTATACGCTTCGCCACTGACGGTATTTATTCCTAAATTTATTTCCCGCTAAATATCTTAAATAAGAGAAATTTTATTCTCCTATATAAAACTAAAAGTAATTAATGAATTAATATTTGAAAAAATTGCATTAACATCAAGTGTCATCCACTACAAGTTTCAAAACGTGTATTTGAACTTGAGCGGATGAATAAAAAGTATTTTATTAACGATTGAAAATTTGAACAAGATATATAAATATATATAGGGAGAGTGGGAACTAATAGTAGGAATTGAAAAAAAAACGTAATATTGAATCTTTTATCGCGAACTCTGAAAAGTATTTAAAATAAGTAATTTGAATCATATATATACATATATTTAAAATTATTACTGATAAATACAGAACACATCAACGTTGATAGAATAAAACGATATTGAATAACGAATCTGAAAAAGAAAATTTTTTTCCAGCGATCTATATGCTTCGCCACTGACGGTATTTATTCCCAAATTTATTTCCTGCTAAATATCTTATATAAGAGAAATTTTATTCTCCTATATAAAACTAAAAGTAATTAATGAATTAATATTTGAAAAAATTGCATTAACATCAAGTGTCATCCACTACAAGTTTCAAAACATGTATTTGAACTTGAGTGGATGAATAAAAAGTATTTTATTAACGATTGAAAATTTGAACAAGATATATAAATATATATAGGGAGAGTGTGAACTAATAGTAGGAATTGAAAAAGCAATGAAATAATGGAATTTGTGATTTCGTTGGCCTCACTTGGCGATTTGGCATCATTTCAACAGTTCTAGGTCGCCTACCACTGTTTGAACATATTTGGAGTTACTCAAATAATTGAGAACAACATTATAAAATAAATATTAAGTAAAATTTAAAAATATATATACTTTCCACTTACAATAAGAATATACGTAAACCTATTTATTGTGCTATTTTCTTTAACAATTTCTCTTATGTGGTATATGAAAAGGGCGTTATCTTTATAAAGTTATCATCAACTTATCGCGTTTTACGTCACGACGTATATAAAGGCAATTCCCTATGCATTTGATAAACAAATGTTTTATTTTTAAAATGAATTTTTAAATATTTTGGGAACTAAATTACACAAATGACTTGAAAACAAGCATAATGATCCATATCAATCAGTAATAAAACAATCTTCATTTATTTGTTTTTTATGTTAAAAAAGAAACGTGATAATAGATTTCAAAAAGGATTTATTAGTTTAATCAATATTAATACATAAATTATTTGGATAATGTAGTTTTAAATTGATGCGGGAAATATTTTATGCAGAGTCAAAGAAATATTTCGTATAATGTAATGAATTTCAATTTTTCAATTGGCGTTGTACTTATTTTCAGAAATATTGATTTTTTCAAGTTAAATTTCATGGGACAGTTAATTTGTTAACGTGTCAGTTTACAAATTGCGAGCCTTGTCTTTTAAAATTCAATGTTGTAATGCAACACTATGAATGATAAATATGTAGTGGTGTAATATTCTTTCACTTTATGGTGGCTCAAGATATATAGGTTTTAGATGTGGAATGTATCAATTTAGACATCGAATTTCTCCATTTAAGGGATATTAACGTTTGAAGGCTTTTATTTACCACGTTTGAAAAGAATTAAATAAGGACTGAGATTCACCAAAATAAAATCAAGGAGTTTAGCTAAGAATATTAATTATTAAATGGTAACCTGAAATATTTATAAAATTTAATGCTAACTATTTATATTAAGTAATTATTATCTATTATCCATGTATTTTTATTTATATATTATCTTACACATTTTTGTTAAAAGACATTTGGATAAGATTTTTTTTTTTTTTTTCTTTTTGCTTTAATTTTTTTTTTTTTTTTTTGAATTTATCATATTCAGAAGATTTTAAGAAATTATAAATCAAATCGAAATAGCGAAATAAAAAGCATATGATATAAAAGCTATTTTTTACTTTAGATATTTTTGTGTATTTTTATAAAGTATATTCGTTTCGTATATTAATTGCAAATTTTTCGTACGTATAATAATTTTTCTGTAATTAGAAATTGCAATATAATAATCATAATAAAATAATAAAAACTCACTTTTACTTGTATTAGAATCTGAAGGAAAGACATATGTTCTTTTGCATTTCTCTTCCAGGTTAGTTGTTACAAAAAAAAAAAAAAAAAAAAAAAAAGTCACAATATGTTTAAATAATGAGTTTATTTGACTTTATAATTTACGAATATCTGCGGAATACACTGTAGTTAAAAACTAATATCTTATTTTTGTGATACTTTTAAGGAAAATATATTTTCAATATGAAAATTGTAATTATAATGCACTCATGTCCATAAATTAAGGATAATTCAGAATCACACAGAAATTGAACTCTAAAATAAAAATTTCACCTGTAGAATTATCACACACATCTTGAAGAAGAATATGCAAATTACAGGAAACCACCAGATGGCGCGGATAGTACGTCACAATGACGAGAGTGTAAGAGAGGGGTATATAAGGAATGATGGCAAAGAAGTAAAATTGTTCACAAGCGCTTTAAAAGCCTTTCAGTGCAATAACCGCATAGCATGCCTAGGCATTGTAAGGCCTGTATTGCATCGTCCGGGAGACATAATCCATATTAACCATCCTACTAACCATGCTATACTGTTTTTTGTAAATAAGTTCTTTTTTGAAATCTGCCCCAGGGAGTAAAAATCGCAATTTTTATTAATTATGTCAAACATATAGCATCTTTTTTGCTCTTTACCTTTTGTTTAATAAATAGACTTTACAAATAAGTCAAATTTGTTTTGCTTCTATCTCTTTCTTTGCCTGAACTTCATTATCCTTAATTTATGGACATGAGTGCATGTATTCCGGAAAAGGATGTATCTCGAGCCACAATATTCTATAGCATGTGTTGACCAGTTACAATATAAATATTTGTTTTTTATTTAAATTTAATTTGCTTCGACCTACAAGATAAAGGGAATTTAAAATAGTTATTCAAATAACATAAGATTTAATAAAAATGATAACATTGAATATAACAAAGTATGAAATATTTTCTGACATTTATAACATGAATGAAAAAAAAACTTCCAATACGTGGTGATATTTTTTTACAATTAAAGTATTTTTTTGTTAAATCTTACAGTATTTGTTATAGCTAATGCTGCATGATGGGGAAATAATTCACCTTGGTCTTGAAAAAAAAAATCCATGAAAGTACTTCAAAGTGGAAGCAAAAATAAGTAATGCAGAGAATATCTCAGTAATTATATTTTCAATTACTTTATGTTGTAAATTGAAATAAAAAAAAAAAACCTTCGGTTATCAGAAAATAAAATTTTTTTCCAAGTAAAAGTTCTGCGAACCTAAACTAACCTTGAAGTCTCGTTTTGCCAGTCAAATGAATTTATCAGGAACCTTTCTGCTTAGTGAACAAAGACGTAAAATCTTCTAAAGAAATTCTTTTTTATTTTTATTTTTCTCGAGCTCATCGTCGAAACTACCATAGACTCGCCAGGAAATATACACACAGCCCTGCCATTCCTTTATGCTGTTATATGCGCTACATACTTGTTATTTACCTTACTGTGGAAAACTAATATAAAATTCAAAAGGAAAAAGTAGAATTTCTAGCTTTCCGAACTACACTTTTCTCTGGAAATTTTAACTTCATATTTAAATCAAAAGATAACGATTTATAAAGGTATACCTTTATTGTTGGCTATATTTCTATCGCAAACTTTAAATGCATTAAAACGCTGTTTCACATTCATGTTTTCAAAAATATGTCTGCTTGCGAACATTATTTTGGCTTCTTTCGATAATTTAAGCAATATGAATAATTAAGCTTTTAGAATAATATATTAATAAAAGTTATTCCTCTAATGGAAAGAATTTTCTAGAGTTTTATTTTTAATAAATTGATCACTGCATTCGTTTTAATGATACCATATGTATAAATAGGATAAACGAACTCATTACCTTAAAATCGTAGAATTATATATTTTAATGGATCAAAGATACTGTTTTAAAGGTTGTATATACATTCTTTGTTCCTAGAATATCTTTATTAGAGCGTTTCAATAAGGAAATTTAAAATTTCGTCGAGTAACTTCTTATTCATTCGAGAAGTGAAGTCATTTTCTTAAACTCTAATTAACAGTAATTTTCCCAAAGCTTAGATTTATAACTTCAAAATACATTCTGACTGTGAAATTTGAATGGAAAAAGTAGTTTGGTTAAAAAAGTAATTAAGGCTTGAGTTACAAAAAGAATAATTTTGAAATAAATAAAAGGGAATGTACAGCAATTAAAACGATTAAAGAATAAAACATCAACCAATTTTGAAAGTATACACAAATAACAAAAATTACTAAGTGATTGTTTTTCATAAAAGAGAAAATCTGTTCATGAAATACAATAATATTAGTAAAAATTTATTAAATCATAATTTGTGTAAAAAAAGAAATTTTCAAGGATTTAAGATTTGTTTTAAAAGAAAATAAATAATTTTATCGTGCTTAAACATAAAAGTCACTATTTTCATTATTGTTAAAATTAATAATATATCATATATTTACAAATATATGCCGAGAGTTCATTTTTCCTTTAGAAAATTACTCGAATTTTAAAACCCATATATAACTAAGCAGAAATAAAATATATTCTGTAACATATTGAAATGAGTGCGATAATGGTCCCTAACAGGTAACACGGGGGGAATTTTTTTCAATCATATAGGTGTAAGGTAAAACGCCAGACGTAAACGACTCGCATAGATTCGCCAAATTAATTTAATTCAACTATTCATAAATCCAATTGATTCCATGTATTGAAGACTCGCAAATGAACGGCTTCAATGTAACCCGTACAGCTATCTGAATCAGCATATTGAACGTCATGGTGCAAACCGAATTGACACAAAACAAACCAATGAAATTTCTTTTCTTCTGTAGGATAATGCAATCGTTTTATGAATCGGTACAATTTATGCATGAGCTCGAGCAAACATGCGCAGAAACTCTCCTCAGACTTAAAAGCAAAATTTGCCTTTCAAGGACAGGACACGTGATAAAAATACAAGAAGAAAATGCTTTGCAGTTGTTTCAAATCAGCAATATGGACTGGTGCACCCTGGTTTGTCCGCAACTCTACAAATCAAGATATAAAAATTGATTATATTGACTACTATATTACGAAACTTTCTAGAAGTTTCTTCAATACTATTGCTAACCACGAAAACACTCTCATGAAGGCACAAACTATATTTACGCATTTGAATGGAAAATACAAGTATCCTTACTCTATTTCTAAACAGAATCGAAACCTCAAACCACCATAATTTTCCTGTTCACTTATTTTTCTACTTGAGTTCAATAACTTTCAATCTCTCTTCCAATATTAATTCACATTCAATGTTTTTCGTTTTTCTTTCTTTTTCTGTTCCCAATTCATTCAATTGTTCATGACTTTTCTTTCCTACTTCCATCACATACCATTGAGTAGCTGAACACTTTACGTTCAGGCACACGATCTCTTTATTCAACTTAGTAGTAGTAGTAGTAGCAATATGGATGAAACCTCCGGATAATTTGATTTGCTGTCAAATTACATTGTAGATAGATAATAGATATGGTTCTAACACCATTTTAGAGTTGATAATGAATGACGAAAAATGTCGTTTTACGGTAGTTTTGTGCTTCATGATGCATGTAACCTGTTTGCTTCTACGATTATTTTTAAACAAAAGTCTCTGCCTAAGGATATAAAATTTCTTAGTGGATGTTTTAGTGCGTGCTCGTTAAAAGTCTGAATGGATGAATGTGACACCTTGGATAGGTTGGAAGGAAACTGGAGCCGAAATAATGCTGTGTTTAATAATCTATTCACGCTGCCTTGGGACTCATTCCAGGCTCATTTCACAAATAAAATGAAAGCCATGTGCCTCGAAATGAAAAGAAAAATGGTTGTAAGACTCGGTGGTCGGACATCTATGCTCCAACCTCCGGATATTTACTTAATCAAGCTGTTTAAGGATAGGCATAGATTTAAATGGATAGAGTGGTTGTGGCAGAAGTCAAAACCGTAATGAAAATCAGAAATTAAAAAAAATAAATTTAGTACCTTTGCACAATAGCTAAAATATTCTTTGTTGGAGATTCAATTTGAAGTGATAGAGTTTTTAAAAATGATAGCAAAAGATGGCATGAGTTCTAGTGAAGAAAGCATTGAAAGGGGTGAGTATGTGTATCCAAACATCCCAATGAGTGAAAATGAATTTGAAGAATTATTTGGAAACTTGGGTTCCGGCAAAAATTTTGAAGGATTTATATGACTTTTTTTCTTTTTTTGCATAAAGGTTGCATTAAAAATATCCAAAAAATAAGTTAAAAGATTAATTTTCCTTTCCCATTGCTATTTTAATGTGCTAATTACGTACGATGTTACATTAATAATGGCGTATGTTTTTGTACCTTTCGATTACTAAGGCGCAAATTTCACCAACATCAGATTCTTTGTTTTTGGCGACATTGATTTAAAATTAATTTTTTTCTAAAATGCAAGAAATAGACGTTAGCTATAAACGTTACATACGCTATAATACGCTATTCAAATAACGTATGTTTTTTGCGCGATTAGCAGATCTTTATATAAGCTGAAACCCGTAATTTAACTTTAGAAAAGATTTTTCGACATATAGACGAAAATATGAGCTAGTTTAAGTGAATCTTAGATTTTTTTTCTGACAGCATGATTTAAAATGAAATATTTTTTTCTGAAAAATAGTTATATTTCGTGATGAACAGAAAACAAAATTTGTTGCCATATTAATATTTGGAATATTTTCAAATATCTGAAAAGGAGAGAATTCTATGAAATAAAACTATTTTAATTACTTCACCTCTGTAAACAGCAACAACAAATACAGATTACATTTTGCAATTTTATACAAAAGAAAAAATTAGGTTTCTCCATGGATTATAATTCGGTAAAACGCATTAAGTTTCATGTAAATTGTTGCAAAATAAATAATTTCTAAAGAACAAATGCTATGAAATATTTTTTGTAGTACAGAAATCTAGATCAGGGATTTTTTTTGTGATGAGCTGTTACTTTACAGCAAACTGTTACTTAGCAAAAAATAGAAAATTTTGAATTTGAAAGAAATCAAATTGAAATAAGACTTACTTGGATCTGCTTTGAAAAAGTTAAGGTCATATAACTTTTCATTTGATATAATAAATATTTTTTCAAGTAATTCCTAAAATTTTACAATCTTACATCTTTTATTTCATTAGAAAAGGAATTCTGAATATAAAATTTTTACATTTTTAAAATTAAAATGTTAATTCTGTACATATATAATATGGAAAATTTGTTTATGTGTGTAGAGTTCAAAATAAGATAAATACATTTTTTAAAAATAATTGAAGCTTTTTTAGCTCATTTAATAGTAAATACTTGAATTGAAAATAAAAATGCATGAAATACAATGCTTTTAATAGCATTCATTTCATTTTAAGGAATAATAAATAAATATATATAAAATTAACATGCAAATTCTGATAACAAAATGTTAAATAGTAAGATGATTTTAACCGAAGAAAAAAAAATTCACCAATATAAGCTTTCATATAACATAAATGTTTTTTTAAAAGAGACAGTATTTTTAAAATTACAAGATTGAACTTAAAAATAGTTTTCGGCAATTAGACAGAGACAAAGTCAAAAGTTTAGGTGATTAAAAATATTTTTTTACAGAAAAAAAGCAATCATTAAATTGATAAAAAAAATCAATTTTTAAAAGATTTTACTTACTGTTAGCTCTTCTACAAATAAAAATTCGCTTGAGGATGCTAACTACAATTATTATATGAATTTAAATTGACAATTTTTTTTAATTTAAAAACTCAGTTATGGTATATTTTAATGAATTTTTATCTTAATTGTACAGTATTGACAAAAAAGAATTCAAGTAATTCTTTTTTAATATAATAATGTTTTCAGTACAAATGCACTATGTAAAATATGCACAGTAAACTTTTAGGAAAAAATAATATTATGTTAAGCAATAAAAGAAAATCTCATAATTTTAACTTAAGATTAAAATTTTAAACGTTAAAATTATAAATGTATTTTTATGCATTCCTTATTCATTGAATAAAGATAAAAAGGGTAATAAGTGTTGCTTTATTTACTTCATTTCAAATGAAGTTAACTTACCGATTCATAGTTTTTAGATCATTAATATCAGGAATAAAATTTTCACATAATTAAATTAATCTGAATATCTGTTCCTTTAAAAAAACAATTACTTTTAATTCTATAGTTTAGTACATATCTAATAGTATAGTATAAGGCAATATTTTTATATTTAAAATTTTTGAGCAGTGAAGATACTTTTTATTTTTTTAGTTTAAATAAAACTGCAAACTTTAAAGAAAAAAGACGTATGACAAATAGTGGAATTTAGGACCTGCATTTTTTTAACTCCTATAGTTTATCTCTGAAGACATTTCATAAAGATTTGCTGAAGTTTGAAATGTCCTTGGTTTAGTCTTTCTCCCTAAATGTAATGTATTTGAAAAGTAAAAATTGAAAGGGGTAAAATAAATCTGAAAAATTGAAGATTTGAATTGATATTATTTTTTTTTTTTGCTCAGAATATTATTTTGATTAATGGTAGAATGTTCGAAACCATTGAACGTTTTTTTATCCCATTGAAGAAAAGATTTGCGATAACATTGATACGCGAAAGTAATTCTACAATATTCTTTTCATTCTATATTTTTTATTTTTTTTTATTTGGCCTTAATGTTTCATATTAAAGGGCTCATAGACTTAAATTGCAGATTACAACAATTTTTCTAGATATACTCTTATTCAATAAAGACATTTTACTCAATTTTTTACAATTTATGTGACTCACATAAGTAAGTTCTACTAAACTTCCATTTAGTTCCTTTTCTAAAACTGCATTATCGAGTTCATTAACTAATAAAATTAGATGATTTAGTTCATCAACGATTAAAACTGCCTTATATATTTCTCAAAAGTAATAAACTCAATTAAACTGATTATATTGTGTGTAAAATAGGAGAGACAAAATTTCTTACCAATAAAATATCTAATCTGTTTTTTTTTTTTTGTTCATAAAATAAATTTTGCATATCAAAAATAGAAATCACTTCACATAAGTAATATTTTATTGATAAAATTTTGTAGATTATGTAGTTAGAATTGTAAACGGGCTCGTGCTATTAGTATAAACATGACAATAAAACATGCCAAGGAGAAAGGTACTGAAACTTTATTGTAGAATGTTAAAAACTATTGTAAGAGTACCCTCTCCTACGTACTGGAAAGAACGTCTCCTATGGAAAATGGTCAATAGGCCTAGAGACTCTCAACAGCGAGGAAATACAACGCAACTACGTGTTTCTGTTGAGAAACGTTTAGTTTATTGTCTCTCATTCCTAAAGGAAATATATTTAATGCATCCTGTCGCATTAGTTGTCCTACAAACTCTCATTCTCAGAGGAAGTATCTTTCACTCACCCTGCATATACCTGAGTATTCAATTTTCGTCTTAGAAGTGGAATCCTTTCACGAATCTATAATTATTTATCTTTAAATGTGTTACTTATTGTCTACCTCTAATTCTATGTGTGTGGTGTTTGTGCGTGTGGAAATAAAACTATGAGTTCTCCAACCTGTGCATCCAAAATTTCAACAAAACCACACCCAGCTAACATCTGGTTGTCCAATCTGCACACTACACTATTTCCTTATTCAGTGATTTACGTATATAACAAGTGACAGAAATTACATAATTTACATTATAAGGCAGAGTACATATTAACATCTTGTAATATTTTTATTATAATTTGTAGAAAAATAATTCAAGATTATTTAATAACTGTAACAAGCCATTTTATTAACCATTTTTATGTACATTATTTTCTACATATGTAGAAAATAATGCAAAAATATGCAATAATATGCAATGCAATTTATATTATATGCAATTTTTATCCAAGCGATTATTATAATTTCAAAATTTTTGATGACAGTTACTCATAAATGTTTTCCAGTATAAGAGAAACAGAAGGAAAGTCTTTACTATTTTAAATAGCAAATTGATCACAATTTCAAAGGTATAATGAGACTATCACAATGTACTTTAAAAATAATGCTTACATTTTTAACAAATTCTTCGTGTCGCAGTGTAATGAATAGTCACTTTTTCCCAATGAAATGTTGCATTAAATGTTGCTTAATCGCAGACACCAAATAATGCTTATTAAACTTTCTCAGTGCCATGATCATGATCTGTGGTATTTCATTTATAATAAAATATCCCAAAACCTATATTTAAAATAAATTCTTTGAATAGAAATGCGTAATTAGTCATTTGCATACGAAAAATGTCATTTATTGATAGGAATGCCTTGGGTTAAAATAACTTTATTGACGAATTTAATTACAATTATCATAGAAATCAGATAACGCGTATTAAAATTTTCTCACTGCTTTGGCAAGCATTTGCGGTATTTTAGTTACAACACTTAAAGTACCGTAAATTTCTTAATTTATAATAAATCCTTTGAATCGAAGTGTATGATTAATTTATATGCGAGAAATGTTTCTTAATGCAATGAATTTCAAAGGTTTAAGCAACTTTATTAACCAACTTAATTACAATCATCGTAGAAATCAGACAATGAATATTAAATTTTAATCAATGCTTTGGTAAGTATTTGGGATAATTTATAAGGTACCTTTATAAATGCTATTTATATGATTATTTACAAAGTATTTGATGAAGTAACTTTTGATTAGTTACTTATTACTTCTATTATTTTTTGCTGACAGTAGGCATCTTTTCTTATGTAATCAACATGTAGAACTTACTTACCCTTTTTTAGCCTTTTTTTCCACTTTTCTTTGAAACTGAGATGGTGTTTCCTTTAAGCATCCCTATTCGAGCTTCCCTATTTTTTTAGCTTTATCTTTAGCATTTATCTTTTAATGTTTTAAGAAATTTGTTACGAATATAGTACTTTCATTTAAAATTGTTTGTTTTAATTATAAATTTTATTTTCATTAAACCATGCTTAACTTGAGCATATTTGAAATAATACCCATCTGGTGAAAATAGTTAAATATGAAAAACATCATGTTTTCACATACATTACTAATGTATTGAGCTATCATTCATCCGTTTAAAAAAAAAATGCTTCATAATTTCCCTCATTTTAACATATATTTTATAATATGATGGGAGAAACAGAAACAGCTGTCATAGTTCGAAATTTTTCCAAATTTTTGATATTTTGGTAGGAATTGAATTTTTCATTTCCTCCTGTCATTTAAATATGTTTCGTTCGATGTTTCTACTTCCTTTATTATAACAGACTTTTCAAATCTCGTTTATTTTTGTTTCATAACCAAGAAACGAGTAAACATGTATTGATGCAAATAAATAATATAAAATATCATGGCTTACATCACAATTTGTCCGACTTGTGACCCAGTGGCAACGTGCGCCACTGGTGAGCATTAGGACAGAAGAACAGCCCATTGGTGACTTCGTTGTAGACATTATTTCAAAAACTGAGGAGGTTCGATGGCGTTTGTTAATGTTCAGCATCTTACCTCATTAGTCGGAATACCTGGTGAGAGTTTTCCGGTTTTCTTCCATACGATAATCAAATTCGTATGGAATTAAGTATTGAATATTTTTTAGGGAATTAGAATTGGGTATTCATTTAGGGAAATAGTTTCCCCTAAAAGTCCTCTCGGAAGGTACTGTCCTCTTTCTTCAGAGACACGGAGCCATGTCAGACCTCTATCTACCTCCATCGCAACCTTTTCTCTTCTTCCATGAAAACACATAGGTACATGGACTTAGTCTAGACGTTGCTGTTGATAAAGTGGGATAAGAAACGATACATTATATTTTAACAAAGATTTTCTTACATAAATTTTTGTAGTAATCTAATTATTAATAATTAGGGCAAATACATTAAATAGTACTTGTAAATATAATAAAATTAACCTGAAAGTATCAAATTTATTATATTACAGGAATGTAAAAACCTGTTTAATACACACACTATTACTAAATATTAATACTAAATACTAAATACTAATATTAATTCTAAATATTAATACTAATTCTAAATACTAATACTAATACTAAATACTAAATACTAAATACTAATACTAAACTGTCTAATACTTAAAAAGTGAGATATGGATGATCTCATGACATTTAACCATTCAGTTTTTCACAAAATATGTCATGATATTTTTCCTATAGAACTGACATTAAAAAAATGACCAATAGAGAAATTCGTGAGGATTTTCTTGATAATCCACTTTAATTCCGATAGAATAATTGACAAAAGAAAGAATTTAAATTTAAAATCAATGGGCATATATCCAGGAATTCCAATATTAGCATCAAAACATATTCCTTAACATCGAAACAAAATTACTTCTAAGAAGTAGGTTAACTTTCTAGAATTAATTTTAATTGTAAAAGTTAAAATCACAAAAAAGATTCATAATATTTCAAACAGTAGTGAAATTCTTTTAAAACTTATTTATCATTATATTTTTAATTTGTAATTTACCTTCTCAGTATATTTGTAAAAGTTTCTTGCAATTGTCTTGGATAGTTTCAAAAGAATGGAGAATTGAAAAAATTTAAAGTAAATCAGTAAAGATTTTACAGTAAACCAGTAAAAATTGTACAGTGAACCAGTGTAAAAATTGTACAGTGAACCAGAGTGTAAAAATTGTACAGTGAACCAGAGTGTAAAAATTGTACAGTGAACCAGAGTGTAAAAATTGTACAGTGAACTAGAGGGAATAATAATTTTACTGTAAACCAGAGTGTAAAAATTGTACAGTGAACCAGAGTGAATAATAATTTTACTGTAAACCAGAGTGTAAAAATTGTTCAATGAACCAGAGTGTAAAAATTGTACAGTAAACCAGAGTGTAAAAATTGTACAGTAAACCAGAGTGTAAAAATTGTACAGTAAACCAGAGGGAATAATAATTTTACTGTAAACCAGAGTGTAAAAATTGTACAGTGAACCAGAGTGTAAAAATTGTACAGTAAACCAGAGTGTAAAAATTGTACAGTAAACCAGAGGGAATAATAATTTTACTGTAAACCAGAGTGTAAAAATTGTACAGTGAACCAGAGTGTAAAAATTGTACAGTAAACAGTAAACCAGAGTGTAAAAATTGTACAGTGAATCAGAGGGAATAATAATAAACAGAGTTTTACTGTAAACCAGAGTGTAAAAATTGTACAGTGAACCAGAGTGTAAAAATTGTACAGTGAACCAGAGTGTAAAAATTGTACAGTAAACCAGAGTGTAAAAATTGTACAGTAAACCAGAGTGTAAAAATTGTACAGTAAACCAGAGGGAATAATAATTTTTACTGTAAACCAGAGTGTAAAAATTGTACAGTGAACCAGAGTGTAAAAATTGTACAGTAAACCAGAGTGTAAAAATTGTACAGTAAACCAGAGTGTAAAAATTGTACTGTAAACCAGAGGGAATAATAATTTTACTGCAAACCAGAGTGTAAAAATTGTACAGTAAACCAGAGTGTAAAAATTGTACAGTAAACCAGAGTGTAAAAATTGTACAGTAAACCAGAGTGTAAAAATTGTACAGTAAACCAGAGGGAATAATAATTTTACTGTAAACCAGAGTGTAAAATTTGTACAGTGAACCAGAGGGAATAATAATTTTACTGTAAACCAAAGTGTAAAAATTGTACAGTAAACCAGAGGGAATAATAATTTTACTGTAAACCAGAGTGTAAAAATTGTACAGTGCACCAGAGTGTAAAAATTGTACAGTAAACCAGAATGTAAAAATTGTACAGTAAACCAGAGGGAATAATAATTTTACAGTAAACCAGAGTGTAAAAATTGTACAGTGAACCAGAGTGTAAAAATTGTACAGTAAACCAGAGTGTAAAAATTGTACAGTGAACCAGAGTGTAAAAATTGTACAGTAAACCAGAGTGTAAAAATTGTACAGTAAACCAGAGGGAATAATAATTTTACTGTAAACCAGAGTGTAAAAATTGTACAGTGAACCAGAGTGTAAAAATTGTACAGTAAACCAGAGTGTAAAAATTGTACAGTGAACCAGAGTGTAAAAATTGTACAGTGAATCAGAGGGAATAATAATTTTACTGTAAACCAGAGTGTAAAAATTGTACAGTGAACCAGAGTGTAAAAATTGTACAGTGAACCAGAGTGTATTGTATTGTAAGTAAACCAGAGTGTAAAAATTGTACAGTAAACCAGAGTGTAAAAATTGTACAGTAAACCAGAGGGAATAATAATTTTACTGTAAACCAGAGTGTAAAAATTGTACAGTGAACCAGAGTGTAAAAATTGTACAGTAAACCAGAGTGTAAAAATTGTACAGTAAACCAGAGTGTAAAAATTGTACAGTAAACCAGAGGGAATAATAATTTTACTGCAAACCAGAGTGTAAAAATTGTACAGTGAACCAGAGTGTAAAAATTGTACAGTAAACCAGAGTGTAAAAATTGTACAGTAAACCAGAGTGTAAAAATTGTACAGTAAACCAGAGGGAATAATAATTTTACTGTAAACCAGAGTGTAAAAATTGTACAGTGAACCAGAGTGGGAATAAAAAGTGTAAAAATTGTACAGTAAACCAGAGTGTAAAAATTGTACAGTAAACCAGAGGGAATAATAATTTTACTGTAAACCAGAGTGTAAAAATTGTACAGTGCACCAGAGTGTAAAAATTGTACAGTAAACCAGAATGTAAAAATTGTACAGTAAACCAGAGGGAATAATAATTTTACAGTAAACCAGAGTGTAAAAATTGTACAGTGAACCAGAGTGTAAAAATTGTACAGTAAACCAGAGTGTAAAAATTGTACAGTGAACCAGAGTGTAAAAATTGTACAGTGAACCAGAGGGAATAATAATTTTACTGTAAACCAGAGTGTAAAAATTGTACAGTGAACCAGAGTGTAAAAATTGTACCAGAGTGAACCAGAAAAATTTTACTGTAAACCAGAGTGTAAAAATTGTACAGTAAACCAGAGTGGAATAAAATTGTACAGTAAACCAGAGTGTAAAAATTGTACAGTAAACCAGAGTGTAAAAATTGTACAGTAAACCAGAGGGAATAATAATTTTACTGTAAACCAGAGTGTAAAAATTACAGTGAACAGTGAACCAGAGTGTAAAAATTGTACAGTAAACCAGAGTGTAAAAATTGTACAGTAAACCAGAGTGTAAAAATTGTACAGTAAACGAGAGGGAATAATAATTTTACTGTAAACCAGAGTGTAAAAATTGTACAGTGAACCAGAGGGAATAATAATTTTACTGTAAAACCAGAGTGTAAAAATTGTACAGTGAACCAGAGTGAATAATAATTTTACTGTAAACCAGAGTGTAAAAATTGTTCAATGAACCAGAGTGTAAAAATTGTACAGTAAGCCAGAGTGTAAAAATTGTACAGTGAACCAGAGTGAATAATAATTTTACTGTAAACCAGAGTGTAAAAATTGTACAGTAAACCAGAGTGTAAAAATTGTACAGTAAACCAGAGTGTAAAAATATTATTGTAAACAAATCAATTAAATAATTTTAAACAATCAAGTTGACAGTTAAAAATAATTATTGAAAAATTTGAAATTTTTAAAGCAAAAAATTTCGAGATTTAAAAAATTATTAGTTATCAAAAATTATCCTCAAAATCAAACTTTACAAAAAAAGACAACCTGTAACAAAACTTAAAAATAATAGATGGAAAAAAAGTATCTTTAATAATCAATAGAAGCATTTTCAATTTTACCGTATATTTTTCAATAAAATTTTTGAGGTATATAAACTTCTAAACTAATTCAATATACCAGCCTACCTTTTGAAACCAGATCGCGGAGAGCCAACCTATAACATTCAGTGGCAATGCAGTTGCAGCTTCGGATTGATTTCGATATTGACAAAAGGAATTTGATGCTACCCATTTGAATCCTGAATTCGGAATCGAAATACCGAATGTAAACAGAATTGGGGGCGAACATTTCATTTCGTTTTAAGAACTGCAGCTTCCTGCGTAAGAATGAAAAAAAATCACAATGAACGGGAAAAGAAAATGTAAATGTTATATCTTTCAACGTGCATAGTCAGGTTTTTTTTACAAGAAAAAAAACTTATTTAATATATTAAATCGCTTATAATGAAAATCCACTGTTTCCTTAAACTTTTACTTATATAAATGAATAATTCTTCAAATTTTACATCAATAAATAAATAAAAAAACATGATTTATTGAATTTATTTTTTGAAATTTTACATTTTTTTTCTTCAACACAGAAAACTTTTTGTACAGGTGTTTCCAAACTTATTTGTTCTATCATTTCAAAAAAAATAATAATAATAATAACTTATCTTAACCTAGAAATCCATCTTCTTTAAGCGAACAAAAGCGAAGATTTACTAAAAAATGTTTGTATTTTTATAAATCTATATATCTCTAAATCTATATCTAAATAAAAGATGTTGTCATTAAGACACTTTGAAGCTTGAATTTAAAACAATCAACCATAGTAACATTTGGATTACACACAGAAATTGAAGATAATGAAAAGTGATATTAAAAAATTACGTATACTATTAAAAGTTATCCTAATAAGAATGATGAACTAGGTACATTGGTATTAGTGAATTAATTCTAGATTCTAGTTTCGTTAGTAGTATTTTTAATTTCTAAATCACAGTTATTCGCTATTTGTAATTGGTTTCTTTTTTATATTTCTCTCTTTTTTTGTTAGCAAATATGTGACCGTATTGATTTCCTGGTGCTACTAAATATGACGATTGAAATGCAATTAATTTTATGCCATCAACTCTCTCTTATTTTCATTAAACGCCCTTCCTCAAATATACCACATTGATTTGGTTTGGTTTGTCGATCTACGGTTATTTTGTGCACACTTTGGGCTAATTAGAAAGGAACCTACTATTTAGCGTGGATTCCTAACCACTAACAAATATCCATGAAACCGCCATGATTCGAACCGGAAGCCTACGGTACAAAAGGCCAGAGAACTAGCTTATTGCTCATTAGGCCGGCAAATACACCAAGGGGTCGTTCACGCTCGTTTGTGGTTCCACTGCCCCTTAACGAGCTATATCGCCGGTTTTGGGAACCAGTACTATATAATGAAACAAGTTGTTATTATCAAAAAAGCATAATAACATTCTTATATCATCCATATATATATCGTCCTTATGTATTTTCACGATCTATATATATTTTATTCTGAGTTGATATATGTTTTATTCTGAGTTAAACGTAATGAACTATGTCCATTACGTTTAAAAAAGAGAAGACTTGAGGGAGATAGGTGAATAATGTCTCACATCGGCCTTAGGTGTATTCGGAGGTTTTTGTGTTTCTCCGATGTTACCCAAAAATTCGTGCAACTATTTCTAAAATTCTTCCTGGAAGTCTTTATTTTCTTTTTTTTTCTGTTTAGTGCTTAAGACTACAGGGAGGTGGGAAGAACCTTAATATGAGACTCCATCAGATACTAAAATCTCACGTTGTAGAACTCTAGTCAATCAATAGCATGCTCTCTTGTAACCTCAGGCTGCCAATTACACTGAAATAATTGTAATTCCACCCTATAATTGTGAAGAGACAAGAGTTGTTGAAATGTTTTTTTTAATTATTTTGGTTTAAGGGCTTAATTTTTGTTAACGATGCAAATGTTTTTTTGTTTATTTTAGTTTTGTAAATAAATTTCTACTGAAAAAGAATAGGAAATAAAACTTTTTTGTGCAAACGGACTTTTTTAAAAACTGAAATATTTATAAGAAAAATTTATTTTTATTTCAATATTTATATATCCTTACTAAATTAATTAATAGCAAAGAATTTCTTCTGCTCATAATTATTTTAATTAAAATAAAATAATAAGGAATAATAAAAATGAAATTTATCTTACAAGAAAGATCAGAAAAGTTCTTAAACAGCAATTAGAATGAACTAAATAAAATCAATTTACGTGCTTAACAATCCTTTTATTGTATCTTCTTATAATTATGCAACTGTAGAATGCAGAAACAATATCCGCCAGATCATTAAAGAGTGGTTATCGATTGCTATTTGCAGCATCGTTTCAAATGACGATGAATCAGAATCCGTCCAATCATTATATTGTCCATTGAAATCTAAAGCACGGTGACCTTTACAGTGATTATTCGTGATGGCTAACAATGGCCTCTGGTAACAATATAGGTACAATGAATATCAGATGATATCTATACTTTAAATTGAAGGTAAACAGACGAATTATATGTATCGTAAGTTTGTAACAGTAAGTGTATTAGATATAAAATATCTTTCAGTTTTTAATTATAAAACTATTTATACTATTTATCAAAATATGTTTTGTAATGGATTTTAAAACAAAATACATTATCATAAGATCATAACTTTTAAAACAAAATAACTTATAACTGGAATCAGAGTCCATCCAATCATTATATTGTCTATTCAAATCTAAAGCACGTTGACAGTTACAATGATCCTTTGTGGCTACTGACAATGATAATAATATAAGAACAAGAAATATCATATGATTTCTGTTACTTAAATTGAAGGTAAATAGGCGAATTATAAATATCGTAATTTTTTAACCTTAAGTATATTAGATATAAAAGATCTTTTCGGTTTTAATTCTAAAACTATTGATGTGATTTATCAAAATATCTTTTGTAATGAATTTTAAAGCAAAGTAACTTATCATCAAATCAAAAACATAAATGAACATCTTTAGTTGTGTTTAGTACCGTTTCTCTTCACAGTTCTTTATGCTTATTCCAGCAATTATTAAATTGTAAAAGAAGGCATTTTATTTTGAATCACTCAATCTTATAATTTTTTTCTAAATATATATTGCATCTTTTTTGTCAGTATTGCATCGAGATTATATAAAATATATTTTTAGTTTGAAAATAATTTCATTTCAGTTGAAGATTATCAATGTGTAAAATATGAGTGCTACATACCTTCTAAAGACAATGGATTGAAAAGTTTTTTTTTTTTTTTATTTTTGATCCTTTTTCTATTTCAATGAATAAAAGAATATTAAAAATTTCTTTCCAATATTTTATATTTGTATATAAAATTAATAAATTATGTATAAAATCGTACTATTGTATTACTCTTAACTTTTAAATTACAAGCGTCATTGATAAAATCATTATTTTCTCTGAATGATAATTCTTCAATTGCGATTTACCAAATACATAAAAAATTCCAACTAGATCTTTTTTATAAAATAGTAATAGTAAAATCTATTAATAAAACAATGTTTAACTAAAATAACAATCTTTACCGATGTACAGATTTAAAGAGAATGAAAACATTTATCATAGAATTTTTCTAAATCCTAGTTTTCAATCGTCAACTGACAATTCCCTTCAAAATAGATTATATGTACTGAATCCTTAACTGCTAGTGTACTCTACGCTGTCAGATCTGCTAGCATATTTTAAACTATTAATCATAATCAATTGTTGTCACAGATTTAGTTAGATAGAATAAACAACTACTGTAATGACAGATTGATTAATAATGATTGATTGTGAAATTCAGTTTAAAAATTGACCGTTTTTGGCAACGAAATTCTTTAAAAAATATCTACTTTTGTATGAAAGTAAAAATAAATAATCGTTAAAAACTTTTTATCTAAGGTATTGTTTGACAGTAGAAATTTTTTACATTTAAACAGTGGCACTAGTTTTAAATTTTTGTGTCCCATGTTTTAATACATCCCTTTTGAGAATTTCAAAGTAGCAGATTTAATAGATAGCATCACTGTAATGGTATTTCAAATATTCCCTAATATTTCAATGTAAAATTTCAAATAAACCCTTTTACATTCAACACACTTTTGTTTTTAGAAACCCTGATCAAATGGTTTTGCTGTTATATTATCATTTTTCTTTTTGTTGACTTTTATTGCATACAAGCAAAATTACAAGTCATCTTTAACTTATATTTCCCTAATAATTCGATTTAAAATATCAAATAAAACATTTTACATTCAACACACTTTTGTGTTTAGAAACCCTGATCAGCAGGTTTTGTTGTTATATTATCATTTTCCTTTTTGTTCCCTTTTATTTTATATAGGCACAATTACATCTTTAACTTACGTATTATTAAAAATTCAATTTAAAATTTCAAATAAAAAACATCAACGCACTTTTATGTTTAGAAACCCAATCAGCAGGTTTTGTTGTTATAATATCATTTTCCTTTTTGTTGACGCTTGCTGCATACAAGCAAAATTACATGTTTAACTTATATTTCCCTAAAAATTCAATTAAAAGTTTAAAAAAAAACATTTTACATTCAACACACTTTTGTGTTTAAAAACCTGATCATCAGGTTTCATTGTTATACAATCATTTTCCTTTTTGTCTTTTTGTTGTAATAACAATGAAAATGACTTTTACTGCATACAAACAATACAAGTCATCTTTAAATTAAAGATGACTTGTAATTTTGTATTTTTCTACTAATTCAATTTAAAGGTTCAAATTAAACATTTTACATTCAACACAATTTTGTGTTTAAAAACCCTGATCAGGAGGTTTTGTTGTTATAATATCATTTTCCCTTTATTTACTATTAATGTACACAAGAAAAATTGCAAGTCATCTTTAATTTATATTTCTGAAGAAGAAAATTAACCTTTTTAATAAATTTTATGGTTTCAAAAAAAATAATTAACAAATTTATCAATAAAGGTATCCGTGGTATTAAAAAAATCTCACTAACAGTTGAATAGAACAGCGAAGACGCCACGAAGTAGCATCCAGAAAGATTGTTTACTGTTATTTCCATCCAGTCTCAAAGCCAGCGCAACATTAGAAAAATAGGCAGGAGCTCTGCTTCAAGGATTCTGATCGATGAGGACATCTGCTTAATGAAGCGCGCTCAAAGATAAAGGAAACGGCAACAACTTGTTTATTTTGGCAGGGGGATGCTACATGCAATTTATCAGAAGAACATCACGGAAACTTGTTCTCCATTCAGAGATTTCTAACTCTTATAAAGAAGGTGTTTAATTCGCTATCTTGGTGTACACCAAATGAATAAATGTATACAAAAGCTTTGAACCTTTAATGAAAATTTATGAACATTTAATTCTGGAAAAAAGTATTAATATTTTGGAAACGGATCGCTTCTCATTTACAATGTCAAACTTGGAAGTATAAAAGAAGTAATGACTTTTAGAGATTAAGTATGTTAATAATATGTACTCTGTTATTTAATGTGAATAACATGATTATGGATAATGAATAGGAATAATGTGAATAATATATTAACTTTCTAATATTTAAGTGAAACATTTAATGTATTCTAAAAATAAAATATTCACTATATTCTTAAAAGAAGATTTTCTATGCTTTTGTAATGGATCAAAATATATTTCAAAAGATTTTTTAAATTTTTATTTCATTGTATTAAAATTGTTCACGGTATCATAAGAAAAAAAAGGGAAGAAAATTTGATATTGAAATAATAATCATTGACATATTAGAATTAGAATAACTTTCTTACAAATAAAGTTATTATAAAAAAATATTTAGAAGCGGAATATCAACAGTACACATCTCAAAATTTAAGAATTAACATTCTAACAGTTCGAAACTTGATAACAACTTCTATTTACTTCTTCAAACCCAGTGAAGGGTTTTTCTGGTCTATGAATTTATTGTGAATATCGGTGTTTTTAGGGTCTATGTGTCTAATATACATTCCTTAATTCAGAAATCTAACTCGTTAATTGTGAAGACATTCCAAGCCAAATTAAATTAAAGAATTTAAATTTTGTAGCGAATTTAATAAATATATCTACAGTTTAGAATGAATATTTATTCTAAAGTCTTCTTCAAACCCCGTTATTTCATCAAAGTGCTTCAGTAAACCCAATAGAGGTATATTTGATATGTGAATTTATTGTGAACATCTTTGTATTAAACAATGAAATTCTGTTCGACTCGTTTCTGACTTTTGAACTAGCTTACTCTAAGTAAAAACCTCAAATTGCTTACTATGAGTCTAGTTCCTCGAAGTCTACTCCATTAACTAGCTAACTCACACGGCATTACAGTCCATGTTGGATCATTGTCAGCCTGTTGGCAGATTCCGAAACAGCAGATGTAAACAACGCTCTACGCTCTATATTCATATTAGACCGGGATCTACGGCTTAAGGTGGATTACAAACCACTGCAGACATCCATGGCACAGCTGGGTTTTGATGTAGCACCGAGCGCCAGAACACTAGTCACTCGGCCATCAGCCCTTACCCCAACACCAGTAACAAATAAATAAATCAATAATATCTCTTTAGAGATTAAAAAGAGAAAGAAAATGACAGATTAAGGACCATTGATTTAAAATCACCATTGATTAAAAATTAAGGACTATTGATTTACGAAGCAAACATATGCTTAAGTTTCATCTTTCTTTATTCATTTTCTTTTAATCTAAACAAATTTAGCAAACCCGTGAAACTCTCATCAAAACCGTTTCTCACCGATGTTGTTTTCCTCCACATTAAATCTAAAAGCCTCTTGTTTAAAAGTGAAAAGAAGTCAAGTTTTCTAAACAGCTTAAGTGTGTTCTCAGAAAACTAGTGGTTTATCTTTGCTTTACAAGTTCTTCTTGTAATTAAATCTTTAATTGCTTTTCTGAAGAAGCACTTCAAAAAAAAAAAAAAAAAAAAAAAAAAAAGAGAAAAAGCTCTAAACATCTCATGCATTGAATTAAATGAGATTCAAAGAAAATTTAAACGATCTCTCCAGGAATTTACTTAAGGTGCAACCATGTTGAAAATCACACAACAAATTTCAAAAAAGGGAGATTTCTCTCTTTTTTTTATTTCTTTGAAATTTTGTTATGCAATCAAATTTTAATGCTGTTGTTTCTAGATTTTTAAGGAGGAAAAAATTAATAATGTATTATTGATTAATAATTTATTGATGTATTTATTTTTGTTTAATTTATTATTATTTATTGATTAATTAATGTATAATTTATTATTATTTTATATTTAATATATAATTTTCACATAGATTTTTTTAGTAAAAGAAATTTTAATAAATCTAATACGATAAATAAAAAAAAAATATTGATACATCTTGCAGTTGTATAAATATAGTTTGTTCCATAGAACTATTTTTTAATTTAGTTTTTGGTTGATAGGGTTGGAATTAAAAATAATGCTAGAATTAAGGTAGGCTTGATTCAAAAATTTAATTACTTTAGGGCTAGAATTAAAAACGAAGAGGGGATATAATTTCGAATTTAAATTGTTAGTTATTTCACAAATAAATGGCTAATTTTATAGTTCTAAGGTTATTTGAAAGTTCTGTCATAAAAAAAAAAAAAAAACAATTTGTTCTTTTAAATGAAAAATGATTTGCATGTTTATTTTATAAGGTTCTAAAACCAAAATTATCGTTTTCGTGGTAACTGGGTTTTATTTACTGCAAATATTTTGCTGTATAACTTAAAAACATTTAGATTTTGAAATATTTTAAAGCCATATTTCTTCAATGGCACCACAGCCCCAGGGTTCGCCAAGGCCATCTGCTTTGCTACTGGCAAATTTCGAGGCAGGAGATTTTTTACGGCGTAGAGTTGTCAGCCCTTCACCCTACAGTCATATTAAACCGGGGCCTACATTTTAAAGTGGATTCCAAATCAATACGAACCGAGTTCGGTGCCGATGCTCGAACCTGAAGGCTGTAGCACTTAGGGCAAGAGTGCTAGTCACTGGACCATAAGACCCCCTAAGTTTTCTTATTTTATCCATAGTTAAATACACAATCTAGGAAAACTTAAAACAACATAACATTTGGTTTCGATTTCCTTTTATTAATTCTGCTTACTTTCAAATAAAGACATCTTTTCAAATGTGTACCAGAAAATGAGCGGCTGCCTGCAATTTTAACAAAATTTTGCAACCATATTAAAATAAAGTCAATTATTTAGTAGAATTTTCATTCTGGCCAACAATGCCATATGTATACCAGAAAATGCCATGAAAATATGTTCTTATCGTGGTAAAGTACAAGTTGTTCTTTAATGACAGAATTTCCAAAATAACTTTTAACTAACAACTTTCTGGTCAATAACACCTGCAAGAAATGCTCCACCCCTCTACCTCTTCCTCCCTCATTGGCACTGACTTCAGATCTTCTTTGAAACTTCTTCTTTTCTTCAGATAAACAATTCTTTGAAACTTCTTTTAGAAAAATGTTAGTTCTAATACCGCAGGTGACTCTTATTTGTTTATAGAAAATTAATTATCTAATTCTCTAAATATAATGAGATTTTAGTTTCATTTTTAATTTTAAACGTGGTGCCAAATTATTCTCTATTGGACATTTTCTTCAGAAGGATTTCATTTTCTGGACGCTAATAAAGTTAAATTATAATACTAAGCACTAAAACTATAAATATTTATATATCTTATAGTACTTATACAGATAGATTTAAAAATTATTTGTATTATATTTGCTATTAATATTTTTCTTAATATTTTACCATTTTTTTATAAACTTTTCGATAATTTTTTTTAATATTAATGAATTAACTAATAACAGCTTCTAGAAATTTAATAAATAATAATTTTTCTAATTTGAAACACATAAGTCTAAAAAGAACAGTTTAGTTAGTTCAATTTATTATAGTACGTAAATTTTCATATCAATAGCGTATTTCATATTAATTAACTTTCCTACTCACTAAATTGCATTGAAAGAATAGTAAAAGTATTTTCAAAGCTTTAGCCTTATATTTTGAAAATATTATTAGAATCTCAGCTCTTTAATATGCATACGCTTAATTATGAAAGGCAGAAAATTATCTCAACAAATATCCATTTCATGGCCTTATTGAATTTTACAACCAGCACGCAAGTTGTGAGCATAGAAAAGGACAGAATTTAAATTAGGTAAAATTAAGTACCAAGATGGGATTAGTATTTGCTAATGACTTAGTTAATTACGTGCTGTAAATTAAGTAAATAAATAAGGTGTTCCGAATTTTATCATCGCGTTTATTTGAACTACAATTATAGAAACAAGAAAAAGTTAATGACTTACAATTAAAATAATAAATTTTTAATATGTTTATTATAACAGTATGTAAAAATAACATTATGCAAATGCTTAATATTAAATCTGTCTTCAGCATGCTCCATGCATTTGTATTGAGTTTTATGAGCGCAAGATTGGCTGTGTGTTTGCTTGCGAGAGCAGCTGTTTCAAAGAGCAGCTGGTTGAAATGTTTTGTTTGAACTCATTCAGCTTTTCTGACTTATTAATATGTATTTTTAAATATTGGTCACCAAAAAGAAAAGAAAATTGCAACTGTATATATTTGATACAGAACACTAAAGGATATTAGAGAAATATTTTTATATTTTATATTTTAAATTTTTATATTTTATATTTTAAATTTTTATATTTCATATTTTAAATTTTTATATTTTATATTTTTATTTTCATATTGTTTTATTTTATATTTATATTTTTATATTTTATATTTTGTTATTTTAATATTTTATATTTATATATTTATATGTTTATATTTTATATAAATATTTTTGTATTTTGAATTTTCTATTTTTAAATGACAAGTTAAAACTTCAATAAAAGTTTATTTATGGAGATAATTTATCTCTAATATTGGGTGATATAACCAAATCAGTTGGAGAGCATTCTGATTCAGATATATCACAATGACTACAAAGATACTATGATAACGTTGAGCCATCAAAGATAATTTTTATGGAGGCGAAAATCAATGAGAAGAAATGTGACAACAAGATTACAAAATATCCTGGATAAATAAGAAAAATACAAAAAAAGAATACATGTATATAATAACTGTTCTTTTAATGATGATATGAAAATAATTTGTGAGTTGTATAATTAAATTGTATTTGCTAAATATTTAATCGAAATTTTAGCACAAAAAAGTAATACATGTTTTAGTGATCTTACCGAGAACTGTTTATGTTTTTGAAGGCCGTAAAAAGGTTAGGTAAGTTCAAAAGCATAAAAAAAATAGAAGTGAAAGTGTACCTACATGCATACATATATATGCATATATATATATGTGTGTGTGTGTGTTATATGTGTAAAGCAAGCCTCGTGACCGACAAAATTTTCGAAAAGTCAGTAAAAGACATTTTCACAACATTTCAGAAAAATCAGTAAAAGTGACAAAATTTAGTTAAATAATAAAAGAAAATATGAAAAACTTTGTAAAACCTCATATTTATAAATAAGTAAATTTAGGTTGTAAATAGGATCCAGTAAATAATATATAAAAAAATTTTAAAGTAATGTTGCCAAAAAACTTTAAATAAAATATTACTTTTTATAATGTCAAAAAAAAAATAGTTATTTAAAAAACTTTTCCTTTCGTTTAATTTTACAGACCCAAACTACAAATCTTTTTTAAAGCCAAAATTTAAACAGTTTAAAGGATTTTTTTTATTTAGAAATCACGATACTATCACTCAAGTAAACTTTTCTCCTAAAAGATTATTATGAGCAGACTTTAAAATTAAAGTTTTTTTTAAAATTAATTTATCTTTTATTGCTAGGAAAAGTTGGAATCATTTTCCAGAATATAAAAAAGGCATAAAAATTCAAGAAAGTGGGGTTTTTTTTTGTACATAATTACAATAAAAAGGATAATAATAATTTTTATAGTAAATTTTGACTTCAATAAATCACCTTTAAGAAGTTCATATTAATTATTAATATTATTACATCATATTATTCGTTCAATATTCCGAAAAACTTGCAACACGCTGATACTTCTTTGCAAAAGTTCTGATAGCAATAGTTGCTATAAAAAATTAATCGGCAGTATGATAAATTTCAATTTAAATGACTAGCCTGACAAGCATTCAAGATATTAGCTTATTCCAAAATGCAATTTTCTTTATGAAAGAATGTTTTTCTTTATTTACTGACATCAAAAATCTTCCAAATTTAATTAATCAAATAAATTCCACTAATTACAAAGCTGAAAAAACTGCAAATATTCGCAAATTGAATGTGCTCTAATACTTCTATAAATGCCCCGCAATAACTCGGTTGGTTACAGGTCTTTATACAAAGAATTGCTATTGAAACGCTATTAATAATTAATAAGTTATTTTTATTAAATTAATAATATATATAATATATATCTTTTTCTATCTAATCAATGGTCTTAAAGCTTAAGAAACTGCTCTCATTCACAAAGCAGGATATAGAGGTTTCTATGCATCCAAGGCTCCCCGTCAATCTGACAAATCGTCGTCGTAGCCCGACCAGATAGGAAGATTGGGCTTAAGTTCTAACTTTTCAAACGATAAAACTAAGAATAAAATTTTAAAATACAGGTTTTCAAATATAAAATGTTTATTACAAGAATACAAAAATCTTGTCTAAAAGCTTACTATTTGCTTTTACTATGATTCATCTTACAACTTAATGGATTTTTAAGTGCCTTTTCCTTGAGAATAACGATTAAATCATTCCTTTAGGATAGAATTTTTGCTGAAGCACTCTTTTTCCCAGCTGTTACATTTCAAAATCAAAAACTATTTATGTTAACTCTACATTCCTTAGTAAAAAAAATAATAAATAATCATTCTTTACTTGTATTCAACTTATTTTTTTCAAATAAAAATCGATCGATGGAGAAAAATTTGGTCTTTGATGAACATTTTTGTACAGATTTCTTTACATCAGGCATGCAAATAATTAAATTTTCACAGCCAATGAGTATTAACGGCCAAAGGACGCCTTTTTCTAATGCCCTGCATGTATCGTATTAAGCATGTAACAGTTAAGGAACTGTTTTTTGTTTGTTTGTTTGTTTCAATTCCCTGGTGACATAACCAAAACTGAAGTTATGAAGTTTTTACATAACTTTAATGATTGTTGCATCGACTTCAAACGTGATCGCATAGTCGGGGTGAGTAAAACTGACTTGTCATATTATGTAATAGGCTCCTTTCATCATACTGAAATTTCTTTGCAAAGTTTCTGACAGCAATAGTTGTTGTAAAAAGTTGTTAATGTATGTTGTTGTTGTTGTTTCTTATCCCACTTGGCTGGCCAAGCCCACGAGCCCATAGGGACTCATGATTGAAGGGGAAGGAAGCAGCTTCTGTTGTGATGGAGCACCCGTAGGTAGAAGCCTGACTTTTGCTCCGTGACGCTCTTACAGTCATAGAAGACCGGGACCTACGGCTTAAAGTGGATTCCGAACCACTATAAACATCCATGGCACCGCCGGGATTCGAACCCGAAACCTGTGGCACCGAGCGCCAGAGCGCTAGACACTCGGCCATTCAGGTCCCAAATTTGCCAACGGCACGCAGTGTTCCCAGGTGGTCACCCACCCAAGTACTGACCGCGCCCAATGATGCTTAACTTCTGTGATCTAACGAGAACCGGTATATTCAGCATGGTACGGCCGTTGGCTTTTGTTAATGTATAGTTGATGTAAAAGCTTGTTAATGTATAGTTGATGTAAAAGCTTAATCGGTAAAAGGAAAACCAGAATAGTTCAACGTAAGCGATAGGGTTATATGAGATCTCAAGATAGCTTGACAGCATGCGATGGCCAAACTTCAGAAATTTCTACCGTCCAACGTGTTATAACCTCTTCCACCCTTAATACCTTCAGCCATCTCACGGGTTTTGGCTGAGTTGGCACAGCTTTTATTAAAACGTCTGACTCTAACGCAAGTACATTGATAGAGTGATTTGAAATAGTTCTCTTGCCGATCATTATGACTATCTGCAGAATGGTCTCGTATACTGTTCAGCTATCATACCGATACATTCTTGGAGCATATAACTATGGTTATGTAAAGATGCCCTTCTGTTTGGAGCAGATGAGCCTCTATCTCTATTACATTGGTAGAATCGTTTAGAGTGGTGTCGCTGAAGATCATGATGGTTGCAAGATTATTGTTAGTGTAGAGTGATTTTCTGTGAATCTCACTTCAGCCTTGGAGCAGAAAGCAATTAAATCCCTGAGTAAAGGTGAAAATGGTAGCTATTTTATTATAATAATTATGTGTTAATCTAAAATATTTCACTGCAATATAAAAAAATTGAAGTGAAAACTTATTTTTTTCATTTAAAACGTAAATATCCACAAAAATTGGAAAACAAATGATATAATAATAACTCGTTATAATTTTAATTTTTTTAAAATAATTTTACTCTACGTTTTATTTTTTTCACTGAAATTCTGTAACCATAATAAATTAATTATACGCATATATAATTGTGTTGATTTCATAATAATATATAATATGCAAAAACTAAAAACATATTAAGGAAATTTAAAATACAAATACACTCAAAAAGACGTTTTTATATACTTTTACAGGCTTTCTTAAGGTAAAAGTTGCTAAGTAACCAAACTGCTACATAACTTAATGCAGAACTTTTCTTTGTAAATTAAGCAGAATCTACAGATATTAACATTCATTTTATTTGAGCTGCAGAAGAAAAACATTGTCAGGCCAAGACTTTTTTCAGGCACAACATACTAAATTGGTCTTACTTTCACCAAAAGAAAAAAAAATTCGCTATTTTTTTCACATTACTTTTTATAGAAGATAAAAAATGAAAGAATAAAAAACCTAGAACCTAAAAAAGACCTAAAACCTTGTAATCTTGAATCTCCAGACATGCTTACATATGGAGCCTGAAATGTAATATAAGATGAAAAAAAATTGACTTGTTGTTAAATTATATTCAAAATTGAGCAACAGTTTGATCATATTTTCTTTTAAACATATTCTACTACTTCGTATTATTTATTACTAATAGCCATTTTAATTTTAAATCTTCTTTAAGTCAAATAAATTTTTGAGTTCTTATCAATTCAAAATGATACAAAAATAATTTTGTATATAATTTATTTATTAAACTGATTCAAAAACATAAATTTTACAGTTAATTTTTACATTATATGGTAATAAATCAACAATTTTATAAGCTGATAAATAAATACTATCGTTATAAAATGTTAAAAAACTGCAATATAATAAATAAAAAAGAAAAGAAATTGAAAACAGCATGTTCTAAATTACTGGTTAGGTATCTTTTATTTACAGAATTAAAGATAATATTTAATCAATATAACTATTAAAAATTATAAAAAAGTTGTTATTAACATAACAACCAAGTTTAATTTTAATCAGGACGTGTTGCGTGTAACAGATTGATATATGAATTTCCTTATAAAATGTTTATGATGTTTGATTTTGTAACCTAATGGGAATCTGTCTATTCGTGTTTATGAATTTTTATAAATTAAAGCGTTCAAATAATTAATTTACCATATTAATTATTATAATTCTTTATTGTATTAATGAATTATGTAATTTTTATTAAATTATTATCTTACATTGTAGTAAATCATTTACATTATGTTTAAATCACGAAAGAAGCGTAAAAATACCTTTGAACTGAAATTTAAGCTGAAAACTTATTATAGTTCTTGATTATGTAACATCTTGAAAACTGACTGCTTTAAATTTTTTTGGTTAGATTAATTGTTAGAAAAAAAATTGGAACTATAAAAAAATAAATTAAAAAAAAAACACTGAAAAAAGATTTATAGATAAATATATTTAAAAAAAATATTGTTTATTACATTCTGCAGAAATATTTGTCTTTCATTACAGAATAAATGTTTTTAAAGAAGATGCAATTTTTTTCACCCCTGAGAAAGGCGCCAATCTTGCAACCTGGAATATTTTGACATTTTTTTTAGGGTTGCAGTACTGTAATTAGAGGAATTCGGAAATTCTTTTTCCGAACAATATAATGACTATTTTATTGAAGGTAATTTGTAAAATATTTATTTATAGTAAATAAGAACACACATATATATTCTATTAAATATTTGTTTCGATAAATTAGATTGTTCTTATAACGTATGTCGACCACTGATACAGAATATAAACTTTTATGAAGTTGCCACTCATGAAAATACTGAACAAACGATTAAAACGATTTTCATTTTATTAATAGCTTATGTTTGATAATTATATGTTTGATAATTATGTTAAATAATTATATTATTTTTAATACTCTTAGCGTAGTTAAGATTTTGTGAGAACTGTTATTTGACTTGTCCCGAAAAAATTTTATTTTTTATTTTTAAAACGTTATTTCACGCAAAAACGTCTCTCGAACGTACTAAATTTTCCTGCTATTTTGTGATGTTTCGTTTTATTGTTGGTGAATTAGTTCAGGTTTTGTGGCAACCATTATGTGAATTTACAAGGAAAAATGTAACTTTTTAATTTTAGAACGTCAGTTCACGGTAGGAAAAAGCAGCTAGAACGTATTGCATTGCTTTGTGGTTTTCTGATGTTCTTGTTTTTTTTATTGATTTGATATGCCTATACAAGGACAGGCTTTAGTGAGATAGATAATTTTCGCCTCCAATAAAGGATATATCAGAATAAAAGGTAAGTTATTCTATGGTTTCTACTTCTTTTTCTTCTTTTTTATTAATATTGTTTATCATTCGAATTCGACGTCGTAAACTACATGAAATATTTTTTGACACGATAGATAGAAAATTGGCCTATTAGAGAATAATTTTGGAGTAATTTAATCGTAATAGTGTTTGTTATTATTAAAAATGATCTATTGTTTTTGAGTGAAAACAAAATTACACATAATGATTTGGCGTTAAAACTATAAAATTTGGAGTAAAAGCAATTTAGTATTAAAATTTTGGCAAAATTGTTATATATTTTGGCGTTAAAGCGACATCATTTGACGCAAAAGCAAATCATTAAAATTTTGCCATAATTGTGGTAAAATGTTTTTGCGATAAAGCTATATAATTTATCGTAAAGGCAATTTAGGCATACATTTTTTTGACATAATAGTGGAATAATTATTATGAGAATAATTATTCCACTATTATGTCAAAAAATAGTGGTAAAATTTGGCATTAAAGCAATAATATTTAGCGAAAAAGCATTTTAGTAATAAAATTTCTCTTAGTAATAAATTTAGCGATAAAGCAATACTTTTTGGTGTAAAAGTAATTTAAAAGTAAAATTTAGCTTAGTGAAAAAATTTAACGATAAAGCGATAAATTTTGGTGTAAAAGCATATCAGGAATAAAATTTTATCAGGATAGTGATAATATTTGGCGTTAAAACGGTAAATTTTAGCGTAAAAGCAATTTAGGGAATAAAATTTTACGTGATTGCTGTTTGGCTACTACGGTTGGCGTAATAGCAATATTTGGCGATGAATTTTTGTGAAATAGCTTTTTACAAAGTCATCAAACTACAGCAGCCATTTTTCTTATTTACATGGCGACTAGGCATACTAATGATTGATTTTGACATAATATCATTTTATCGCAAAAACTTACTGCGTCATGCATTATTATGTTTACTTGGCGACTTGGCATCCCGGCGATTCATTTGGTACAAAGGGAGCAAGATTCTAGATTTTTACCAAATAGCGATTTTTGTGGTAAAGGGGGTTCTATTGCGATTATTATTGTTTATTGTGATTATTATCGATTTACTATTGTTTTCAGTTCACATTACTTACAATCGCAACCCATTATTTGGCTCACTTTGGCGAAAAGAGTTTTTGACGTCAAATCCCAACGGCCACTATTCTGTATTTTCATCTCAATTTTGTTTAGAAAAAATACCTTTTACACAATTTTGATGCATTATTTATTTTACTAATATATAAGTATTAAGAATGTTAAAAATGTTATAAGATATATTTTCGTATGTTTAAATGTATTATTACACATGATAATTTGCTAAGAGATGAATATTACATAAATGAATTTATTTTGTTCATATTTGCAATCAAAGACTCATTTTTGCAATATTTTTTTTGTTCTGAATCATAAGATATATGGATAAATTTATAAATAACTTTACTTTTTAAATATAACTTTATAAATAACTTTAATATTTATAAGTTTAATTTTTCTGCAAATGTATATTTATATATTTCGAGTTAAATGGATTCGAGAGCAAAGACTTGTGGACTTAAAATAAAATTCGAGTTTACTATTACGGATTCAGGTATTTACTGCTTCAAGCTCTTAAATATTTAACGACTAAATTCCAAGCAAAACCACTTTAATCAATTAAGAAAATGAAATGGCCATTTGAGAATCTAGTGGGAGAATTTCTGCCGAAAGAACTTAAATTCCTTTCTGTAATTTCATTTATGTACTTCCACCAAACTTTGTAAGTGTCCAAGAAGTAGTTTTCCTAATTTTTTTGTGTGCTTAATTTCTTACTCGCATATCGATCGGTCACCAAGCTTCCTTAATTGCCAAAACAACCTTAATTTGCTTCAAGTGCCTCCCTTTAATGGCAAAGATGATGGTTCTTTGCCGTCAAACGGTGAAGTGCAAAGGCGAACTTTCTTACGAATTTCTCCATTTCGTGTCCTTGATCTAGTTATGGGAAACAACATGTTCGCCTCAAAATCCTTTCTTTGAAATTAACGGCATCGAATAATTTTATTTAAAGATTTAGTTTGATTCATTTTTCTCTAGGTAAAAAAATTGAAATTCTTTCACATAAACTGATTCCATGATTTTAAATGAGTATTTTCAAATATTTATTATTTACATTATATATTCAATTTCATCTCTTTATCATAATTCAACGTTAAATATTTTATGTTTTGAAAACTCGAATTATCTTAAATGTTTTTTTTATCCAAAAGTCTAATTTCATATGTATTTAATTATTAAATAAACCAGAGATTTTTATATGTGAGTATTGTGTTGTAATTTTGTGCATTTTTATATTTAACCATAAAACAATATCATGAATGCGATGCGTTAAATTTTTTGTTAAACGCATATAAAAATATTTAGAAAATCAAGTTTGGACGTGACTCGTGAAATGAAACGAATTTTTAATCATTCGTAAAACAAAAGCAAATCTAAGATTATTAACTACAAAACGTAAAGAAGATTTACAAAAAATGTTATAAAACTAGTAGAAATTAGTATTATTAGAAATTTTATGTAGGTAAGTTAAAAAAACAGTTTAAAAATATTATTCGATCAGCCAGATATTATAGCCCAGTGGTAAGGAGGAAATTCCTCATTAGTGTACAGAATAGAAAACTTCGAATTTGTTCTGCTAAAAGCAGGAAAAAATATCCTGCATCATAGATAAATAAAGGCATATTGACATCTTAAACAAAAATTTTAAATACTCGGCCAACAGTTTAAGACTCAAAATTTATCAGATAACAATCCTACACATACTTCTTTGAATGCTTAAATGTGATTGGGTTCTTTAAAATGTCTCTCAATCATCCAATTTAAAACCAATAGAAATTTGAAACAAAAACAACAATTACAATGAAATAAAATGTAAATTTAAACAAAAAAAAGTTATAATAGCGGAATATTTGATTTATAATTTTTACCAAAGAATGTCTTGAGACAAATAAAAATTAATTCTTAATATTTATGTATACTATTTAATAATAAGAATAGTTGAAAGCAGAGATTTCGATTTTTGATAGTTGCCGATTTTTTAATATTTTCGTCATAGAAATGTTTTGAAATTTTTATAGATGATTGTTGTAGTATGGACATTAAAATATGGATACATCAAGATTCCGAATTTGGTATATAGATATATCTAGATTCTGAATTTCGTATGTGGATATATCTAGATTTTGAAGTGTAACGCAATATTTTAAACACTTTATATCAAGAAAGACTGATATTTGGCGTTATATGTTTTAGCAAGCCAAATGGATGTCGATTAATTCTTTCTGGCATAACTAATAGATTTTTTTAAAAAGATACCAGTTATGGAACAAAAATTCTAAAAACCCAAAACCTAATTTTGGGGGCATTTTTCCTTCAATAAATTCTTTTACCTTTTAGTTTATAAATATTTTAGTCTCACAAAGTCTTATCATATATTCTTTTATTGATTGCAAAATTTCATAGTTTTATCTTCCTAAATTATGTGCTATTTTATATTTTCTGTCCCATCTTCAAAATGTTGGAATTTTCCCTTCTAACGAAGAAGAACAATCCTGGGCGAAATAAATAAATTATTTTATATCAGAAAAAAAATAATATTTGGCAATATACTTTTTCATGTACTAGTTGGACTTAGGGGGAAAATTTATTACCATTCGAATGATATATTTCGAAACAAATTCAAATTTTAACTTAAAATTCAACTAATTTTAACTTAATATTAATTACAAATTTAACTTAAATACCATTACTAATTTTAACAAAATATTGATCTGCTTTCTGGTTATTTTCTGTTTAAAATATTTTTGTCACAAAATAATGTTATGCATTAAATTTGAACATTACTAAATGTAATTGCCTTACCTTCGTAAATTAGACATGCATTTAAATTTTCTTGCATTTAAGGCGCTTTAAGTGAAATCAATCTTTATAAATAATAGAAGATATATTTCGAAGTATAGCAATCTTTAACATATATATTTTTTTCATGGGTATATTTTTAATGCTTTCTAGTGCTTTAGCAGGACACAAATTTTAAAAATTAGCTTAATGTAAATAAAATTAATTCCTATTTATAAAAAATTGAAATGCATGTGTTTGAACACCAGAATTTCCTCGTTGAGAAGCACAATAACAGATCTCAATTATTGGAACAAAAATATCAATTTTAATTTTCAAATTTAACGTAATGGATTTTTCGGATTTTTATTTTCCGCTTATTTATATTTTTCGATTTTATATTAATTTTTTTTTTTAAATTCCAAAACCATTACAGTCCTAATTCCTTCTTAACGTCCAATTATATTTACGACTAATCAAATTTATCCATAATCTTTAAATTAGAAGAAAAACATTTTTTATTCCTTGTTTATTTTTGTAGAACTCAGCTCTGAATTTATATTTTGGCGAATTTACAAATTTTTTATTCGTATATAATTTTAATTAAGGTATACTTAGTATATAAGCATTTATTTATATGCATTTGTGTTAAAACATTTTATTTATCAGAAATGAATCGTATTTATCATTATGTTTGTTTACAAACTGTGGGGTTTCATCAGGATACAATTCTTAAAAATTAATTTATTTAAAAAAAAAAATTGCAAACATTATATTTCTAACTAGTTAAATAGCTATTATCGTGTGTTAAGGTTCTTTATTATTTTTTTAAGTATTCCATCAAAGCGCTCTTTATATAAAACAAGCCTTGTTAACTAACGAGTCAAGAAATCTTTTAATTTATTATTTATCGCAATGTTTTTTGATTAACTCGGCTTTATTATGCTTAAGAAAAGACTTAATTATGTTTAAAGTTTAAAGTATGTGTAAGGACCAACTTTACAACTACTAAATACGCTTTAGATTTATATTACTGATATTTGTTCTGTTTGATATAATAGAAAGCTATTAAGGAAGATAATGAAATTCTCCTGGGGTAGTTCGGAGAAAAAAGTAAAATATTAACATATTTTAAGTTAAAGCACTCCTAACATTTATTCTATATTCTGGTTAAATAAAGTAAACATATTATTTTATGGAATATGTATATATTTCTCTACTTACGATGTTTTGGATGAGTTAATCAGGGTTATTAAAGATTAAAATGCTTAAAAGCAATTAAAAAATAATTTTTTTGGTATATCTTTATAAAAGCCTAGAATCTTGATGGATGTTTTCTTTTGGTTTATTAAGATCGAAATTTCTTTGACATTAAAATATATATATATATTATACAAGGAAAGGTTAACATAGTTTTTTAATTAAAATGGTAAAGAATTGTCAAGAACAATTGCCACCTATTGGCAATTGAATTCAACAAGCCGCTATGAGTCTTTCAAAATAAAAATGTGTATTTAATCAGTTATATACATATGTTCCTATTATTTTCCTACTATATTTCTACGTATTATTTATTGTTAAGAGAAAGGTTGAACAATTCAAAATATTTTGTATATATTATATATCTGGGATACTGATTTGGTTTACATTGGAGAGGTAGTTAAGACATTTCATCTTTATATTTCAAATTAAATTTTGATATATTGAATACATATAATTAATAAATTACATAATTAAATAGTAAATTATAATTTAATTTGACATTAAAATACAAAAAAAAAATTATGATACTAAAATTGTGTATGTCAAACCTACTTCAAATTTTAGATTTTTTCTATTCACATGAAGCTATAAAAATTAAATTAAACCAGCAAAATAATTATAAAACTTTTTTTTATGTTAATATTTAAAAGCAATTTTGTTTATTTTGAATATTTTATACATTTACTAGTATAATGTGAATTTTAAATCTTCAGACTTAATTGTAACATAAATTAATGAATCTTTGAATATATATTAAAAGAAACTTTATAATTACTAGTAGTATTTTAATGGAAATAAAAATAAATTAAATACCACAAAATATATGTATCAAAACTTACAAATTATCTAATGAAAATGCTTCTCCAAATTTAATATATAAAAAGAGTATTTCTTAATTTTTCCTACAGAAGTATTTTATTGATATTTAAAATATAATATTTTTCTTATATATGTAGATAATTATTTTAGCTTCTTCAGTATGAATTTAATAAATTAATTGAATAAATTTGCAATTAGCTAATACCTTTATATTTACACTGCTTTTTGACTTAAAAATTATTAATTTGTCATACGTCTTAATAAATTTTCGTTTCGTTTTAAAAATTTAATTGAAATATTACTTTCATGTTTTAATAAATAGTATGTTAATTTTAAAAAAACTTAATTTTTTGCATTAAAATATAAATTATATTTGTTGATCTTCCATTTCTAGCTGTTGCTTTCTAAGTGGCTAAACGCATCATGTAAAGAAATATAAATTATTTCTCAAATAATTAAAGTCTAGATATACTTAAAGATAAATATTAAAATTATTTTTTATTTATGAAAATTTGCTATAACTTTATATATGCACTCTTTATATACAACTTTATATAAAACTGTGAAAAATGCTATAAATTTATATATACACTCATGTCCATAAATTAAGGATAATGAAGTTCAGACAAAGAAAGAGACAGAAGCAAAACAAATTTGACTTGTTTGTAAAGTCTATTTATCAAACAAAAGGTAAAGAGCAAAAACGATGCTATATGTTTGACATAATTAATAAAAATTGCGATTTTTACTCCCTGGAGCAAATTTCAAAAAAGAACCTATTTACAAAAAACAGTATAACATGATTAGTATGATGGTTAATATGGAGTATTCTCCCGGACGATGCAATACAGGCCTTACAACGCCTAGGCATGCTGAGTATCAAATTATCAATCTGATCTTGGGGAATATTACACCACTCATCAAGCAATGCCCTCCGAAGTTCCGGTTGACAGGTGGGAGGGGGTTCACGGGCTGCAATTCGTCGGCCAAGCATATCCCACACATGCTCTATTGGATTCAAGTCCGGTGAGTATGCTGGCCAATCCATATGGGTGATATCCTCCAATTTAAGGCATTCGTCTACAATGTTTGCACGGTGAGGACGGGCTTTGCCATCCATAAACAGAAATTCAGCACCCATGGCGCCCCGAAGCAAACGTACATGTTGTTCCAGAATAACATCCCGATAGATGTGGCCTGTCATCGTTACACTCTGAACATGCAGGTCAGTTCTGGAACCAAGAATAATTTCTCCCCAAACGAGCCATCCTGCACCACCGTAACGGTGTCGTTCAATGGTGTTCTCTTGGTGGTAACGGGTACCTGGTGCTCTCCATATGAAACTCCGGCGAGAATCAGACTGCAAACTAAACCTGGACTCGTCGGAAAACATCACACAAGACCACTGTTGCGGTGTCCACAATGCATGCTCTCTACTCCAAGTTAATCGCAGGCGACGGTGAGTTGCGGTAAGTGGAACACATCTGACAGGCCTACGAGCATATAGACCAGTGTGCCCTAAGCGTCTGTACACGGTCTGCCTTGAAACTGTCGTACCGGTAGCTGAAGAGAGCTGACGAGACAGGTCTGATGCTGTGCTCCGTCTGTTTCTTTTGGCAGTAACTGCTAAATACCGGTCCTCATTCAGCGTTGTAACTCGGGGGCGACCTGTGCTGTAACATCTACTCACATTACCATCAGTTTGGAATCGTTGCCAAAGCCTAGAGATGTCACTCTGAGCGATTCCAAGTTCCTCGGATACTTCCAGCTGGGTACGTCCACATTCCAGTCTTCCGATAATTCTACCACGTAAAAAATCATCCAAATTCTTCCTTTGTGCCATAACTATGCGGTTATTGCACTGAAAGGCTTTTAAAGCGCTTGTGAACAATTTTACTTCTTTGCCACCATTTCTTATATACCCCTGTCTTACACTCTCGTCATTTGACGTACTATCCGCGCCATCTGGTGGTTTCCTGTAATTTGCATATTATTCTTCAAGATGTGTGTGATAATTCTGTAGGTGAAATTTTTATTTTAGAGTTCAATTTCTGTGTGATTCTGAATTATCCTTAATTTATGGACGTGAGTGTATATAGTATATACCAAATCCCTACTTCATCCAAAATAGCTTTGCCAACATGAAGTTAAAAGTAATACTGTAAGTTAAATAAATTTTTAGCGTACTGTTTTTAGTTATACCAATAAACAAACATTTTAACAAACCTGTATTTTTAAAATCCTTAACTGTAACTGAATGGAGTTTGGAATAAACTCTCATTAAATACATTTTTGAAGAAATATTTTAAAACATTTATAATGCAAATGAGAGCAAAGAATATCTAGAAGTTTACTTTTCAAAAAATTGTTTAAACTTTATTTTTTTTTTATTAAGTGAAATACTAAAGCGTCATTATTAAAAATAATAAATACAGTAAATCCTTTTTTTTCTCTGACGCGGGTAAACTTTGCCATTCATTAACATAATGCAGGAAAGATTGTGTCACAGAAATAATGCAAAAAATAACTTGGCCATTGTTAAGGAAATTCCCTTTGTGTGGAATCAAGTTATACAATAATATTTAAAATGTTACATATTCCTTCACGAAAACCTTGTATATTGATTGTACCCAGACGGTATAAGAAAGACTATATCAAGTCATTACATATTTATTTTTGTATGATAATAATTCAATCCTTAATGTTAGACAAAAAAAAATTGTAGAAAATAGTTATAATAAAATTAAAATGATAACTTATTTTTAAATTAAATGCTTTTCTACTTTTTAAAATATTTAATGGGAGCTATTTGCTTTTTAATATTCTAAATATATTTATTTATTATTATTATTATTTTTTTTTTGCATTTGTACTGAATTAAATGATAATAATCATAATAATAGGATCATAAATGTTTTGGATTATTATGTTATGTTTCATTGAAATTATCATGGGCCATTATATGTGTTTAGTCTGTTGTTTAGTCATATTTATATATGATGCAGTTATTATGAATTGGGATCATAACATTATTACATGAAAAATATCTTTGAATCCCTCTTATTTAAGTAATTGCTTTTAATTTATAATTGCAATTTAATTAAGATTAATGCTTTGTGAACTGTAACTGAATGTTTGTAACTGAAAATCTAAAAATAAATGTTCTTTAATATATTTATTCATATAGATACATTAAATAATATTATGAAAATTTTAAATATTATTTTGAAATACTTTAAGTACATTAATTTCTTTCAAAGTGGACTATAATAAAGTGAACTTCAAACAAATAATTAAATTAAAATTAAATTCGATTAAAAAAATGTATTACTCAAGTAATGTGCACATGGCAGCTGCAAGAAAAATTTGATGTTACGGTTCTGGGCTTCCCTGTACTTAACTGCAAATAGCGATAATCTGCGGCCCTGTAGTTCTTTCTTGGTTTACCTGATTATCTTCTGAGAAATGCATTCCACTGTATATAAATTAAATACGGGCTTGCATTCAACCAACTACACTTGATTAATTCTGTCACGCTTCCATTAGCCCAATTGCTTGCCATCGTAATGCTTTAAATAAATCATGTCGAGTATTCATATGTAAAACATGACTACCTCGAAATTTCACTATGCAGTTTATACATGCAAAAACTTAAACGCTTTTAAAGCCCGTTTTTGGCCATATGTCTAACGATGTTAAGCGACAGAAACTTCTGTTATTCGCATATTTTACTCTGTTGTGGCATCATTTACTTGCTCTGAATAGTTGTTAGAAATTTTATTTATTTCTCTCTAATTGTCATTCAATTTTTTGAAACCGGTGTATACCAGTACCAGTCCTATCATATATGTTACTTGGTAATTCTTATAAATTTTTAACATTGGTTTTATTTATAAAAATAAAAGGTCGTACTTTTGAAAAGGACAATGTTGATGAATGTTCAGCAATTTCAAATAAAACTATTAAAATATAGGTTGGAGCATGGTGACAGAGTGATTAGCCATAGATTTTTTTTGGGTTCGAGTCCTGAAGGTGCCATGGATGTTCGTACGGGTTCGGTACCCCCTTTAAACGTAGGTCCCGGTCTAATATGATTGTATAGCATTGATCGTAGGGCTGGCAACCCTATCCCTTAAAAAGAAAACATCTCCTGTCTCGAAATCTGTGAACCACCATGGGGCTGTTGAGCCAGTGAAGAAGAAGAATACAGGTTACTAATTTTAAATGCACAATGAAATATAGAAATATATATTTGAATACTTTTACACTAAATTTTAAGGCAGCAAAAGGTTAAAAGCTTCCTCTCATAAATTGTCTAAAGTTACATAAAACAGTAAATATAGATGTATCAATTATTTATTTCTAAAGAAATGCTTAGAGAACATTTCATGTCTAGTGTGCAAACAATGCAACAGTTTCAAATACTAAAATTAGAAATAAATTAATTTATTTACCAAAACAGATGATTTTTTTTATTAAGAACATCAAATTATTTTTTTAGATTCTAGTTTTATTCGTAGTATTGCTTTTTATATGTCATAAACGAATTTGGAAGTTTGTATTAGCACTATATCATCTCATATAAAGCTGTAATTCACTATAGCCCCATTATATCAAACATATATTGTAGATCAATACAAAATGCATTGTGCTATCATACATAATTTTCTAAGAAATTCTACAAAATTATCGCCTTTTTAAAAACACCTAAATAGTGACCACTGCTTTGAAGATCGTTGCTACATAAATTAAGTTAATAGATAATTGAAATAATTACAACCAAAAGGATTGAAACTTTACCAATAATTTCGTTTCCTTTTCCAAGCTATACATAAAATGAATTGCTCATGAGCTGTTTGATCGGAACAGAAATCTTTATTTATTTCTACTATTTATGTAAAAATTTTCAAATTCTCAAAGAATCAAGTCGATACAATTAAGCAATTATTTATTCTATATTGTAAAAAATACCAAGATATCCAAGATTGGTCTATTCCAAGTTAAGGTTTCAAATTTTGATTCCAAGCCTGTAAGTTGTTTTCCTATCTAATACTCGGATAATTAAATTTACTCCAAATTTGCACAATGATAACAAAGTTTATATATTATTTTGAATGGCAATAAGGAAATAATACTGATAATATGGAAGAATGTAATTTATTCATTTTGCTTTTACGCACTATCTTACTAACACTGCTATTTAGTAATTATTTTTATTTATTATTAAGCACGTTCAATTTATGTGCATAAATTACAGAAAATTAGAATCCTTTTAATTGTGTGACACATCTGTCATTGGTTGGCACTTATGAAATTATTTATTGAAAATTGAAATTGTGGAGAAGAAATGTAAAACAAAAAAACTGGTGGATGAATGTTGAAACTTACAAGGCTGAGGAACAATATGTGAAAGTTGTTTTTGTAACCATTCAAAATCATTTAGAAATGCTGGCAAAGAATTTTAAAAAGTATTTTCTTGCTGATGCTGACAGCATGATAGCAAGTTAGAGTGGGTTAGGGATCCATTTCAAAATGCTCTCGAAGATCTCTAAACTTTAGAAGAAGAAATCTTCATAGACATCACGGTAAGTGAGGCAATCGAAAGACAATTTAAGAAAAAATCATCACTCTTTGAATTTTGAGCAGGCATGGATCATGGGTTTTCAGCACTGAAAAAAAGGGCATTTCGTATAATATTACCATTTTCAACATCCTACCTTTGCGAAATTGGATTTTCTTTGGTAGCTGCTTTAACACAAGATATAAAACTCAGCTAAATATAAAAAAAGAAAGAGTGTCTACTTATATTAAACCTTCCTCCGAAAAAGTTTGCTCTACAAGACAGGACTACGGTAATCACTAATAATTATTAATCTAGTAATTATTATAATTTAGTTAGTTATTAAATACATTGTGAAGTAATGCTACAATCCTATTCCTAATCTATTATGTCAATGAATGTGTGTATTTTATTTTTATTATGTCCTTATATATTTTGTATTGTTTACCTTTCAGTAATTTAAATCAATTTTTTAATTGTATTTTCTTATCGTTATACCTGCGTCCCGCCATTCACGGCATTAATGGATTTATCGATTCATTCTCTTTTGGTTCCTTCTTACTGAACAGTATAAGAACGTTTAGTTACTATTATCTTCAAGTTTCTATTTATTGATAATTTCTAATTTATTATATATAAATATTTTTCCTAATTATAGTTGGGTTTTTTTACTCATTTTAAAATTATGAAGTATATAGTGTATATTGGCTTAAATAATATATTCACCATTTTAATTCAACTTTCATAACACTAAATAGAAAAATTATTAGTGGTAATTTTTCTATTATTTAAAATAATTAGAAGGTAATTTTTGTATAAATTAAAAACATCAAATTATTAAATTTGATTTATTTTATATAACAATTCTTATTATATATATATATATATATATATATATACTTAAATTCAGTGATCCGTATAGGTTCATGAATTTTATATAAATCAAACTTTGTTCTGTTAATATTAGTTTGTATAAATACTTTCTCATGCACTACACACGAATATTACTTAATAATATGTAAGAATAATTGACCATTAATGAATAATTATTATTAAGAAAAATGTTTAAGCATACTCATGATGTTTTACGAAAATGTGTGCAGATGAACAGTAAAGGAATTAGTTTCATATTAAACCTTATAAAAATTTCTCACGTTTTTTATATACATTAAAAATAATCGTGAGTTATTAGTGTTTATTTTATAAAATTTTGCTTCATATTTACGTAATTAAAGCTAACATTAATAATCATCCAAGTCTACATTAATCCAACAGTTATTCAACATATTACGAATAGTAAAACTAATTAAATCTAGTGACTAACATTTCCATACAAAACATATAAAACAATCTAATGAAACTTATTTGCTAAAACTTCTGAAACTAACGAATAGTTACATTAGTATTTAACATTACACACTAATGTTACACAAATTATAACAAATAGTTACATTAATGATTTAAGGGTTATTATACTAATTTAAGAGATGTACATTCGGAAATTTAGTTTTAATTAATTTACCTATCACATTTATTATTGGAGATTTTTTAAGTATTTGTTTAGGTTATATTTTTCCATTTATTAAATTCTACTGTTATATATCAGATATTTAGGTCAGATTATACTGATATATATCAGCTACGGATATATAAAATAATTTTTATCATATAATGTATGGAAATTATTTAAATTTTAATAGTTTATTAGGAATGTTTTTTAACTTCTGATAATATATTTAATTTGATAATAATAACTTTACCAATTTAAACAGATCGGTTCTTGTTGAATTTTAATGAATTCCAGTATATGTTATAGAGTACTAAAATAATTATTCATTTCCTTAATATTTTTTAAAAATTTTGTAACATATTTTTTTACACAAAATATGTTACGAATGATACTAAATTTAGTGCAAAAATCGCTGAAATGTTGTTTTCAGTGTGTAAAACATTAACTTTTAGGGTCCTATGAAATATTGAAGATTAAAAGGAAGGTAGTTCTTCAGAATTGCTTAAATGTTTCATTTTTTGGAGAACAAAAAAAAAAAAAAAAAAAAAAAATCACTAATTTCTTTGAAGGCGAGGGGGGAGGGGGATGTAATTTTTCTGTTTTTAACGATGTGATCTAAAGAATTGTAAACTTAAAATTTTATCAATATTAACGAAATTCAAATAGTACCATAGTCTTTTTTAGATGGTCTAAAAAATCTCTTAAAATTATAAAACCTTTTTTAATATTTTGGCTTATTTAGTTACGATTCTAGTTTAATTAATTATTAAGAATATTTGTATAACTTTCTATTCCTTGTATTTTAAATTATTTATTAAGGCAAATAATCATATTTATCGATCTAATATAATTAAATAAGTTAAATAAAATGAACTCAAAATCAAATTGTTTTTTGATGTAGATTCATTATTTGATTGTTTTTTACAAAAATTTTTTATTTGTTAATACATTTTTTGATATTTTATAATATGTTGCATATTTTAATTTTAAAAACGTTTTATAATGCCATTTTAAGAATTTCATATTGCAATCTTCAAATGTATAATTTAAATTTGAAATAACTCTGTATTAATTTAAGTATAATAGATGTAATACTTTAGTTTGTGAGTAAAGATTAACAAAATATATATTTATAATTAAATATTGCTTGCTTTTGAAAAATAGTTTTTTCTTTTAAATTCGCTTAAGAATTCTGAAATTGAAAATGAAGGAATTAGGAAAAAAGTTTAAAAAAGAATCGTTACGCAAACTCTTTTTTTTTTAGATAGAAAATTCTTCTAATCTAATACTATTGCATAATTTACAGTGCATATGATACTGGTGTTACTTTTTTTTCTCTTGTAGTTTTACTAAACTACGAAACATTGTGTAATATATATATAATCTTATTTTTACTTTGACTTGATATGCATAGCCATTTTCTTCTCAAAAAAAATAGAGCGCAGACCTTTCCGGTATGAAAAAATTATTTTTATCGATAAAACATCATCAATATATTCAAAATGGAAAAAAAAACAGTTGAGTTGTAAAATTCTTTGAATAAACTTTAAAGTATCCTGTACAAAAGAAAACATTTCTGAATTTATTTATTTTTTATTCATTTGTTCTATTTTTATTTTATAATTGTTCACATGAAAAATTATGCTAAAAAAAAAAAGAACAATTTTCTATTTTTTTAAAAAAAATCTCTTCGTTTACAATTTTCTTTAAAAAAGTTTTTCTAATTCTTTTATTTTCAATTTCTGAATTCTTAAGCTAATTTATAAAAAACACTTTTTAAATAAGGACTATTTAAATTACTATAATAACTATAAAAACATATTTTTATTTTCTTTATTCACATTGTATTTCTGTCTATTAGAGTTGGCCCTACAATGGGTGCCAGATTGTAGTGTGCAGATTGTGCAGCTGGAGTGTAATTGAGTGTGGTTGGGTTGGAACTTGAGACACATGTTTAAGAACACACAGCTTTATTTACACAAGCACAAACAGCACACACGTACAATTAACTACAGACAATATTTAACACATTTAAAGACAAATAATTATAGATTCGAGGAAGGATTTCACTTCTAAGCCGATACTCAGGTTATCGTGGGATGCGAGTAATATACTTCTTCACCGGGTTAGAGTCTGGAAGTCAGTGTTGCGTTAAATGTATTTCCTCTAGGGATGAGAGACAGCAAATTAAACGTTTTTCAGTAGAAGCGCAAGTTGTTCTGTACCTCTCGGGTGAGAGTCTCCAGGCCTACTGACCATTTCTCCTGAACACAGTAGGAGGCGCGCTTTCTAGTGTTTAGGAAGAAGTATTGTTACTGCACACTATTTATTCATACACCTTATTACATCTATTACACTTTAAAAAAGTTATTACCTAAAGGTATTTCTAATTTAAATTGTAAATATGCTAATAACAATTTATAAAATTACATTATAAAATGTTTTAAGAATGAAATATGCAAAAGAAAATGTAGAAAAATGTATTAACAAATAACAAGACTTATTTCTAAAAACCGAACTAAATAATAAATCTGCATCAAAAAGCAATCTGACTTTGATTTCATTTCAGAATTAATTTTTAAAAGTAATGTGAATATAAAACCTTGCACAAAAACTTCAAATTATAAGATTCAAATATTGCGTCAAAAATTTTATTAATATATATTCAAATCAAAATATTGTAATAAATATTGTAGAATATTGAAAATATTATTTAAATAAATTTTATTACCATTGATATTTTACGCTGCCTAATTTTTAATTATTTAAAAAAAATAACACTCGAATAAAATATTTCAAGTAAAAATAACCTTTAAAAAGCAAATGATGTAAAAAAAGGAAAGTTTTTTTGCTTCACTTAAAGGAAATTAAATTCAAGCTTTATTTTTTGAATAATTTAATTTCTAAAGCCTTATTTCTTTAAAGGTCTTGAATATTTTTTCAATTAGAAATCACTAATTTCAATAACCAAATTATTTGTAGAATATTTAAAATAAAATATTTAAGACAAGTGAGCATTTGTAGCAGAAGTCCTACATTCAATTAATTATATAATCATTAAATTTAAAAATACTTATATTTAAAATTATGTTTATATCATTATTTATATTCATATGTTTTATTATATTTTCTTGGTTGTTTTTACTTTCAAGTGAATTTCAATTTTGTTTCATTTTTTCTTTCTCTAGAACTTTGACATCCTTTGGTCTTGAGATACTGAGAAATGATTCTCTGGCAAATTATGCTTCTACGCTTCTTGATCTGTGAGTAACATTTAAATCTTTCTTTAAATAATAATTAGACAAGTTTGTTAAGAAATATTTATGCATTTTTAAAAGTATCTTCTTTTAGATAATAAATTTATCTGAATATGTTTTAGATATTAAATTATTATTTTTTATAGTCTTATAACAAATTGCAAAATTAAACGTATACAATAGCCTACAATAGCCTTTTGTACAATAGCCTTTTTGAAACAGTATATTTAAACTGACAATTAAAATTTTTGAATAACTCACGATGAAAATCTTTAGTTAAATTAAGAAGAATAAATGCTGTTATAGACATGGAGATAAAATGCAATGATATATTGTCTTAATTAGCAATTTAACTAAAACATTACAGCATTAAAAACATTTTTAATAAATAAAATATGTTGTTATTTAAAAAGATATTTAACGTGTGTATTGAAAAAATATATATATGTATTACAGAAATTTCGAAAAATTTAATAGTTTCTAAATTAGTACGAATGTCCTATTTTGAAAAAAAAATTGATTTTATGATTAAGAAGTGTCAATTCATTTATTGTTACATTAGTAATTATATAATACATATTAATAATTATAAATACATACTATTAAATCAAAATTACAGTTTCAGCAGTTCATATTTATTAAATGTTTAAAGAGTTATTTTTAAAATATATATTCAATTCAATTATTAGGCGAAACGGAAATTATTGTCGTTTCTGTGTATGTCAATATTTGTTTATTATTCACCAGCTCTTTGTGTGCTTGAAAGTCGTCCCAATGATAATTTAAGGTTAAAAGGACTGGTTTATTTGTAAATAAATAAACCTTTTTTTTTTGGGGGGGGTTAGAGGGTTAATATCCAGTCAGACAAGAAGAAGAGGTAGATAAGTAATAAATGTGCGGAATTCTACTCTTGAGTTTAGTAGTAACTCGACGAAACTGTAATAAAGCAGCAGTTGCTACCAAAAATATATATTTAAATGCATTAGACATTTGTAAATACCAAAATAGTTTTGCCAAAAGTACAAATTCGGGTAATTTTGATCTGTCCGACAAGTATAGATCAGGTAGGGCAAAATATTTAGTTAATGGCATATTAAGAGTGGAAGTAGAAGCAAATCTGTATCAAACAACGGAATAACTGTCAAACACTTTTAACCTACCCTGGTCAACCATCCTAGATAACTTGTATCAAATTGACAAACTATGTAGAGCATGTGTTTGGCAAGATCTGTCGGAGAAAACAAAGTCCATCGCATGAAACTTATTTCACAATACAGAAATGTAATTTGATCTCTAGTTCACTGAAGATAAAAAATGCTAAAGGCAGTGGCTCTCTCCGAATAAGCCAGGTTTATATCCCAAAAAAGTCACTTTCGTGTGTTTGATGGAGCATTCGCGAAATCGTTCATTTTGAAATGCTGAAACGTGGATAAGCTGTCCTTTACTGTCAATAATAGGACCGAATAAAGCAATCTTTAATTGAAAAGTATTCAACAATCGTCAACAGAAAAGGCATTATTCTGAAACACGATAATGCAAAACACTGCGTAAGAGGAACTCTTGCAAAATATTTAATTGAAGTGCGAGATATTGCCTAACCCGCCATATTTTCCTGACATTGCACCATGAAATTCCCGTTTATTCGAATCGCTACGACGCTTTCTATGTGACAAAAAATTTTTATGATATCCAAATGCCATCGCCAGATATTTTGCTCAAAAATCATTTGATTTTTATCTATCTGGCATTTAAATGTTGCACACTAGATGGCAAAAAGTTGTTGATTATGTCAGTAAATTAAAACTTGTGAAACATTTGTTTGAACGGAATGTAAAAAAACGGCTTTACTTTTCGGTGGCCCTAATATCATGTAAGTATTGTTTATTATAGTTGCAAAAATTTGTTTTTTAAAAACCCATAACCCAAATAATTTACTACAGATTAGGAAGTATGAAATCATCAATGTAAACAACAATTTTTCTATTTCAATCTCTTTAAAGTTTTAGTTCTTAACTTTCTCAATTTCCTTTCATAAAATTTAAGTAACATTAAAAGTTAAAAAGTTTAGCCGTAAAAGTTTCAATTATTATGTAATACAATGCATCAAAATAGCAAAATTATCATATTTTGAATATGTTTCATTAATAATTGGGAAACTAAAAAACCATTTAAATCGTTTCAAAAAATGCGACTTGTTCAAAAATGTATCTCATTATATTTTAGAACTTAAAAAATAACATTAATTAATAATTTTAAAAATATATGAAAATTAACCACGTACTTTAGTGCAAAAAAGAATCTTTAGACTGAAGTTAATGACTTCCCTATTCAATCACATAATTAATTTATTTTTGCTGGAAGGTATAACTTTAAAATAATTTTTAACAAAGGAGAGATAACAATGGATAGTCTCGTTATTGTTTAAATCTTTGTCGAAGTTTTATAATTCGTACAGAAAGTTAAACTTGCAATCTGAATATAGTCTTTTAAAATGCTAGAAATGATTTAAGCCGTAAAAAAAACAATTACAATTTCTCCTCCTTCTTAATAAAAATGAATTTAACCTTTAAAAATTGTTGTCTGCTATTATGTGTTTCAAAATTCAAATCGACATTTATAAAAGATATTCTAATTTATATAGCTACAGGAAAGAAAGGAAATATTTTTGTGCAACATATTTCAATTCATTTTTGGTACTAACTATACTCTGTATTATATAATTTTAAACAAATGAAAATCAGGTAAATGTTTTAAATAAAAAACGAGGTATCTGCGAATGAGAATACTTAATTTTTATATGTCTATCATGTTGTATTCATAATATTTAAGAACAACAATTTAATTAAAATGTCTATGAAATGTTATACCAAACACTTATTAAGTTTATAATAATTATATCCGCAGAAATAAATTTATTATTATTAAATGTTTTGCTCAAAATATAAAATAAGTATATTATTATTCATAGATCACAAGTTAAGGCGATTTTTTGTAAAGATGTATTTAATTTAGCTTTGATTTATCCATTCATGTTTAAAAGTGTATTTATTAAGTAAATAGTGGATTGCTTTTGTTTTTGAAATTATGACTTCGTAACAAGCATGTAGTTTTTCAAAAAAAAATTTAAAATTTCAAATGAATAAATGAATCATTGATAAAGTTTTAAGAATCTAATGACAATATTTTGTGTTCTTTTAAATTTTTAGGCGTATTCAAGATGCTTTGGGTTTAAGAGAAATACAAGCCAATGCTCTAAAAGAATGCAAGAAAATTCGAACACTGTAAGTATAAAAGAAATAATTAAAAAAAAAAACAATTTATCTTTTGAATAGATGTTTCAAGTAAGACATAAACTGCATTTATATTTCAATTTCATTACAATTTTAATTTCATTTTACAAATAAAAACACTTTGGCAGTACCGAAGTGCCAAAGTGTACTTTTGTATCAAATTCAGCTTTATAGTGCACATTAAAAAGTTTGCTATATTGATACTATAAGAGGAGAAGGGAATAATACTACCTGGGATTATTTTAACAATCTTAAGATATTTTTTTTCGTTTAGAAGAAACATAGGAGAATTAAAAACTCTGTCAATGTGAAATGATCTGTTACAATCTATCTTGATTGTACTTGCTTTTCAAAATAGTAATTACAGCATACCTTTCAAGTAGAAATCGAATTATATTAGTTTACATGAGTAGAGAAAATTTGTAAATTAGGTGGCTCACCTACTAGGGAAGTCATATTAAGTTGTAGTTTTGATTGTCGATCGGATTCTAGCGAGCTCAAGCTCGTATGCAAATAGCACAATCAAAATGTGAATAAAATATTCTTTTATATATAACGAAAGATACATCTCTTGTTAGAATAATATTTTTCTATTATTCATAATACTATTTCGCGTCATCATAGGTGCAACACGAGAGAAGACCTAGAAAAATATTTTCCATGTAATTCATGCTTATATGTAATTTATACTAACTATCTCATTAAATATTTCAGAGAAATGGTATGCAATTAATATTTTTAATCATTATCTAATTGAGCGGTTACTAAATTTCCACCATTTTTCTTCTTGAAAATCTTTATTACAATATTTTTATATTTTCTTTTTATCACACAATAACTAAAAAGATTCTTTAATGCTGATATAAAATTAATAAGGGTTTTTTCCTTATTAGCTAAGAAATTGTTAAGCTATGCATAAGTTAAGAAATTAAAAATGAATTTAACAAATTAAGAAATAAAAGTATCTTCAAATGATACGAAATGAATTCATTTATATAATTTTATTAAACTTTTAAGGCACACTCAAAATGATCTTAAATTAAAAGAAATTCAAGCTAATAAATAATATATTTGATATATCTTTATTTTAAAAAAAGCGTAATAACTTTATTATAATATTAACTATTAATAATAACTTATTTAACGTAATTTATTCAAAAAACGAGATTTCGTTTTTGAAATATATCAGCCTTTTTTTCGTCAAAAAATTTATCATTTCATTTTCATCTATTCCGGAAATGAAATGGAATTTTTCACTGAATTTAATATAATGTGTTTATAAGTCACAGGAATATAATTGTTAAAAATTTAAATCAAGCATAAGTTTCAAGTAAAGCAAAATAACTTCTCTACAAATTTATTGCCAAAAATATTCTTCATACTTTTTTAAGTAAACTAATATTTCCCAATTTATTTGCCTTTTAAAATGCAGTAAGCCCTCATTATATCGCACATTCGAAAGTTCCCTTCACGTACTTTAGAAAAAAAACTGTCCTTAAAATTTGTTTAATGTTTACTGGACAAGTTACACCACAAGTTTTACTCATTTATAACTTTAGAAACTGATAGTAATTTCGATCGAAATATGACTGCAATAATAAAAGAATTTTTTTGAAAAAAAATGCAGTTCTTACAGAAAAAAAAGCAGATCGAAATTGAAGCAATCTTCTAGACAATTATTTTATGTCTGCTGTAGATGGGAATTCTAACCAACTTGCTGTAGAAGAACACCAATAACATAAACAAAATGAAGCGAGGAGTACAAGAAGTTAAGATACCTTACAAGTTATCTATAAGCATTTTAGTACTAAATTATTGCCTCAGACTCCTTCAAGCTCAAATATGTCTCAAATAGTCTTCCCCCTATAGGTTTGCGTATAACTGTCTCAATGTCTGACAACATTTTCTTCTAAAACTTTATCAATAAAAAATAAGAATTTTCCGTCTAGAAGGAAAGTTTATTTTTCTGTGATATTCCATTAATAATCCAGAAATATACTATAAAAGTATGGATTATTGCAAAAGATACTAATTTTTGTACCTTAGAATCAATTTCAAAATAATACAAAAAAATACAACCTTTGTTTTAGAAATGATTTTTTATATATGTAAGGCAAAATTGCAGTTATTAAGAAACAATAGTTTTAAGACTTTATATAAATTCTAAAATTAACAAAAAATATAGAACTGTGCTTCAAGATATGAAATTGTCACCTATAATCCTTTTTCTAAATCCTACTATTATTGCCCACTCTCCCTATGTATACCTTGTCAAATTTTCAATCGTTAATAAAATACTTTTTATTCATCCACTCAAGTTTAAAAAAATGTATTTCAACTTGTAGTGGATGACACTTGATGTTAATACAGTTTTTTCAAATATTAATTTATTACTTAAATTTAATTAATTAATTTTAGTTTTTTTTTTAGATTTAAGTTGCATATATCTACCAATAGATGGCATCAGATGTAAGAGGAAAATTTCAACTTGAAACGAAAACCTTTCCTTTTTATTCAATTCCTACTATTAGTTTACACTCTCCCTATATATATTTATATATCTTATTCAAATTCTCAATCGTTAATAAAATAATTTTTTATCCTCTGAAAATTATTTATAAAGGACTTTCTGCAATATAGTGAAAAAAAAAGTGGGAATTGACTTTTAAATATTTTTTTATATTACTTAGTTGTAAAATACTACAGTGATGTAAGCTATAAATAAAAACATTTATATGATAAAATACATTAAATGGTTAACAAGCAATTGACAAAGCAATAGTTGCTACATGCTGCCCATAAATTATAAACAAAATTTTCCCATCGAACATTTATATATTAGCAAATAAAATAACTAAACAATTTTGCCCAAAGATTGCTGTTAAATAATTTGATGTTTCAAATGATAAATATACGAATAGACTTGAAAATCCTTAAAGAAAACACATATATTCTATAAAATTTTCTTATTTAATTTTATTTCTTTTCAGACACATTACAAGAGCTCCAAAACTAAAGAAAATAACAGAAGGAGTATTCGATGCTCATTTTCCAAGTTTTAAAATGTTGTAAGTAATCAGAATATCCTTAATTCATTTTATAATTCAATAAGTTCATCTTTTCATTTTAATTCTCGATCAGTTAGTAATTTTTAAGTCAATTTCTTTTTTAGTTTTACTCTGTTTTTGTTAAATTACAACTGTGTCAGATTTTATTTCTAAAATATGTGCTTACTTTAAAATATTAGTTTAATAAAATAAGTCTTAACTGAGAAATATAAAATATTTATGTCTTTCAGTCGCAAACTTTTTGCATAAATTTTTTGAATACTTAAATTTACCAAAAAACCTTTCTTCACAAAAAATCACATATTTTTACAATTTTAATAATTCATATTATTATAATTTATTAATATATATATATTGTAATAATTATATTATCATTGTATTAGATAATGCAGCATTATAATATATACCTACTATTATACTAAGTTATGCTACTAGGCATTATTATTACCTACATTTATATATATTTCGATTGAGGAATAATTTCGCAATGCAGTCTGTACTTTCAAATAAAATAAATATTTCTTTAAAAAACAGAGGATTTTTTAAAACCTTTTTAGAAAGAAATTAGTTATACTTATTTCTGCACAAAAATTGCCATATAACAGAAAGGAAATATAATACCTATATAAAAGGAATATCGGGAAAGAAAAAAAAAATAACTTCGTAGTTTATCAGTAAAAATATACACCTTTAAGATTTGAAAATTTACTTTCATTTATCATCTAATTTCTTTTTTCTGTTGAATAAAAGAAAACAAAATAATCCTTTCTAAAAATACCAAACAATTAGTAAATAAGGATACAAACATTTATTTATCATAATCAGTTCTGAATTTTGTTACTAGGGACACTGTTAGCATTACCTATCATTTTGTTATTCTTAATGTGAATGAAATTAAAATTATGTCTTTTCATCTCTTTATCAGTTCCACGTATTTTCTAGGGACGTAGAATTAATTTTGAAAACAAGCCTGCTAAAGTTATTTATTAGAATTTTGTTTTAAAATCTAGAAATCAACCTTATCCAAGCTTAGAATCAAATAATCTTGCTTTGCATTTACAAATGGAAATATTATTTTCAAAGGACGCCGATGTTTTGATTTTCTTGTGAAACAGCACTTAAACTCAAAGGGTACAAATGGGAATTTTGCCAAAACCAATAAACATTGAGGTCAATTTTATTTCGGTGAAATAAAACTGGATCGTAAGACTAAGGAAGCGAAGTTACAAACAGTCAGTTCGTAGGCCGTTGTTATGTGTGTGTGTGTTTTTACTTTAAAATGACTTGTCCCTATTAAAAAAGTTTTTTTCTTTTGCGTCAGTTTTATTTACTGTTGGTGTCTCACACAAGTTTAGAATTCAGTCTGTTAAGAAAATTCAGTCTGTTTTATATACGATAATGCAGTTCTATGCAAATATCGTATGAATTAATAAGAATCAATTTAATTTTTTTCTTCAAATGATACAGTACAGTTTCAACTTTTTTTTTTTTTTTGTTGACGAAAAAAATACTTATGATTGTAGAAAAGTTGTTCGTTAATTTTAAAAAATGTGTTTTAAAGGATTTATGATTTTTTTCAGTTTCCAGTCTATTCAATTATTTACTTCTTTTAATCAATTTATATTAGTTTTGCTTAGATTAATTCCTGATTAAATGTATATAAAAATAAAATATTTAAAATATCAAATTGTAAGTTATGTTACAATGGCCCAACTTTTGACTTGAGATAATAAAGTATTAAAAATTATAGAATTATAACCAAATCCATTACGTCCAATCAGAAGAGCTGTTTGTGAAGTAATCCAATACGGGAAAGCTGATTATAATAATTTTTAATACCTACTACAGCAATAAAATTATACCTACGGCAGCAATAAAATCTATAGAATATTTCTTATATCACCATAGTTGCTTATGATATAGTGTAATAAAAAAGTTTTTGATGTTGCTTAGGAGTATCTCAGTCCTTTTACAAACAAAATTATGGTGTTTGACACCGACAGGAACATAAGATATTGGAAAAAATAATCACCCCGGTTTCCGCTCCTCAATCACTATTATTATTTTCTTTGGATATATATAATACATAAAATGAAAGATTTTTTTTTATTCATCTTTTGTGACGTGATAAACATTGCTTCAGTTTTATATGTCGTAGTTCGTTTTTCGATACTTGAGACAGTATGTGAAGAATTGGAGAATCAGATTTCGTAATGGTATTTTCTCTAATGATACACTTTGTGCATCGAATTTTCTAAACCCTATAAAATTTATTACAGTTATACATCACCATTAAAAATTTCCACACATAATATAAACATATATTTTAAAGAATCCATAATGGGGATCCCCCTTACAAAATAGACTTGGCATGAAGAATTTAGTGTAAAATAGAATGACAGTATCGAAAAACCTATTTATCGTTAGAGTTTTGTATATATGTGCATATCTATTTTGTTAACTAAATAAAGAATTTTCGAATTAATTATCTAATTTTAATAAGCAATTTTATAATATTACTGTATATTTTAATAGTAAGACATGTAAAACATTAAAAGAGTTATCTCTAAATCTATACTCTCTATATATACAAAGCAATTATACAAGCAATTCTTTGGCCCAAGTTCAATAGGTTGAGTTTGTTCGCCAGTTTAAACAGTTGTTCACGCATTTCAATAGCAAGTTCAAAGCGATTGTATATTCGCGTAATATGAGAACTGTATAATTAAAATACTTTATTAACTAGGTTTATTCAGACAGAGGAACGTTTACAACATTTTAGTTTTTAAATTTATAACAAAAAAGATTAGAATCAATGACTTTTACTACAAGTCCTCATTCGTCTCATCTCAGTTTTTAAAAATATTTCTCTGAAATATCACTCGCTTTCAGAAGTCAAGTCTTTTTCGTACCAGTGTTATTTCTCTCATCTCGTTCAACCGTTTTTCTCCTTACTTAACACGGGAAAAAACGTTTCATCGCCAAATGTAACATGAATACTTGCATCTGATAAAAGAAGTATATATCTCTTAAATTATTTATAAATTGTGCACCGTATGTCAGTGTCCTTTATGTATATATATATTATGGAATCTTCAACGTTATTCGATTTAAGGAGATAAAATAAAATTCTTTTATTTCTAAATGTTAGATGTAAGGAAATCGGTATATAACTTTAATGCAATCAGAAAGTCAGATCAGATTAATTTTTTCTATCTTGGGAATTCCTCAGGTGTTTCATCTTTTTGTTTCATTTCAGGAGAATAGCACATTCTGGTTTAGAGGTAATTCCGAATATGAATCTCTTGAATACTGATCCTACTATAATAGCCATGATGTGAGTATTTATTCTATAAAATTTTATCCATTTAATATTGTTTTTAATTGTTCAAATATTTAAGATTTCATTAATGAAATCAATATTCGTCACAAATTATTCTTTGTATTTCTTCAATTACATAAGTTTTTAATTTATACGTGTAATTTTTTAAATACAAAAGTATTATTATTATTAAATAATATAAAATCTTGATTAAATTTTATAATTTTAAATGTCTGCAATATGTATTACACGATCTTTTGATAAATTCCTTTGATTATAAAATTTATCAAAAACAAATTACAATACAAACGTAACTATTTTTATCAAAATAAATTATTCCTAATTTTTATAACCCAATAAAATTAATTCATTCTCTTTGATATATCATTTCATCAAAATCATGTGTTTTCTAATATTAATAGCCTTTCTAATAATGATAATAATAATAATATCATGATTTTTAATGATATCCCTCATCCAACTGTTTCGAAGGCAATTCAAACAATAAAGTACAATGAAGCCTATAAAAATAATTTTAAAATACTTTGCTTTACTGACGCAAGCAGAGGGGATTCAAAGCTTGGTTTGGGGATTTTACAATTAAGTGTTTCGATTTCGCCAAGTCTCTTTTCCGTGCCAAATAGAATTGCCAAAGGATAGAGAAAAAAAAATACAGACACGGAAATGTTGTTGTTTAGGAGGGAACTTGGCGAGAACCTCAAGGGTAAAACAAGTGGTTCCCTAAAGTGGAGAACTCCCATTGGTCTGTCATTTGTAGTATTTGAAGATAATATTCAGCAAATTACTATGTACTATTTATTAAGGGGATGTACTTTCTATTGGGAAGAATTATTGCGTATGCATTTAGCTGTCAAATAATTTGGCAGAAAACAGTAAGCCTCTCACCAGTATTTCATTTGTTCTTATTCCATTTCTTCAGTTGACTCCCTTCGAACCATAAGCAGCAAACAAAAATTATTTATTGAAAATCTATTCATTGTTATTACTTTTGAAAGAAGGGGAATTCATAGATTTTCCTACGTGCAAAGACACTGTACACAAAAGTTCTCTTAAACTCTCAATTATTATAGGTGTCGGCATTCCTAAATACCGCTGGAAGAAAAATTTACGAAAAAAAACGATGACGAAGTTATGATTTAACCAATGAAAAAAAAATTAAAATAGAATAAAAAAAAATAAATAAATAAAAATAAAAAACTAAGAAATAAAATAAAAAAGAAATATTCTAAGTTTTGTATGAAATATCTAGGACAAATTGTATATCCCGAATCGGTAAATAATGATTAATTTTGCAATAGAAATATTTATTAATCTCTCATGCACAATTTCTTAATATCAAAGATTGTTTGAAACAAATAGCAACTGTTTTTTAACAGTTTATTTCTATAAACTGTTAAAAAAATAGTTAAAATATTGAAATATCAATAAATGTTTAAAATTCAGACACTAATATTTAATGATATTTCTATATTTATAGCTATATATTGTTGTTTATAAGCCAGACAATGTTGCCAAAATGTATAAAGGTGGACATGAATTAAACTTTATAAAAAAGAAACTTCATAAATGTAGAAATTTTCTGAAGCTAATAATTAGCTAAAAACACGCCAAGTAAATAAATTCTAATGTTCATTGTTATGTAGTTAATCTACATTTTCATTTGAATGTGAATTTCCATTTGTAGCATGATCATTACAAATAACCTTCAAAGCTAAATTATAATAGTAAAATAAAAGTGCAAATACATGAATCGCTGCAATGAATTAATTTATTAAAATTACAATCCTTTTAATTTTCTTCTGAACATTTATAAGCCATATACATAGAATAACCCTTTCAGAATATAATTATGACGCAAACTGTTTTCTTTATGATATATTGTAGGCAGATATATAGGATCAAATAAAGATTTGCATTGATGAATATATTGTATTTAATACAAACTCATACTTAAATTTTTATAAGACACACCTCTAAAAAATAATGCGTATTCATGTAATATACTAAACAAATATCCAGTAATTTATTAAATATTTATAAAAAATATATTTACCTTTTTTATTACCTTAAAATCTATTTCAATTTTGTTAAAATTCTATGCAACAAGTATAATGCAAAATACATAATAAATATTTTGAGGAAAATTCTAAAATGTTGAATATTAGAAGTTTTTAATAGTATAAATTACTATATTTTTAATTTTATTGATATTTTTGAAGCACTGTTCTCTTTCTGTTTTACTTTCATGAAAAAGCTGAGAAAAACATTTAATTCAAAAGTAAATGTCTAAAAATTTACATGAATTAAAAAATTTTCTTGAATACATAGTTTCATTCACATTAAACTTTTGAAAAATAATATTTTTTAAAATTGAAGTTCGCTTCTTCCTTTACCTGCAAACGCTTGTATTTGGAAATGAGCACGATATTATTATAACAGTTTATTCAAGCGAGAACTACTACTAGTAATTGATAGTTCAACGTAGAACTTTCAATCAATTTATGACAATGAAAGGTAAAGGGAATTTAAATGATCACAATCAAATTATAAAGCTAGTTAAATTACTGTCTGCAACTTGATTCCATTGAGAGCGAAATTAAACATGAGTGACTGATGAATTACGATACTCTTAATCATTAGAATCCTAAAGATTAGCAGATGAATTCCAGATTTAGAAGCTACGAAATGTTGTTCAAAGGAGATGGGTAACTAAGATTTACAGAAATATAGTTCATTGAAATTTAAATTATTTTGATCATTGGTAAATAAATTTCAAATATTTTATGTATTTTTAATTATATTGTCCTATATTTCTCTTAGCTCTTAAATAAAATCCTCCAAATTAAATTATCCAGCAGCCATATAAAATGAGTAATTTATTGATCTATCTACAGTTTTTGATAAAATCCTAGAATAGGAATCCTCCTCCTCCTTTGGCGTCCAAAATTCTTTTCGCTAATGTCCACCAAGTAAGTAAGATTTTATGTGAAATGAATTGCAAAAATTATAAGAAATTGCTCGCTTATCTCTCAATTGGCGCCACAAAAAAGTCGCCAAATCCCAACTGCTCCTATTTTGCGATTTGGCCCACTTTTTTCTTTTGTAACTATGATTAAATATTTATTTTTTAAATTTACAAAATATATAGTATACTGGCTAAAACTAAACTTTTGTGAGGACTCACGTTACACTATTACTATATAGCTATGAACAGCTGAAATGTAGGCAACTAGTTAGCGCAGTAATTAAAGGAAACCTGTCTTTGACGAATTTCCTATAGTTTATGGACAATCTAGTTGTGTTGTCAATTGCATCTATTTTGACTCAACTATTAGAGGAAGATCATGTGGATTTCGGATGGATTGGATGTGGATTTTGTTTTAAAGGAAGATCTGGTATTCAAATAGAAATGACTATAATTTATTTCTTCTTATTTAGATTTACAAGTATTCCATTCAAATTAGCTTGTTTGATAAAATGAAACTAAAATTGATTACTACTACTAGTTATTAATTATAAATAATTCAATACGAATTAAGCTTAAAGTTATTAAGAATAAATAATTCAAGTATATAAGAATGAAAATATTAATAATGTTTTAAAAACCAACAAAAAATAGCAACTCAATTAATTTTCTTCCCGTGATGTTTTGAATTTAAATGCAATGAAAAAAAATTACATATGAACAACTAGTTTCATTTTAAAGAAAAATTGCAACGATATTAATTGAAATTAAATTTTGTTACAAAAAATCCTTGGAAGTTAGTATTGGTTCAAAGGTTTGAAAATGACATATGTAATATATTTTAATACTAAAATTTACAACTTAATTGTAAAAATAACAATAATTTTCATCAACAAACAAAAGAAAAAGTTAAATTCATGAATAATATATTCTTCTTTAAACATTATCTGGCACTTTGCATTCTTCTCGCTTTCGACTTTCTACCATGTGAGATTTTTTAATACTTTGAAATATTTCATACTAAAATATTTTGCTGAATATTTAACCTTGTTAAGTTTTTACTTTGGATTATGCAAAATATATCAATACAGCTGATATTCCTCCTCACCAATACCCACAAAAGATTTATTCAGAGGCAAATTGCGAATAGAAATAACAAAAATCTCATTATAGTGGAAATCGATTTCGTGAACAATTAACATATCCATATTTTCAAAATTTTATAATTCATAAAAACAGAGTACTATTACTATTTTCATGAGTTAGATGTATGTAATTATTCAATTGCACTATTATTAATTTTTGCCTCTGATCAAGTGGACTATGATTTTGTTCTTAATATCTTTGGCGTAAAACAATGCTGAGATTACTAATCCATTTTTCAACTTGCAAATTTGAACGTAGCATAATTTTAATAATGCATCTAATTGATGAAAAAAAAAACGTCTTCTGTCCATCCGATAATTCCCTTGTTACTAATTTCGTTCTAGAACAGTTATGAAAATCTGAAATATAAGCTACCGCTTGTCTCAGTTCCTTCGTTTTGTTCTGATTTATTTCTTTTATTTTCTTATCCGTAGCAATTAATCTTATAGCATCATTAAGAAGCATTCGTACTTGTACTGAAAAAGTTTGAATACTACGGTCCATTAATATTTCATTATCTCGATTGCTAACATGATCAAGAAATATATTGAAGCAATTTTGCAAAAATATGTATTATTTTTTGTAATTCACAAGAGAAAAATACTTGGCAAATTGTACTGAACATTTACGACATCGTTTCTTTCACGATGTTCTACTTTTTCTTCTTTTCTTTTTAAATTTTATCTTGCGTGCCAATTAAATTTAATTACATCTTCTCTTTTTCCTATATTTTTTAGCATATAATTTGGTCCAACTGATACATGCAATCATACGGTTGATCCACTTCCATTTGTTCTATTTCTTCATAATCTTCGACACCTTCAAAATTTGACGTAAATAATTCAATTCATATCTCAATAAATCTTCATTTCCAACATGCTACTCATATATGATTTTCCATGGACTATTAGGCGGATTTAGCTCGTTTAATTGTTTTCAGGGAAGGCGTTCTAGAATTTGCTTCTTATAACATTATTAGTGTAAGGATCGTACTGAATGTTTGGAATAACTCTAAGAATAAAAAGTGCTTTTATCATACTCCTTTTATAAATGTTTTAAAAAAATTTAAGGACTTATTTTCAAATTATGCTGGTTATTGTTGATATTTTTCCAAATAACTTGAAATAGTGATGCTACCATCTTTATTTATACAGAACTACTGCCATGCATTATCTGACAAATTATTTAAACAAATTGACGAGATGATCTACACAAATGCCAATTAATTAAAAACTCCAAAAAGCAGAACAGAGAACGTGATTATTCTTGAGCAGAATAATCCCGTTCAGCATACATTGCTATTAAAATTTTTTGAATTCCTTATTGAACATTAACGTTAGTATATGAAGATAGGACTTTATCTCTTATAAAATCTTTTGTACTTTGTCATCTTCGTTAGAATACTTAGTAATATACTTAGTACAGCGTTAATATAAAGAATAGGTTGAGAATCTATATTCGCACGCCAAGTTTTCAAAATTTTTGAACTATTATTTTTTATATATTTCTTTAAAAATATATTCTACTTCGTATTTATAAGTTGAATTTTCCTTTCATTGATACATTCATCAGTATATTTTAAACCACAAACCATTTCAGAAGAATTTTGTTTCTTCCTTTGACAATAACCTTTTGAAAATTCATATATTTGTGCTGCATGTATTAAACGATTATAATGCATTTTTGCATTTATGCACATCCTAAATTTCATGAGGATCTTGGTTTTAAATAGATATAAATTCATTAAAATACTGAAGGAATTCTTGTATTTTAACAGTGTCATTTGGAGTGAGATTATTAAATATTTGGAGCATTTTTTAACCATGAATATGACGACTATTTTGAAATATCATGAATATGACGACTACCTCTATTTGGAAATTCAATGCGGAACCACAATTCTTTAACTTTCTAATATTTCTTAAAAATTGTTCCATAAGAAAATCTAATATCTTATGAAATTCATAAACAATAGTTAATTAATTGGAATTTGATAATTTTAATTTGCTGATCAGAATTTGATTAAGGTTGGTAAAATCATAATAGATTTCTGCGAGAGATTTCTGGTCAATATAAATCAGCTGCACTTAATGTTACAGAAAAGGTAGGCGTACCTAATTTTTCAACCATGCCCAGTAATTCTTTAGATCTGATGTATCAATAAAAGATTGATAATCTTAAGTTAGAACTGAATGATTGAAAGATAAAATCGATTCATACAACCCTGAATTACATTATTAATGTTCTCAAAGACTGTTTCAAAATCACTAAAGCGAAAATTTTTAATGCAAATATTTCTATTGTGTAGAGCAGACCTACACATCAAACTATTAAAAGCGAAAAATCGGAATAGAAATATATTTCTATTCTGATATTTAGCAAATCATGAATAGATTTATAGATATAGATTTTATTATATAGAAATTAATTTTTTGTCTGTTAGAATAATTAGAATGGTTGTTGTTTTGGATTATTTGGTTCTGATTTCAAATTTATAAAACATTTATTTTGTAACAAATAAAGTTCTTTGTAATATGAAATTACAAAGTTCAAACTGTTTCAAAGTGATTAGTTTTATTTAATTTACTTTTTTTATCTATTAATCTAAATCAAAATTGTACTTTCTTAACGATTTTCTACTGTATTTTTCTTCATAAACATTCATTTTTACTGTTCAACAAATATCTGCTAGCATATTTGGATGTTTTCCTTTAAAATATTTTTTTCATTGTTGAAATATCTTGGTGGAGTAGAGATAGTAACAACAAACTCACATAGAAAACAACAAAATTTAGTAATTATTTTTAAAAAACTTAACAAAAGTGTTATAACTTTCAATCGCCTCATATATTAGAAGAATGTTGCTGAAATTGCATGTTCGATAACAAACTCTTCATGCTTGCTGTCTTACGCCTCTTTCATATGGAGAGAGGAAGCAAGAGGAATCGAAAGTGTTTCATTTTCAATATGTGAAAGCACAGCGTTTAAATTCAATTTAGGGGAATCTATAGTATAAACCACCTCCATTCCTTAGGATAATTGCGGTCTCCTAACTCTCCTAGCACAATAAATTGCCTTCTGGGGAAAACAAAGATTGGTAATCTTGTTCCCGTCGACGATAAAGAGAAATTTCCTTCTCAAGAAAATTCCAACCGCTGTAATCTGTATGATATCAGTCAATCTGATATTTTTAACAAGTTTTCATCATGAACTAGTTCATTGAGTTTAGACTGATTGATTATATAAGGCTTTGTAGATGTTCTAACAATATTTGAAACCACAATGTCTATTTCTACGCTTTTCTATTGTAAATCTTCTTCACCAGAGTTTTCTGAATGTAAACTTCAATTTTCAGTTGGCGTTGGGAGTGGAAAATCGTTTCTGTGAGGAATGGGCCTGATAGCTGAAGGAAGGTTGAGATATTTAAAAGTCTTCCTGATTTTGCTTCCTATTCCAGCAATTTTTGTAATGCAGGAATAACAATCAATGGAGAGCTCTTTTGGTTTCCTCTATAACTTTCAAATTGGAAATAGCACATGTCGTGAATTTCTGTTAAGTCAACCCATTAATTAACATTACACAAGACGCATAGCAATTATGAGGGGCTCAAGACTTGTTTTGATCTTTACACCTAAAATAAAGTTCATATGTCTTTTTTATCAAGAGAGTAATACTCCTTCTTTGGGACTTAAAAGATAGTTCATTCCTCACATAACAGAAATTATTTGAATGGTTTTTACAATTTCGTGGCACTTTAAGGAATCTGTTCGTACAGAAATAAACACTTGAATGTAAAGTAAAGACGAGTAATCCACTATATGTTAATATAAACACCTTTCTATTTCGACATGCATGTTTGAATTAAGCGGAAGTAGCTCACTTAATCAACTTGCCTAGATTATCAAATTCGTTAGAGTTGTTTTGATTGGTCTGGCTTGTATTTGATATAGTTATTGGATTCTATATAATTACTTATTATTATAGACCTCTTTCTCTTTTAGGAAAGAATAGAGTATCCTCTAACAAGACACTTTGCTATCTGTGAAATACATATTTTATAATATATAATTACAAAAAAAGAAACTGAGCCAGTTGGGCAACTTCAATGGTTATACTAGGCTTAAGCGTAGCAAAGATCAGAAGAAATAACTATAGTTATCCATTTAACAAAATAATTTTTGACTAGCATTATCAGCTTTACGATCTTGATTTCCTTCGTTCCAAGAAAAAATATTTTGATGTTTTGAGCTGAATATTATTTTTTGAAAAACATTTTCGTTATCTGGTAAATTTATTTCATCAATAAAGTTAAAAGGGATTTTTATTTTTTAAATATTAAGACTTGACTTAACAAGCAGGCTTGATGTTATCACGATTCCGATAAAATCTTTATACCTCTTACTTTCTGTTAACAAAAATGTATTGAGATATAATATCAATAGAATGATGTAGACGAGTCGTAAATTCAGTTATATCTTGATGAAAATTAATTATTTCTCCCCTATTTCGAAATTGACCACATTTTACAGATAAACTGAGATAAGTGGGTGAATGTGGCCAATTAGGCTCAAGATTATTAAAGATAACTTTATTCGAGACATCTGGTTGGAAACCAGAAAAAATATTTCATTTATTTTTTAGAATAAATTCATGACAAACTACATGAGATTCATCTTTTGTGATTTTTTTAAATCAAATTAGCCTCGATGAAAGACATTACAAAATTGTATATCTAAATTATTTCAACCTTTTCAAAATTTGTGCCAAATTAATTCAATATGGAACTATACCAATGGAAAAGTTGTTCTTCATAATCATACTTTCGTTGATCCCGTGTTGAGCAATTAAGCTCACTTTCTTTATGGCCAGTAAGCGTCTTCGTGATATTTTCTAAAATTAAGAATTCCATTACATATTATCCGTTACCTACTTCGTACCGTTCTCACTTTCTTCGTCTTCCCAGAATTCAATTCTATAGGAATCACACGACTTTTATTTCAAGCAGATCATCGTATTCTTCCATCTTTGGATATTATTTAAAGTTAATAAATTCCTACTTACATATGTAGTATTTATGAAAAAGTCACTATTTTTGCAAAAATATTTATCAATAACACCTAGACCTTAATAAAGACTACTATAATAAATCTCAAATATAGAAATTTAGTAGGGTTTTTTTAATTTTTATTTATTTATTTATTTATTATTATTATTATTATTATTTTGTAAAATGTACCACAAAATCCCAAAAAATTGCTGCTTGGTATAAGGATTCGCTTCGCTTGTTCTAATTATAAACACTCAAGTAATTGAAGCCCAGAAGTATTACTTTAAATACAATTTATGAAAGTTAAATTAATGAATTTATATATCCAACACAATACTTAATATTATATAATCGTATTTCATAAACACAATAATGTTATAAATCGTAAATTTAATCAAAATTAAGTGATGCATTAATTGATTTTTAATACATGCTTTAAACATTCAAATGACATTAATGTTTTACATTCATAATCTATACAAAAAAAGGATCAAATTCGCATATTTTTTTAGAAAAAATAATAATTGTGCTCTATTTAATTTTATCATAAGATTTGATAATTCATCATCTGATAGGATCCTCATTACGATTAAATAAAAATGAAAAATTATTGAAAAATAAGTGCTGTAATAGTTAATAATAAAAGACCTATAAAAGGAAATTATTTTAAATTAGTTAGATGTAAATTTTTAATTAGTTTCTTTCGTTATTTATTTATAATAATTTTGGACAAATATTTTTATAGGATTTTTTTTTTTTTTTTACCTTATCTGAAATGTTTTCAAATACATGATTCCAGATTATAGTTTTCTTTATAATATGATATGTTGACCTTAAAAACATTCATAAAATATTTTAATAATTACAGAACGCATTCTAAAGAACACTTTAACCTTTAAAAGCAAGCCTTAACCTTTAATCCACTATTGTTTATTTTTTTATAATTGTTTTCATTTTCTGTTTGCTTTTATTCTTTGTATATCATAAAAAAATGCTTTGCTTATAATTTTAGTTCTATGCGTAAAACTTTTCAAATGTATCTATATTAAGAGTTTCAAACAACAAAATCTTTTAATGGCCTTAGAATATTACAAAGAAACATGTTTTGAAGTTTTAAGACTTTAGAAAATAAACATAATCTGTTTACCTACTTTAAGTAGTTATGAAAGTAAGAATGATGAAAATAAACTAATAATGTAATGGTGAAACAAAAAATTAAAAAATTATTGATTATTCAATTGAAATTGCATTCAATTTGCACTTATTTTAATAAGTGAAGAATTTTAAAAAATTGGATTTTTTATGACTAAATGAGGACAATTTTACTTTCACAAGAATATTATTCTTGAGTTTCATAATAATATATTTTTTAAATAAATCCATTGAATATATATATCGCAACAGTATTTATTTTCTACTGACATGTTGGACAAATTTCTTTTTAGTAGAGTTATCAGTATATAAATCACCCTTTAATGTTACAACTGCTTCTCTATCAGCTATATTTATGGAAGCGAATCATTCGTCTTATCTTCTTTCAGCACGTCGCTTGCAGTTACATCTGGTCATTATAGATCAGAGTAATTACAGCTTTTCCCGCCTACACAAATGTGTTTGTGTTTTCCTGAAAAAAAATTAAGTTAAGGTGAAGACTTAAGCCAAAACTAAGTTTCACCTTAATTACAAGCACTTCAGCTACGGAAAACTCAATTAGTGTCGGTGATAATAGACGAAAATCGATTTTGAGAAATCAGCCAGAAATCTTACTCATTGAATAGCTTTTGTGACTTGTTTAAGTTTATGAGATTCTATATAAAGTTTTTATGATCTATTCTGTTGCATAATAAAATGTTCAAATATGACTTAATATCTTGTCGGAATGTAACTGTTTAACTATATATAAAGATTGCAAATAAATTTACAATTACATTACCAATTTAATCGTATTAAATTATATTTATTCAGAAAATAGGATTCAAGTAATTAATTATTAAATCTGATCACTGTATTTTTTTTTGTAAACCAATTGTAATGTGCGTTATAATATATTTGTATATTCAAAGAAAGTTTTGATATTTCTTTTCATTTAATTGGAATTCCTTTTCCGATGACACACAATGTTTTTAAAAAAACTGTATCTTCTCAGTAGTGCTTTATACGAATTTCAATTAATGTATTTTCTTCTAAACTTTTAACTAATTTTATGTTATTGTGATGACTGTTTATAAACGCAAACTGTTTAAGAGTTTCTGTTTAAATAATATGAAATATTAGTAAAGCATTTTATTCTTGTTGATATAATTAATATTCAAATATTCTTATTTATTTTTATTTATCTATTTATTTTATTTTATTTTTCATTCATTTATTTTATTTATTTTGTTATTATATTTTTTATTTTATTATTTGGTTTTAGTTAGGTTATTAGATTTTAATGCCACATTTTTTTATTTGATATATTCCTAGTTAAAAGAAAGGATTATGTTAAGATGAGGATTTTATTTTGTTGACATAGAAATGGGGCCGTTGGTCTACGTATACTCGTAGGACGGCCAAATGAATTAACATTAATAAAAAGCAATTAAAATAAATACTAGGACAAACAACTAATTTACTTTTACCCTTTAATGAATACGAATAAATACTATTACAATAAAATTTAGGATTTTTAATATTTGGCAGAATAAATAAAATAAAAAAAAGTTTTATAGAGAATGTTTATAGAGAAATGTTTACAGAGAAATGTTTACAGAGAAGTATTCATAATATTTCGCACGCATACCTCAATCGAAAATATTCCTTTGAGTGTGTGGGCAGTGGGGTACCAGTAGCCTCATATCCTTTTTACCAAAAAAAAAAAATGCTCACCGACAATTCCAAAGATGGACATAACTCTCCATTACAAATTATCCCTGGAGCCATTCTCGCAGCAAAAATTGTGCACCAGGCTCACGCACTATCGTAGATCGTTCGCTCTGCTTTCAACGGGTCTTCCTTTCTGCCCGCAAAAACTCCAAAAAAGGGATGGATCCCACCAAACCGACCGGTTCTTTTGGACCTGACCGTGTGACCGGGATGGGTTATCTACCATTCCTGGATTCATACAAAAAATAAAGGAAATACCCCTTACCCTCACACAACAGGATAATTACCAGTTACAACATCCTCCCACCTTTAATTTAGGCGGGAGCCAAAAATTAAACTCTAAATTTTCTTACACCTATTTTGCTATGGGTATACACATCCATAAAATTACACATAAAAAATAAAAATTAAATTGAACACTGCTTGACAAATATGAACACATAAAAACAAAATACTATGAACTAAATAAAATTACAGCATATAAATGTTACATCATGAGAATTACAATTTCAAATACTAATTCAAAAAAATAATAGCCTTTCTATTTACAGTCTCAAACATTATTTCTTAGTTGATATAAACAGTCGTCCATATCTGGACCTGTTTTCAGTTGTCCGGGTGAGTACAGGATCTCCAGAAGTTGACACCTCCAACGGGTAAAGTTTTTGAATTGGTCGCGTCAAGCAACCACTACTCGTTCTCACCTGTACTACCCTGGACGCACCATCTCTACTGCTGTAGATTTTCTCAATTCGGCCCATAGGCCACATGACACGTTTTTTGTTTTCCAGTTCGATGAGAACAATGTCCCCGACTTTAAGTTCTTGGCACGTGGCTTTGGCCTTCTGCACAAGTTGGCTTAAGTATTCCTTACGGAAACGACTTCTCAGTTCTCGACGCAAAGTGTTGCAGTGATTCACGCGCACATTCAGTTTGTTGGAGTCGACTGAATCTAAATCAGGTACCCCCACTTGTTTTATGTCTTGCAAAAACAAGGAAGGAGTCAAAGGAATGAGTTCATCTGAATCGTCCGAGATATAAGTCAACGGGCGGCTGTTTATTGATGCTTCAACATCACAAAGTATCGTTAGAAGCTCTTCAAAATTTACTGATGATCTTCCTAGAAGAATGCGCACGAGCAGGCTCTTGACTGAACGAATAAGCCGCTCCCACCATCCCCCCACCAAGCAGCAGTAGGGGGATTGAACTTCCACTTGATCGGATAACATTCGTTTTCCGATATTTTCTGCCAATCAATTTTCTTCAAGGCATTGTCCGTTCCTCTAAAGTTTGTAGCATTGTCCGTGTACACCGTTGATGGACGGCCTCGCCGTGCAATAAATCTTCTCAAGGTTTGCATGAAAGATTCTGTGCTGAGTGACGTAAGAGGTTCAAGATGAATTGCCCTGTACACTGCGCAAGTAAATAACACAATCCAGGCTTTTCCCCTCGGTTTAAGAAGTAAAGGACCACAAAGATCTATACCCGTTATCTCAAAGATTGCCGATTCTCTTACTCGGTCAAGAGGCAACTGTATAGGTGGAGTAGTCAACGCTTTTGCAGTGAATCTTTTGCATACAACACAACGTGATACGCAAGATCTTATATTTCTCTTGGAAGAAAAAATCCAGTATTGCAGTCTTAATTTGGCTGCCAATATCTGCACACCTGCATGACAGTACTTTAAATGATATTCTCTTATCAAGCACTCAGTTAAGTAGTGTTTGGACGGAAGAAGGATTGGATATAAAAAGGACAGATCATCATCTCGTTCAATGATCCTAGTTTTAACACGAAGAACCTCGTCATCACCTCGCACCACTTGCAGACCATGCACAGAATTTTCTTTCTCATGAAAATGCTTTTTCTGCTCTATACTCCACAGAATGATCTCAGCCTTAGCTTTTTCTTCAACTGTTAGGGTTTTAGTACCATAAGAAGGCTTTTTTCTCAATTTATTTACAAAACGCATCATCCAGCAAAAAACTCTCACAATCTTAGAAAAACTGGATAAACGTTCGAACCACTCGGGCTTCTCTATTTTTACACTCAAGTCAACAATTATTTTCTTTTTCATCTCTGCTGCAATTAATTCTTCGTTTGGCGAAAATTCAGACTTTGGCCATGCCTCCGGGAAAGCTTTCAAAAATTCAGGTCCCTCCCACCAACCGTACTGCAACAGATGTTGGAGTGTACAGCCGCGTGATGCTATGTCTGCTGGATTTAATTTCCCTGGGATGTGTCTCCAGTATTCCTTCTTAGACAGACTTCGAATCTCTCTAACTCTATTATTTACGAACACTCCCCAGTTTTCTTCTCGTTGAATCCAGCAAAGAGCTACTGTTGCATCAGTCCAGTAGTAGGTTGGGACTTCTCTCAAAGATAAAGCAGTAACAACGTATTTAGCTAGGCGTGAGCCTAAAACACACGCTAATAACTCCAAGCGTGGAATAGTCACCTTCTTTAATGGAGATATCCGTGATTTTGCAGCAACAAATTTCACATAAACCTGACCACTGCTTTCACTTCTTAAAAATATAACAGTGGCGTAAGCATTTTTACTGGCATCACAAAAAATATGTAATGACCAGAGCTCTCTTTTTCCATAACCTATACGCCGTTCCAATTTAAGCTGGGAAATACAAGACAGTCCGCGGTACCATGTTGAGAATCTAGATTGTAGTTCATCTGGCAAAGGTAAGTCCCAATTTGCTTCAGTTGCCCAGGCTTCCTGGAGTATTAATTTCGCAGGTACCATTGCTGGCACGACGAAGCCCAAAGGATCAAATACGGAATGTACTATCGATAGTAGTTTTCTTTTCGATAAGTCTGCTATTGGCTCAGACTTGAATGGTATAAATAAACTATCTTCTATACGGTCCCATTGAAGACCTAAAACTGGAGATATAGGTTCAACATTCTGTAACGATAGTTCTTGCTCTGGACCAAAAGTCCACATACGCAGTTCCATTTTGGCGTCCGCCATAATGGCAGTTGCTTGTTGTATAAATACTTCTAGCTCTACATTCGTATCAACTGAAGTGACGCAGTTGTCGACATAAAATGCATTTAACAGCTTATCTGCCACAACTTCAAACTTCGCATGTACATTTTTAAGATGGAATGAAATCACTGCTGCCAACAGATATGGGCTACTGGTAACACCAAAAACAACCCTTTTATGACGGAATTCTACAATTTTGTTGTTTTCCCACCAAAGAAATTTTAGGTAATTTTGATCTTGTCGACTTATGCCAATCTGTAAAAAAGCTCGCCTAATATCGGACGTTACGCCAATCGCCTTTTCCCTAAATCGCAGTAAGATCGCAGGAATTTCTTCTACGAGATTTGGACCTTTTATCAAACAATCATTTAGCGAAAACGAATTATCCGATTTGCACGAGGCATCAAATACGGGCCTAATTTTACTAGTTAAACTATCTACTTTGAAAACTGGATGATGTGATAAATAATGCCCCTTTTCACTCTTTTCCGATTCTGGAATTATTTCCACAACATCTTCCGACAACCACTCATTAAATATCTTATCATACTCGTCAAAGTTATCCAATTTCTTTAATTTCCGTGTAGTGGCAAATAGCCTTTTTTCTGCAATATGCCGATTAGAGGCAATGTTTGGAGGAAATGTTTGAACCCACGGTAAACTTACACAATATCTACCATCTTCGTATCTACTAAGCCCCTTCAAAAATTGTTCCTGAACTAACTGATCTGCTTCGGAAAAGGTCTGCACTTCATCTGTAATACCAATTCTTTCCAAATCCCACATATCAGAAACTTTCATATTTTGAATATGGAGATTAGTTATTAACATAGACTGGGCCCCCTCTAAATTTTGAACATTTAGTTCTTTTCGTTCCCCACACAAAGTCCATCCCAATTTAGTATTAATGGCCGTCAGACCCTCATTAAGCTGAATTACTTCACCCGTAAGAATTTGTCCATAAATATCGCTGCCTATCAAAAGTTCTATTTCCGGATAGTCGTCCCCCATATCCGAAATCCAAATTCTATGCCCTTTTAATTCCTTCAATAAAGGGCCTTTAGGGATACGTGGTATTGCTCCACAAATAATATCCTGATCCAGAAAGTCAAACTGATATCCAGTGCTTCTCCCTACAGGTCTCAATCTCATAGAATATCGTTTGTGATTTTTAGATTCAGTTCTTGCTCCCCCAAACAGAGAATGAGTTAATTTCTCAGACGAAAAGCTTTTTAAATGTAAGGCTTCGGCTGTAGATCTTAGAATATACGACCTCTGAGAACCACAATCCAAAAGACACCTTACCTTTTTCGTCATGTTCCCTGACACTACCTCAACCATTAATGTCATAAGGAGTACTTCTCTCATACATGAAGGAGTAGACATAGTAGCTTGTACCGTAGTAGACCCTTTTGTACCCGCTACACTCTCACACCTTTTCCCTGAATCTCGGGACATAAAATTATAGGGTGAGATCGTTTGCACAGATGGCATTGAACAAATTGTTTACAATCTCTCGCAAAATGTCCAGGCTTCAAACATCGGAGACAGCACTTTAATTCCCTTAATTTGTCTAATCTATCCTTTAGGGTCCATGACCGAGCTGAAAAACACTCTTTACTCTCATGACTTTTTCCGCAGAAAACGCAATTTCTTTCCTTGGTTGCTACCAAACTGGCAGCGCTCATGAAAGGTTTTTTATTTTTTAATTTACCCTCCTTGGGGTGCTCTTCACGCGAGGAAAGAGAAATGTCAAACCCTGACCTGGCGAGTTTTACTCTCTGTTCCCCTTCAACTTCTTTTCTCAAAAATTCTAAGAGGTTTGAGAGACGTGGACCCTCAGCATTAAATAATAAACTTCTTTGCCATACCCTAATCAACTCAGCTGATAAACATGATTCCACCATGGGAAATAACCATGCAGCATTGGAGTTTTGATTTACTCCTAAAGACTCAAGAGCTCTAATATGGGACTCGATTTTGTCAAATAATGTCATGAGTGGTAATTTATCTTTACCTTGAGAGTGCACGTTTTGGATAATTAATTTTAGCAATTCTCTCACGTATATTTCTGTTAAAATTTCCTGATTACCAAAACGCTCCGTAAACGCAGAAATGACCTTCGGATAGTTTTCCGAAGTCAACGGATAGCTCTCAATTAGCTCATAAGCTCGAGTCCCTGGTAACATTGACTGTGCTAAATAATGAAATTTATCCACATCATCCAGATTCTTGTCCTCGTGAATCTTTTTAAATTGACCCCAGAACGAAAGATAACTCAATAGGTGCCCATCAAATTTTTTAATTTGAATTTTAGGCAATTTGTAGCGTTTATCATTGCACGCACTTATACTGCTATCAGGTTTTGATCTCATACTAATATTTACGTCCGAATTATCCGTTTTTTCCTTTATCCGACGACTTAAACTAATAAATTCATCCAAATATTGCTCGCAACTTATTACTTCGTTATTTAAATCATCGTCCGTGATCTCAGCTGCTATCATTAAATCTAATATTACCGAATCATAACTCTTTAACTCGGTATTCACAGTTTGTAATTTAATGAATTTATCTTCTAAAACGGATTTATCAGGCTCAACTTTATTTAGTTCCTCTTTCAGCACATTAGCAGTTCTCGTGAAACTACTACGCGCCGTGGCACGTTTTCTTATTGATATTGCAAGACTCATCTTTTATCTTATAAAAGAAATTATATTCAAAATCTCAATTTAATAATCGCAGAATACAAATTCAACTTATTACAATAAATAAATTCACTCAACTAATATAGATAAGATCATTAATATACATAAGAAAATAAAAACATTTAAAATTATTAATACGCACTAATCATTTCTTATATTAACGCATATACAAACTATCAATACATATGATTACTTCTCTATACAGAAAAAACCAAATTCAAAAAATCCTGGCTGGCTCGCCACTTTTCTATGTTAATATACCGACATAGAAATGGGGCCGTTGGTCTACGTATACTCGTAGGACGGCCAAATGAATTAACATTAATAAAAACAATTAAAATAAATACTAGGACAAACAACTAATTTACTTTTACCCTTTAATGAATACGAATAAATACTATTACAATAAAATTTAGGATTTTTAATATTTGGCAGAATAAATAAAATAAAAAAAAAAGAGAATGTTTATAGAGAAATGTTTACAGAGAAATGTTTACAGAGAAGTATTCATAATATTTCGCCCGCATACCTCAATCGAAAATATTCCTTTGAGTGTGTGGGCAGTGGGGTACCAGTAGCCTCATATCCTTTTTACCAAAAAAAAAATGCTCACCGACAATTCCAAAGATGGACATAACTCTCCATTACAAATTATCCCTGGAGCCATTCTCGCAGCAAAAATTGTGCACCAGGCTCACGCACTATCGTAGATCGTTCGCTCTGCTTTCAACGGGTCTTCCTTTCTGCCCGCAAAAACTCCAAGAAAGGGATGGATCCCACCAAACCGACCGGTTCTTTTGGACCTGACCTATATAGTGAGTGTGACCGGGATGGGTTATCTACCATTCCTGGAGTCTTTCATACAAAAAATAAAGGAAATGATTCCCCAAAAAAAAAAAAGAATAGGATTGGAATTACCTATTTTTTGTATCTCACACAGGATAATTCAGTTACAACAGTTAGGATAATTGTTGTTAGACAGTAAAATAGATAATTTATTATGAATGAACTATATAGTGAGCATATAAATCATTCAATTATGATCTATTTCTTGTAATTATAACTGCCACGGGGGCATAAGTCGATATTGTGTCTTAGAATATCGAAAATCTCAAAACTTGTCATTTTTGATTTTCAGACTAATGCAACATCTATCTGACTTCAGATGATAAAAATGTTTTCTGAATCCTATGATTCTGAATAGGATTGGAATTGAATAAAATTCCAATCTATTTTTTTATCAGTTGGGATTATTGTAGGACTTTAAATCGAAAAATCAAATTCTAGACTAATGCATCAGCAAATGTTTCAGCTGTGATGCCTGAAGTGGGTGCTGCTTCTGGCAGCAATGTCTGCAGCAGTGTGAATAATGGTTTGATGGCAATTGACCAATAGTAAAATCCTTTTCATGATGACAAGGGACAGATGATGTCCATATTAATATCAATGAAAAGTTTGTTGACGATATAACATTGTCGATGAAGGCTAAGATGAAGGATTTACATGCCTAGAAATCTTTGATTGCTTTGCATTTGAGGCAGCATTCAGACCATTTCTCAAGTGTTTTTTTATAGACGGCCATATGGAGAATATAAATTTTGTAGTGGATTTAATACTTGAGGAGCAAAATCATGAATATTGTGAAACACTTGTTGTCTAGAATAAGATAGTATATAAAGTCATCCTGTATTTTTGGAAACATTGCAATACGAATTGATAATATTCACGAAAAAATTAGGAGACGAAAGTATGTCCTTAAGCTAAATATCTGATTCCTGAGCTTTGGCTATGGTTTTGTAACCAACTTTTAGGCATTTCTGAAATTTATCCATTCTCGACAATGCATCAGCAATAATGTTAATTTTTTCGGATATATGTGGGATATCTAGTGTGAATTGTGAGATCTACCACAGATGTCTTTGTAGTCTAAGAGATGCTTTTTCCATCTTTTCATGAAAGGCTAATGTGAATGGTTTGTGATCAGAAAATAACCCTCCATCAATATCAGAATATTACCACATACCATTCTCTATAGTAGATTAAATTTTGCAGTGTTTGTGTTAGACACACTGAGAAAAGTCCAATGGTCTACAAGTGTCCAATATGCTGTTAAACGACGAATCCTACTTCTTTGTTAGAAGCATTCTACTATTATAGAAAGTTTATTGTTGAAGGTGTATGGAAACGAAGGGTTGCTATATATGATTGTTCTTTTCTAAGTTCAAAGAGATAAGAAGATACCAATCCATTTTACTTCGCAGTGATTCTTCTTATTGCTCACAGTTGTTCAGAAAAGCTGGGTTTTGAAAGGCATTTGTAATAAAATGTCTATAAAAGTTGAGAATACCCAAATTCTGTTGCACAGCTGTTTCCCAGTTTTTGGTTCTTTAAAGACCAAAAATTGTTTTACATCTTTCATCAGTTGGGTTACCGCCTTTGATTAAGACAGGATTACTTAAAAAATTTACCTCAGGCTGCTAAAAATAAATTTACTGAGTTAAAAGTGTTAGACCACGTTCATGAAATATTTGAAAAATAATTTGGAGTTTATTTAAAATGTTCTGTTCTGTTGTGTGAGGCTGCAAGAATATCATCAGTACATGAAAAGCTGAATTCAAGTCAGGAATAATTGAATGGATGAAACGTTGGAAAGTCTGAGCTGAATTTTTAATTCCGAATGTCATGAAGGGAAATTCAATCCAAGCGGAGTAGAAATAGCAGTATTTAAATATCCTTATATCTGTTGAGTGAAATTATGAAGCTGAGATATGGGATACCTATCGCCATTAAAGGCATGATAAACTCCACAAGGTCTCTAAGTTCTGTCTTTCTACTTCATGAGATGCAGAGGGCTGAATCACGAATTGCATGACTGGCGACAAACTCCATGTTCTTGAATTCAGTCTTTGCAATTTTTATTTTATCAGGTGGTGATAATTTACGAGTTATGCTTGTGACTGGTGTCCCCTTTTTCATTATTGAAGGAGTGACATTACATACATTTTTTTTAATCCAAAATTTTCTGATGTGATATATTGAATATTTCTTAAAAGCTATGGATATCAGGAACAAGAAGCTATAGTCAAGAGAAAATAAGAGAATGATGGAGTTCTCATTAATTTGGTACATATATACATCATACATGCATTAAAAGGTATTATAGTTAGTGGCTAAAAATACGTTAAGTAGTTATCTCAAATCACGTTTTAGTCTTCAATATTATTTAAGGGTTACTATTTATGAAATGAATTATAAAATGTATTTTATCAAAATATAAGTACATTTTATAATTCATTTATATTCATTTTATAATTTATAAAATCCTATCTTAGTATCATAGTCATGAATGTTTAAATTGTCTGGTGGCATGGGTTGCTTTTTTTCCACTCCTTATTATGATGCGACATTCGACATTCATTTTCTAAATCGTGACATAGTAATTGGGAAAGTGAACGAAATTTTAATTTTCTTTGAGAGCATATATGAAATATTTTATATAATTTCCAATTTATAAGATCACCTAATATTTATAAATCTGTTTCCTGTCTTCTTTCAAGACGTAGAAAATAATCAAAACTGTTTTACATCGAATATATTTGTAGCTGATATGATTTCATTTTGAAAAAATTAAGATAGTTGTATTTACTTTATATCTTTATTAAGATACTCTTGTTTATATAAATACAACATGAACCATGCCATTTAGAAAGGATAGTAAATAAAATAAAAAGAAAAAAATCTTCTAATATCAAATTACATAAAAAAAATATAACAGAGAATACATAAATAAGATGGAGACATCATTTGACTACTAATAAATAAATAGCAGACAGAAAAAAATATCGTAAACACAAATTTGGTAAACTTCAATGCAAAACAAGATGATGAATTTTACGATTTATTATTTAAAAAAATGTTGTTTAAACGGAGTGATAGATTAAATTAAAATTTAGATGAAAGTTTTTAATTATATTTCTATACCATTGCATGATTAAATATGAGAAGAAAATATTGTGCTATTTTCTATACGGCAAAAATCATGCAATCGACAAACAATCGTTTGGTTATCATGTTTTCGAAAATTGTAATCTTCTAAAAGAAAAAGACTTCATAATTTGAGTTCCGAATCAATCTTTTCAATGAAAACTGAACTACTTTTTTTATTATTTTTACTTTCTTTAGAACATTTCGAAATATTCCACTGAAATAATATTGTTTCTTCGAATCAAAGCATTTGTTCGACTTTTTTGAAAGGAAGAAATCGATTGCTTAGAAAGAGATAAAATCGGTAGACAGTGTGAGGTAATTGAGTGAAATATAAAAGAAATATTTTGCTGTTGAAAATATACCTACATAAAACAATTTTAATACAAAATCAAATACAATTGTTTTCAATGAGCTTAATCAACTTAATCACATGATCATAATTTTACAACAATCCAAAATTCACCCCTAAATGAGCTATTAAATATTAAATTAATTCATAAAAGTTTTGCAAGATAATTAAAAATTAATTAAAGTTTAAATAATTTAATACAATAAGCAACGTTGATGAAGGAAATTCTATGCAAAAGTTTAGCAAGTTTTTTTTTTCATTTCATTCAAAGTATTGAAACTTGAGTGGCTTTAATTAATTTTGCAAAGTTAATAGCAATAAAAATATTTCTTACTCTCTATCTATTATTATCTATATTTTAAAAATATGATGGTGCGAAAATTTTCATTGGTCAGGTTTTGAACGAAGCCCGCTTAACTTTACTTTCCTAACTATCTAGGCCTTTGATATTTTATTTATAACCCAATTAAATATAGTTATATAAACTTATGGTAATTTATGTTCAAACTTTGTTTCGCTGAAATACGATAGTCGCACTATTTTACCTACATTTGGTTTATGAAACTCCTTAATCCATTTATAACTCAAAAGACATAATACCATTTCGGTATGTTAACTTTATTAAGAGGCCGACAATTTCAAATGAGATTTCGTCATATTTGAGTTTCGCTTAGGAGAAAAGAGCGCTTCAAATAACCCAATTCTCCCAAACACCATGAAATCTATCAAAACAATATTTGTAATTCTCGCCATTTGAAAGACTGCAGCTTATCCCGAACCGCCTTCTAATTGTATAAAAAGTAATTTGTATATTTAGTGCATTACTGTACAAATTATATTGTGTATTTGATTTCAACTTTTATATTTTTTGTAAAGGCCTTTTTTAAAAGCATCTTAATTTTTAAACAGTAAATAAGAATTTTAAATATATATTTTTTCAAATATTCGTATATTCTAAAGACAAAAACAAAAATTTAAGTATGTTTTGCTATCTAGATATTTAGCTGTGACTATGCTACAATAATTTACTTAATTTTCAAATACGGCTTGTACTTTATTTATTATTTATCATGTTTATATAAAAATATATGTCAAACATAAGGAAATTCCTACAAAAGATCAGATATTTAAATGTCTACTGCTGTGTAAGCATACCAATTCGAACGTTAAACTTAACCTTCAACTTACTAAAATTATAAGGATTATACAATGTGTAACCAAATGGTTTTTCCGACTTTATAAGACAATATTTTATATCAACCTGAACAAGACGTTAAAGCCGAGATGTTTTGAGCCTAAAGAGCTTGTGTGGAATTGTTCTTTGACCCTGGCATAGAATTACATCGCCTGGGTTTTCAGCCAATCCAGCACTGATGAGTTTCACATTTTACAATCAGTAAAATGGTAAAAATGCAAGTCACGTCTTCAAATAAAAAAAATTGCGGCAGTTTCTGAGCTCAGGAGAGGGGCTGTATGTACACAGATTTCCGATCAAAGAATTGCTTATCTGCCAATGCCGTTGGTTACTTCATTCATTATTGAAAGTGTAAGCAGTTATTCGCGAATTTCTGCACATTATCCCTTCTTTCGTGGAGAAATCGAATAACGTCGCTTTACTTAGCAAATTGTCTAAATTAATCAAATAATATTGATAGTAATTATTCGATGAATTGCGTTTATTACTTCTATCTTTTGGGATAGGGATGGTCAAATGATGAGACAAAATGATGTACATTGATTTTAGTTATTTTAGAATATACAAATGGCAATTACGCTTATTTGTATAAATTAAATTTCGTTCGTTCTCTTAGGCTTCGATTGAAGTCATTTACCATTTTTGTTCCATTTCTTTTCTGTTCTCTTGTTTCAAAAGCTATCTTTCAAATTTTGTACTAGAGACGTTGTTATTAGCATCGTTAGATAATATGAATTATTTCAGATAAGGGATTTTACTTTGCCCCCAGTATAACAAAAATTTTACTTCTTTAATTTTTTCAAAGTGGAAAAGACTTATTAAGAGGGAGTTATTTTTAAAAGACAATACAAAATATTCTGAAGAGCATTATAGCTTCATTTTTTTGCTACCTACATTACAAAAACTATTATTGCTAATTTTTTTTCCTATTTATTGCTTGTTATGCATTTTATTATACATATAACTGCAAATTTCTCCTTAGGCGAAATTTGGTTTAGGTCAAAATATCTGGTATTCGAAAACCGCAACATAAAATATAAAGAAAGAGAAATTTTCATAAATCTACTATACAATTTGAAAATTTTATAAATTTATATGGAATGGAAAATTTAACCATATACTCCAACATATACTCTATAGTTAAAAAAGGAATTGGTTAATACTTAACTGGGAGTCCATTATATGAATTATTAGTTCCATTTTATAACTGATTTACTTTCAAATAAATTTCATAATAAATATAAAACTCCATGTTTAAAATCCACAAACTTTTAATCTAATCTAATTTAAATTCATATTGAATAATACGCCCATTAAATAGAAATAGTTAAAATTTATATATATTTTTTAATTTTAAAAAATTGATAAAAATTTATTAACTTTTTGTCGATTTTCTTTTGTAGTCTTAAAATTTTATCCCCTAAATCAAATCGTTTCCATAAGAAATAAATCTAAAATTAAAATTAATAATTCTGTTACAGAAAAGTTGAAAGGAATATATTACTTCTGGTGACTGCATATTTTCAAAAAAATGTCTTTCATTTTCCTTTCTTCCTTTCTCTTTTTTTTGCCCAAACTATTTGTGAGAGTTAAATTTTTGCTGAAGTTAATTCTTCGTAAAAGAAGAAACCCAAGACTTTATTCGTCCAATTTAATAAAATTAACTTCTTCTAACAGAAATTATTCCTCTAAGGAATTACAATTTGAAATATTTTTCATCTATGACATGCTCAAATATAAATTTATTTTCTAAAAATGGAGAAATTTTATCTTTTTAAGAAAAAGAATTAACTTTATTACTCGCTTAAAACTGTTTATATAAGTAATGGGAAATGATATTTCATATTTTAACTTTAATGATGATGTTCAAATTTAATTTGAGATTCCTTTAACGACCAACTTCGATCCAAGTAGTAAAATATGCGTTTATAGTACAAACTTATGATACTTGAAATTAAAGCTAATAAAATATTTGAGCAAGTATATTTATTTTAAGTATCAAATAATTTGTTATTTTAAAGCGATGGTCGAATATTTAATGCTTTAATGATATGCTTTAATAATGATGGTTAGAAACTCGATAAGGCTTGCTGAATCGAAAGCTTCGCCGAATATACAGAAGATTGACTCCATAAAGCTGTAGGCTGGAATATCCTTTCCTTAGGTTCTAACAAGGCGCGAACCCATAGATTGTGGGTCGCTCGAAATTGTTGTGGTACATTATGTCCTTAAACTAAATTTGCTACATCTCTTTCATTTTATTGGCGAATGACTTAGGTCACTGGTTCCAAATGAGTAGCATTATTTTTCATGTATAATAATATTTCATAATATATGTATATAATACATATTCTTCCTAAAATAATTATTTGCAAACAAAATAACTTCCAGTGGTATGAAAAAATATTATTTAAAATATTTGACGACTAAATTAATCTCAATCATCCAGAAAGAGGATTATATTATTTTACATTAACTTGTGTTCCCCAACAGTCACATCCATTAAATTTTATAATTTCAAAGAGTTTTATCCATTATCTCGAAAGAGTTTTAGATCACAGGAGTCACACTATGTGGCAAAAGATGAAATAAAGTGAAATAATTGTCGTACTATTGCACGTCATGAATATTTTTGGTACGAATTTCAATTCAATGAAATTATTTGACAAGGCAAGGATTTCATAAGCTTATTCCAGTGTGGTATCACAAACAAAATGCTCTTTTTCCTAAATTGGGTTCGGATTTGGCGGCTGAAAATCAATCTAAAACTGTTCTTGAATATGAATGCAGTTGGAACGTCGTTTGTTGAGTTAGTGATTTATTTTGTTTATTTTAAAATGACATTTTTTTGGTTTGAATATTTTGAGACGAACCATGAATTCTAATAAAGGGTTAATGTTTTATTTAATCACACATCAACATAAAAATTGCATTTTAGCTTTTTTATGAAATATAAATTTGTATCTTATAATTATATCAAATTTAATAAATAAATTTATATTAACATGCCTATTTTATATTAAGATAAACAGAATTTAATATCAAATTCACAATATAAAATGGTTTCTGAGCCAATTTCGCTGGACACCAATAATAAAAAAAAAGTTATATATCTTGCAACAGAAATAAACAAGAAAACTGAAAATAAAAATACAATATTATTAGTTAAAAAACTTTTTTAAGCCTAGAGTTTCTGCACATGATTTAGCATGATTCATGATTATTCAAAAATATCACTTAATAGTGTCTTAAATAAAATAATTTGAATATTGTTGTCTTCATTTTTCATATTTGTTTTTTTGTTTTATTTACAGAGATTTTGACAGCAATAATATAAAGAATATCACATCCAGCTCTGTAAAAGTCAAAGCAGAAAATTTGTAAGTAAATATTTTTTTAAACACCCTGGACAAAATAATACGAAATCAGCTTTTATTAAACTCAATATTTTGTTTTCTTGCAATATACACTGGAGAATCGGGAACCCATTGTAATTAAGAAGCCTGATAATATATGTTACGATTTTCAGTCACATTAATTTGCCCTTTGATATCTTTAGTCATTGAGAATTCTAAAATTTTTCTTGACCAAAAATTTCAATGGGTTCCACTTTTCCTCCCTGATGTTAATGTCAGGCAAATTAATTGGCCAAGGTAGGTGTGAAGCATCAAATTCATGTTTTGCAAAGCACTCACAAGCACATCTGACATAATACAAGGTACAATAGACGTTTTAGTCGATAGATTTCAAAAACGATGAAGGTAAGTAAAGTAAAGTAAAAATGGTGCTTATCTGCAAAAACGCATACAAAAGGCAACGTTGAAATCCAGGATGTGGATATATTCTGTAGGTTTTGTTCGTTATCTATGCTAGTTCTTCAACGTCAGTCGCCGAAATATACATCGGAATTACTCTGATTTTTTATTGCGGTCTGCGTTTCTCTAGACCTACATTTGACACAGTAATGTCATATTTGAAATACAATAAGAAACATGGTTTGTCCGACCATACTGTAAGTTTGCATCCATCAGCAGTCCTGTGTCGATGTGCTTTAGACCATTAGAATCCATTTTACTTTTGTCGGCGAAGGACGTCGCTGGATATTTTGGCTGAATGCGTTGCACTGTAACACTCGGCACAGAAAGGTTCAGATATAGTACGAGCCTAATCCAGCGTAAACCTATGTTTTGGACTTGGAAGCAATTGGCAATAGTTATCTACCTAACAAATGTACCTAAATAGTTATGTTACAGTTTCAGATTGCATCAGCTTTCAGTTGCAATTGTATTTCAGACATTGTTTGTTCCAAACAATAGCTTATGCAATGTATTTACAGCAAGACATAAGAAACCCACAATGCAACAATGCAATATTGTGACCATCTTCCCGGACAAATATTATGGTCTATTTTCGCCAATCGATTATATGATCCATTTCCAACTTTATGAAAAATTATCGAATACTTATCTCAAGACTTCGTTTCATGTTTTTTTTTGTCGCTTTTGTGAGCCAAAGTACAAGGTCGTTAGATATTAGGTTGAATAAATTCATGCACTGCACTGCAACATTCGGCACAAAAATGTTCAGATATCGATGAATCTAAACCAGAGTAAACCTATGTTTTAGCTTTGGAAACAATTGAAAATAGTTATGTACCTAACATGTCTATCAGTTTCAGGTTGTATCATGTTTCGGCTTCCATTGTATGTTCATTCATTATTTGTATCAGATAATCGCTTATAGTAAGATTCAAGAAAACCGTAATATATGTAATATTGTGATCATCTTTAGGATCTTCTTTTGCCAATCGATGATTCCTATTTCCAACTTTATGAAAAAAGCATCAAAGATTTAAGTATCTGGAGATTTGATCATTTTTCGTTTCGTTTATATAAAGTGGATTATTGGGAATGTTTTATAGCCTAAGCTCGTGATAAATGTGGATTTCCTAAAGCTTGTCTGGGGTGTATATTAATAATTGCTAAGAAATATTTTTAAAAATAAAAGCATCAAACTTTTGAGATTGTTACTTATAAATTACTAATACTTACTTATGAATTACTAATGTATTATATGGTTTATATTTCTTAACCTTATACTGATTAAAGATGAAAGTAATTTTTACTAAAGAAATCTCTTTATGAATTATATTGCAGTATATGGAATCAATCTTTCCAAATTAATTTTAAAAATATGTTGACTTAATAGGTTGCTGTTTTACTACTTCAAGAAAATATTTTAATTACATTTATCAATAGTATTTAAAATATTTTTTGTATAAAAGAAACAGAGAACAGTAATTTTTTTATGGTATGAGTTTTTTAATCCTTATTCTTCTTTTCAAAAGTAAATATTCTGCTTGGAATGTCATAATTATTTAAATCATTAGCTACTAGGAATTAAAAATTTCTTTGATGTCGGACTACGTTTTGATTAAAAAATGTGATTATAGAATAATTTAAAACTTATCAGTTTTAGTTGAACTGAAGTATTCTAGTCAAACGTGCGTTAAAAAAAACAGACATAAGAATATATTTTGTTTTTTTCCTAAGAAAAATGTATATTATTGTTCAAAGAATATACAAATTTTTATTCATTCAACATAAAGCATTTTTTTTCTCAAATACACGAGTCCTTAAGGAAATGTTAAAAGGTTTCTTTTATTTCATATCAAAATAAACTATTAAATAAAATGTTATCAAATAGTTTTTGCTTAACATTTGTAAACTGGAACTAAAATTACTTCTTAAATATATTACTAGTATTATCAGTATTCTTTTACATTTTTTTATTTAGTATTTTTTTCATGTATTTTGGAATATTTTTACTACATCAATAAACGGTTTAAATTACCAAGGTAGTTTTACGTTTTCTTTTTATGGGGGTTTTTTATGTTTCATTCAAGTAATTTGTCAAACTTCGCTAATTTTTGTAGATCTTTCATGAATAAGCTTATTTTTTAATCATAAAAGCAAATGAAAATTTCTAACGAGTAACACTACTTTATTTTAATAAAAAAAACACGAGACAATTATTGCTGAAAAAAATTAATTCTGTAGAACCAACTACTAAAATTCTCTTAAGTCAATAGGTTATAACTTAAGTAGTTAAATAAATTTTTAATTAAGCAAAGAATGCTTCAGATTCTTTTTTATTATATTCCTAAATGGTCGTTTTAAAAATCCACTTAAATTGTTTAATACTTTTGTAAAACTTTAATTCCCTTAAAAACTTCCTTTAAAAAAAAACAGGTTTTTAAACAAAATGTAAATTATATTTGAAAAAAATTATCAAAGTATCAGCAAATTCTAGACAAATCTAATTATCAAGAAATAGAATTATCTAATTAAAAAAAAAAAAATAATAATAATAAATAAATAAAAAATAACTGCACTTAAGTAGAACTTCAACTTAACTTTGAATAATTTTAAAATAGTACTTATGTCTGTGGTCTTGAAAAAGTTTTAATTTAATGTTTTCAAACCAAATATAAATTGCCGTTGAAAAAATTTACAAGTATCAGAAAATCTTATCAAGAAACACAATGAAAAATAAAATAGCTGCACTTTTATAAAACTTTAACTTAAACTTTGAATTATTTTAAAGAAGTACTTATGTCTGCGGTCTTGACAAGCTCACAGTATTATGTTTGATAATCATGTAAAATTTTATTATTAAGCTATTATCAAATACTCAAATTATTTACAAGTAATTATACAAGTCTTTTTCGGCTTTTTTTCGGCTTACAAATCGACATAAGGTTATTCATTTTAATGAGCCATTTTCGTTAAATTTAGTACGTCTAGACAACACGTGTCCACATGTTTGCCTCAAAAATAACTTTTCAACGAAATCCTTGAATGTGCCTTAATTGCTTCATTTCAAGCCAGACATTTCAGTGAAGGACAATTTTAAAGAAATTTAAATTCTTCGTCAAAACAAAATCCTCAAATTCAGGGCTAACAATAGTGGTTGAAAATAAATTTTTAGTCTTATGAATACTTCATTATATTGTTTTTGTTTCTTCCAGAATTTTAGATCATAATGATATCGAGGTGATAGAAGATTGGTCTTTTCATGATTCTCAAATAGCAAATTTGTGAGTATGATTATTAATTGTGTTTATTGACTGCATTTATTTGCTGCATTCATAAACCAGTACATTTTGTTCAAAAAATAATTTGCTGTATAAGAATTTCATATAATAAAAATGCATAAAGATTATTTATTTATTATTAAAGAAACTGTATTTTGTAACGGGCTTCCTCGTAAGACCCCTGTAGCGTTCATGAGAAATGGTCAGTAGTCTTCGAGACTCTCAATCGGAGAGGAAATATATGTAACGCTACCTTGCGTATAAGTTGGCCTAAAGACTCTCACCCGGAGAGGAAGTCTATTTCGCGTAGTTTGCTTACCTGAGTATCAGGTTTTGGCTTAGAAGTGAAATCCTTCCACGAATTTATAATTATATGTCTTTAAATGTGTTAAATATTGTATTTGTGCGCGTGTGTCAATAAAACTGTGTGTTCTCAAATCTGTGTTTCAAGTTTTAATCAAACCAGACCAAATCGGATTGCCCAACCTGCACATTACAATGTGGCGCAAAACGTGAGGCCTGCCCACATGACTACAATTTTATATAATTAAATTTTCAGTAATAAACTACAAAACATAAGAAATATGTATACACTAATTTTTATACAAGCATTTCGGTAAAAAAAAAATATATATACATTTCTTGTAGTTTAATGACAATTAATGTCTCTATTACAATTTAAAAATTATTTACTTAATAACAGTACCGATTTTAAGTATTTTGTTATTTGTTAAATTCTAATTTATTGAAAATGTAATACAAATTATATGCTATTTGACGAAGATAGAATTCTGTCCATAATAGCATCAGGAAAAAAAATTTCTTTTTAAAAATAATTTTCTTTTTCTTTTTAACATATCTTAATTTTTTCGTTTCGAAACAGACAGTTCTGCAAAGAAAAATATTGAAAACTCATTTATGAAATTCAACTTTCAGAACCGTAAATTCAAAGGGAAGGAATTTTTGAATGCTAACGATAATGATGAATGTAACTGAAAAAGTAAATTCTTATATAAAAAGAATTCGTACACAAATTAAATATTTGAAGCATAGTTTTAGATGTTTTATTTTTAATTGTTATAACAAAATATAAACTTTTATTATACTATTTATATTTCTAACATTTTTATTTAATTATTATTATTATTATCACCATTGTTTTCTTTATTGCTATTATTTATTAGCATGAATTTTTATTTTTAATCACTTAAGCATGTGATTTGTTGAAAATAATGTTAGGTTAGGTTATTTTAGGTATCTTGAATCAACTAGCTAACATCAAAATTATAAAGTTTTTGTTCTATTGTTAAACTTGTTTTGGTGTATTGTTGAATTTCGATGTAGTGTTTTAGTATAATATTCAAATTCAATTTAATGTAATGTTACGTTTAACAAGCAAACTTACATTAAGTCTTTTATTAAAGTGGAGCGAATATTTCTGAATTTCTAAAGACCTCACTGTGTCTGAGTTGGCAAAAAAAAATTCTAAATTTTGATAATTTTAACTCATTATTATTTATTTCCTTAATATTAATTCATCATTATTTCTAGCCATAATATTAATTCATTATTATTACTCTACATAATATTATAAATAAATCTGCAATGAAATGCAATTTTAAAATTTTTTTAAATTTTATTTTAGGAGCTTAAAAGGGAATAAAAGGCTAAGATTGATTAGTGAAGATGCTTTCACTGGTTTAAAAAACCTAAGAACATTGTAAGTATGTTAAGAAAATCATTTTAAAATTAAATTATTTTTTATTAATAAAACGCATTAGTTTAGAAAAATTACTTGAATCTGATTATTAAATAAAAATACCTCTTTTTTTAATGTTATTTTTTGGGATCTGAATATTTTTGGATATTCAAATAATGGTTTTTTTTAATGTATACAAAATACGCAATTATTATTGTTCACTTTACATTGAAAAGGTGCTTAACTCATTGATAACCAATATTTGCATTTTTTATCTTTAAAACTTATTTATGAATAAGCAAAAAACAGTTAAAAGATTTTTCATTTAAAATAATAATTAGATCATAAAGTAATACAAGTAATTTCACAATATTGTACGGTATTCTCAGTAGATAATGTTGTTACAACTCATTTTAGAATCAATAAAGTATTCAATTAACTCTGCGTGTAACACGAGAGGACTTAAGAAAGCAACATATCGTTATTTTACATTAGAGCGTTAAGTTTCAAATTCATTTTTTACAATTTTCAAAATATAAGACTTTTCATGGTTTTATTTTTTAAGAAGGCAATTAAAAAAAATAAGGTAACAAGGACTTTCAAACAAATTGTATTTTACTTGTAGATACAAATATGTTATATTAAAGAATTGGTGCAAGTTTCTTTTTAACTACTACCATCAGGTTTATCCAAACTTTCAAATAAGCCTGAGGCACCAAAGCATTGATTCAATAAGCAAATTAAAACTAAGTTTCTTAAATTAATTCATTACAGTTGAATGCCATATTATATGCTGATTGTCTAGCAGATAGAGGCTTCTGCGAAAGTCACTGGGTGGCAGTTCTGGGATGTAGATTGGATGTGTTTTGTATTATATCTGATAGGAGTAGGGCCGTAACATTCTACATATCTGACTTGTTTTTATGAAACTCAGAACATTAAAATCCAAATTTATTCATATGACATTATAATAATACGCACAATTTAACAAGTTTACAACAAATTTACAGTATTAGACTACTCTTTAGACGCTGAAGCTTTATATCAGTTCAGTTCACATTTTAATATCCTTCTTTTGAGCTCGGCAGAAGGGTTCAAACACCGAGGCAGTGTGTTTAAATCTAGTGGCAAAATTTGGATACAGTTCAACCCACCCCCATCCCCGTATTCACACTGGAAACAGCCTAACGGTAGGATCTGCAAAGTATCTACAGTTCTAGTAGTGAATGACTTAGATGACAATACACGGCATTTGTAAACAATGTTCCATAAGTATAAAATTGTTTGAAAAAGAAATTTAATGCATTCTATAAAATACATGCATTTAAATAAAACAGTAACCCGAATAAGATAAAAAATAGCAAGATATTAATTTAGTAGCATTAATTAAATAAAAATGAACAGAAAACTTGAGTAGTCTGAACTAAATAAAAAAAAATGAAAAAAAAGTTCCCAATTGTCCGTACAAGATAGAAAAATTAACATAATATTTTGGAACTTTATCTATTGAAAGGTATCAGCAAATCTGACATATTTTTGAACACTAAAAACTAAGTAAAGATGAAAGACAGATTACTAGACCGAGAATCTTTTTAAATCATTCCTATGAATAATTCTTTAAAAATAAACATCTATTTAAAAAATGAAAAAGTTGCTGTCTACAAACTCATTTTTTTGCAAACAATTCGTTGTTTTATTTATTATTCATTAAATATATAAGTACAAAAGAAAGGAAGATCTTTTAATAAGGAAGCTGGCAAAACTTATCCAAAGAAATTTATGAAAAAAAAGTTGTAAAATCTACATAAGGGTTTTAATAAGGATGAAACAAGTGATTACTAGAAAAAATATTTAAAATAACATATATTTAAAAAATTGTAGGTTTATATATCCTTCTATGTTCGTGTAATGAAAAATTTAAACCATTAATAAAACACATGAAAAGGACAAGATAATTTCTGATTTATTTAAAAGCGGCTTTTAGTTTGTTTTTCATCAATAGTACAATTGTAGTGAACTATAATGAGGGCAATGTCTATTTAAAATTCTAATGTTATTCTCCTATTTGCGAAATTTGCAACACCCCGAAGGAACTTACTAACTAACAGCAACAGAAGTAAAGTAGAACAGTAGGAACAGCAACAGCAGTAAAACAGAAGAAATCGAAACAGAAGAAAAACACGATACATGATTCTCTTGTTGGAAAACATGATACCTAAAAAGATCTCATGAAAAACATGATACATGAAGTTCTAATTAGAAAACATGATACTCTTATTAATCTTCTGCAACACTGTTAGAAATATCAAAAACCAAAAGATAAGGATTTTTTTCATTATTAAAATCTTAATTATTTTCTGTATTTGTCTTGAATAAGATGTCTGATGTTCGGTGAATTTTCTTCCGAAACTCAAAAAATTGTATTGGCTATTTCTTTGATCTTAATTAACTATCATTAATTTACAATCAGGTTTTAAAATCACATACAGCATCAAATTAAGGAGAAAACAGATTCATTTATTAAAGAAGAAATAATCTGTCTCTTAAATAAATTGTCAGTATTTTGTAAAGTTGATGGCAGTAAGATGGTTGATTTAATTTTTGATACACTTTCAGAATTATAATTGGTGTACAATTTAGAAATTTAAAAAAAAAATATAATTATATATTTTTAATTATAGATCAAATATATTAGTGCTTAAGAATAACTATTGATACATTATATCGAAGATGCAGTATATTTATAAAATTCTAAAATATACTGCATCTTCGATCTAATGTTATTCAAAGGGCCAAGAAGACTTAACGCTATATGAGTAAGTTCATTAAATCGTAGTAGGGAAAAACAAAACACTTAGCTTAAATAAAAAGTCATTCAGGCTGTGTATGTTTTATTTCTTTTTTTACTGTAATGCAGTCAATAACTTTATAAATTATGTTTAAAGAAATCTGTTATATATTGTATTGCATCTTATTTTTATCATCCATATGACAAATCGCATTTACAAAAATATATTGGTTTCATTAACTTTTCTCTTAACAATTACTACACTGTTATTCAAACACAACAAGATTTTCACATTTAGTTAAATTTTCATGAATAATAAAATGACTGTAAAAAATCAATTATGTAAATACCTAATTTTACATAATTGATTATGTATATACCTAATTTTATACAACTACAAATATATATCATGCATAATATAATTATTAATACAATGTCATGCAATTTCATAATGCAATCATATTTACAATTCTATGATGCACTTATATATTACAATTAAGTATATAATACAATTAAATAAAAACACGTAATTAAATAAGTCATATGACATAAAAATGTCACATTTGGTATACATATGATCATGACTAAAATTTCTCACAACCGGAAAAAACTTCATAGAAAAGAATGGTTAATAACGAGTTTCTTTTATAATCATACACCTCTTACACCATGGAATTTTACTGGAAATTAATTTATGAATCTGATTCCACTATTCTATCAACATTGGTTCAGAGAGGTAGTAGGCGAATTGCACTATTAGATCGTCCCACATACTCTCTATAAAGTTACAACTGAAAATTCGACTGGTCAATCGACTGTATCGCCGAATATCCTGACAAATCCAGAAATTCGTAAACCAGATACGAATAAATTATGTGGGTCTGCATTGCCATCCATTAAAAGTAGATTAATGCCAACAGCATTGCTAAAAAGGCAAACATGGGATATTAAATCACATCATTTTACTTCGCAGAAGACACAGAGTTTCTTACAAAGATATGAAGGTCTCTTCTTCTGTCCCTTATGATGCTTTCCCTCACCATGAAACCTCCACAATCATAGTGGTTGGTTTCTTTGTGTTACAAATGAAATTCCATGTGGCCTTTAATCTTATAATCGGAACTATTTGATTCTGAATACATAAAATTAATTAGTCAGAAATTCTTATGTTATAACGATAGTATCGCAATTTTAAAATTCAAGTTCTACAAAACTTGAAAATTTGAAATTTTGGGGCATAATTGTATACAATTTTGGCATCAATCTTGTTTTGGTGTATTGCTTATGTAGCTTTTTTAGGTTTGCAGTTTATATTGATCATCTAATCAAATTGCATTCTTTTTATCCAAAAGAGACGTTTCGCAGACTGCAATCCGTAAGCTGCCCACCCATGGTCTTAGCGGCTTGGAAGTGCTCAAGATGAAGGACACTTCAGCCATGTGGGAATTCCCCTCGGTTCTGCACTTTCCGGAAATCAAGGAAGCATACCTCACCTATCCATACCACTGCTGTGCATTCAAGTTCCCAGTGACACACGACCCCTGGGAGTTCAGTAGGCTCCAGTCTCTCAGGAAGGACCTCCACAAGCGATACTGTGCCTCCACCACTCCGGAAGACACTTCCACAGTCGAGGAAATTACCGAACCTACAATTCAGAAGAGGTCGGTTTCCAAAGCACCCTTGGGAGAACACAATAATGAAGGTATTAATATATGCAGTATCTTGAAACGTTAATTCTAACCATAGTATGTTAAATACTTTATTTCTTTGATTTAGTAGTGATTTAGTAATAAGGATAACAAAAAATAAATAAATAAACATCCCTAACTTAAAATATACCGGTATCTCGTATCAGAATATCTCGAAAATTACCTGACAGATAATAACGAAATTAGATATATACATAATGATTAACTTTAACAACAATTAACGTACGTTTCATCGTTCGTAAGACTCATCAGAGTCAGAAAATCTAAAAATTAAATTAACTTAAACTATCTAAAGAAAAAAAATTGATTAAGAGGTGAAGGATTCTATCTTAGAGTTATGCAACTATCACGAAGTTATTTCATACAGAAATATTTATTTTTATGAGAATCTAATGCAAACCAAATGATCATTCCATCTTCACTTTTTAAAGATTTTAATTAGAGCTGTAATGTATGTAAAATTAAATCAAGTTTTGCAGAAAAAGGTTGAAGAAATGAAAAATAAATTCCTGTTTCAAGAAATCGCTTAAAAAATTATTTCTTCTGTATTTTAAGTTAAATATACTTTTTATTCGTTTAATGATTATGAGATGGAAATTTGCACATACGAAGCAAATTATGCAACTTTCATCAATTTTCTTTCATGATAGACAAGAGCTTTTTTTTATATTTATCCAGAACTTTTATTATCACTCTTCAATCCAACCAAATTTGGTAAATTTAGTTGGAACAATTAACATAACATAATTTTTCAGTGGATGCCATTCCACCACTTTTATCACCATGCATTTTGGAAAAGTATGCAATGATTTGTTAAAAACATATGAATTAATTTTGGTTATTGGAAAGGTTTCCAAAAATAATACAAAAGCTATTTTTCACATAATTAACTAACTCCCCGTCTCTACCGTCCTTGTTGGATCTTGACGTCTCTACCGTCCTTGTTGGATCTTGACGTCTCTAACAATACGAGTCGTCTGTCTCGAGCTTTGATTTTCCAATTTATCATCTTTAGGTTCTTCAGATTCTTTTTTTTTTCACTTATCATTTGCATTACATTATAAGTAAAACATATTATATGGATTAAGTTATGCTACACATATCATTTGGATTACATTATACATTATGTTACACATATAAATTGGATTACATTATACATTATGTTACACATATAAATTGGATTACATTATACATTATGTTACACATATAAATTGGATTACATTATACATTACGTGACACATATTACTTGGATTACATTATACATTCCTTGCACATTATACATTATCTTGGACTAGAATTATTCCTCAATTTATATTTTTCATCTATAGAAAAATAGTGTAAAATGAATAAATAATTTTATTTGATAACATACATTTTATTTGTTTTTGTAATTCTTTTTATATCCGCTTTTTTATAATTACCAAGGCGCAAAATGCATTCAAAATTTTTCTAGTAGACTGGCTCCTATTTTTCAATGTATTAATATTCATGATACAAAAAGGTTTTCACAGAAAGTACCAAAGGCCTGTGGATAAATCATAAAGAATTGAATAATTTTATATTTAAAGAATGTTTTGTGTAAAATAAGTAATTATAATGTTTCATAATGTTGCCAGTTATTTGTAAAAAACGGCATGTATATTGATAAAGAATACCAAATTGGAAAAAATGCAAACTAACAGTCACTTATTTCTTCCGATAACAGAACGTGACTTCGAATACATTTTGAGAACTTTGAATCACTTTTCGGAAAACATAATCTCCATTTTCTGAAGTAGTACTTTAAGAATTAGAGTTAATTAGAATTTTACGACTTCATGTAGTTTTTGTGATGAAAGGAATTTTGACGAATATTAGAGAATTTCAACTTTTTTAATTGTTCTAGAAAAACTAACAAACTCCATCATATATTAAGGGAATCAAAAGAAAATTTATAATATTCGTACATATACTTGAACACAAAATGAATTAAAACTTATTTCTTGTATTATGTGATTAAATATTCATTATAATTCTATTATGTCATTTCCATTATTTCCATTTTCAACGACAGGTAATATGTATATTTTTATGTTTATATTTATTAATACAATACGTTATGTGATGATGTAGTTCATAGACTGTGCTTCATTTTATATTTTTAGTACATTTCCTTTTTCCCGAATTGTTTAGAATTAGAGTTAAACGCAGTACTTATATGTACTCTTTTAGAGATATATTTTAATAATAACTGTAATTTCTTCCAAAATCGCTTATATTTAGCATTATAGCATAATATTTAAAACGTCGAAACGTACATGATTTGTTCTCTTTCTATCCTAATTGATTATATTAATTTCTGTTTTAATTTGATTGTAATTAAATAAGAAATTTCACTTATATTTAAAATCTGTACATAACTGATTCTTTTAGCATTGTTAATGTATATGGCTAGCATGCGGTAGAGCTCAGAGTCTAATCTGATAGCTGTGTTCGTTGCAGTCTCTGCTTTTACACTCATGTCCATAAATTAAGGATAATTCAGAATCACACAGAAATAGAATTCTAAAATAAAAATTTCACCTGTAGAATTATCACACACATCTTGAAGAAGAATATGTAAATTACAGGAAACCACCAGATGGCACGGATAGTACGTCACGATGACGAGAGTGTAAGAGAGGGGTATATAAGGAATGGTGGCCAAGAAGTATGCAACAGTGGTCTTGTGTGATGTTTTCCGACGAGTCCAGGTTTAGTTTGCAGTCTGATTCTCGCCGGACTTTCATATGGAAAGGTACCCGTTACCACCAAGAGAACACCATTCAACGACACCATTACGGTGGTGCAGGATGGCTCGTCTAGGGAGGAATTATTCTAGGTTCCAGAGCTGATCTGCATGTTCAGAGTGTAACGATGACAGGTCACATCTATCGGGATGTCATTCTGGAACAACATGTACGTTTGTTTCGGGGCACCATGGGGGCTGAATTTCTGTTTATGGATGACAACGCCCGTCCTCACCGTACAAACATTGTAGACGAATGCCTTCAATTGGAGGATATCACCCGTATGGATTGGCCAGCATACTCACCGGACTTGAATCCGATAGAGCATGTGTGGGATATGCTTGGCCGACGAATGGCAGCCCGTCAACCCCCTCCCACCTGTCAACCGGAACTTCGGAGGGCATTGCTTGATGAGTGGGGTAATATTCCCCAAGATCAGATTGATAATTTGATACTCAGCATGCCTAGGCGTTGTAAGGCCTGTATTGCATCGTCCGGGAGACATACTCCATATTAACCATCCTACTAACCATGTTATACTGTTTTTTGTAAATAGGTTCTTTTTTGAAATTTGCTCCAGGGAGTAAAAATCGCAATTTTTATTAATTATGTCAAACATATAGCATTTGTTTTTGCTCTTTACCTTTTGTTTAATAAATAGACTTTACAAATAAGTCCAATTTGTTTTGCTTCTGTCTCTTTCTTTGCCTGAACTTCATTATCCTTAATTTATGGACATGAGTGTAGAAACGAAGATAATCTATAGCAATTGCGTGTGTAAAGCACCTCTTTTGGCTCCTGAGCCTGTATGGCAGAAGTGTCTGACCCTCAAATGTAGAGGAACTACTACTATAAGGTATTTTCGGAAGGCAGTTCCATCACTCGTTCATCGCCCTTTGTGGGGTTGGTAGCATGAGCCTCGAAGATGATCCACAGTAACACAATATTTGCATATAAATAAATAATTAAACATAACTCCATTCTAATCTGAGGGAGGATTGGTGGCCAATTGGCTAGAGCTCTGGCCTTCGTATCCTAGGCATTAGATTCGAATACTGGCAGTGGAATGGTTGTTTGTTAGAGGTTCGAAATTCACTTTAAACTATAGGTTACGGTGCAATTACTCCAAAGTGGGCAAAAAAATGACCGTAGAGTGACAAACCAAATCAATCTAAAGTTGGATCAAATTAGGAACAATAATTTAATAATTAAATAAAGAATAATAATTTAATAATTAAGTAAGGAATAATAATTTAATGATTAAGCAAGGAATAATAATTTAAGTGGAAAGAATAATTATTATTTACAATTAAAAGAATAAAAAATAAGATTAAAATCAATATAAGTAGTATTATTTTGTAAAAAAAATTTTTTAAAAATTGAAAGTAATGTCAAAATAAACATTCGTATATCAAAACAGTACTTTAAAAGCTTTTTTATTTTTAAAGCGTTCCTTGTGGTTTTTATTTAAATTTTAAAACCTTAATAAAATGTATAAGTTCCACAACAATAAACTTGTTCTTATTTAAGTGTAAGCATGTGTATAAATCTATTACTAAATCTATTTCCCGTTAATAATTTTAAAAAATAAGTTTTATGTCCGTATAATACAAAAGGTATGCTCATTTATCATTTGTTAAAAACAATAAATCCATGAAAGGAAAAAAAAAATCATCACTTGCAGTTCAAAATTCACTTTAAAACTGCCTTCCCAGCATCAATAACTGATGGATTTCACTTTTGGAAAACACCCCATTAAAGTGTCACTGATTGCCGTCATTGAAACATAGACCTACAAGAGAAGCAGACAAGACAATTTACATTTTTCAGTTAAGGAAACAAAAGCAATCATTAATTGCTATTCACGTAAGAGATGCATAAACTATCTCTGAGACAGTCAAGGAGCTGGAGAAATATATTTGGCCACCGTTCTGACTTCCAAATGGCTTGAATTATTTTTTTAATTTTAATTTTAATGGTTTATTGAGCAACTGATTTGTAATTAACTGAATGGTAAAATATTGAAAAATAACACTTCCAAATATGTTTAAAATATATAATATAAAACACATGTCCGATTCACGCTCATTTGTATATTATATCATGAAGTTTATTACAGTAAAAATAAAAACAATCAACTGAGTATAATTCCGGATATTTCTTTGATATATAATTAATTGAATATAAGTAAATTAAAAACTGTTGTATAAAAACAGCGGGTAACCTGAGTGTACAAAAGGAATACGCTATATTCTTTGCACACAAACATTATTACAAAAATTCCAAAAAGGTATAAAAAATATGCAAACTCGTTTATTTGATTTTCATTGATTTGCATATTTAATAACTATTTATGTTTGAAATTGTTTATTCATCTTGATAAAAGTGTTTGTTTGTTAATAATATACCAATTAAACAACATAATAAAAAGAAAACTAAAATATCGGTGAGTTAGCAGATACGATGTTATATAAATATGTAGGTTATTTTAATTTTGAAGTCAGTTCACATAATTTACGTACTTTGCCAATTTTCTTGAAAAGTAATAAACGAAAAGTAAGCTTTATGTGTATATGTTATTTGACTGCGATACATAATACATTAGCTATAAATACATATTATATACGTCTTCTGTAATTTCTACTTTTGCTTCGCTCATGCAACTTATTAATTTTTCGTGTCAGTGGCCAATTGTAGGCCACTGACACGAAATACAAATATACGAATTTCTGAAAAATACATTATGATAATTACGTGAAATATTACAGAAAAAAGTAGAGTGATAAATTTAATAAAATAAAACATTCCTTAAGTTTATTAATTCTTGTGTTTATGAGAAATATGAACTTGATGTGCCCTAGTAATTTCTTTAATGTTTCTGCAAATATTTGAACAGCAGACGCTCATTTACTCGCCGTTACATTGAAGATGAACTCTCTTTTTACGTTTAATTGTAGTGAAAGTAGGAAATTCTTATTCTCATAAATATGATGGTGAAAATTGTAGTAAAATATTTAAAACTTTGTTACATATTGACACATATCTTTCTTTTAAAGAAATCTAAAAGGCTTCAAGAGAATTCGTTATGTTTAATCACCGATTCACGTTCTGTAGATAGAGCTACCAGTTCTTCATTGTGTTAATATTAAACCAAAATCACTTGAAATTTCCGTAAATGGTTTTGTAGCCTAATCGCATTCTTCAGTGTTAAGTGATCGAAAATAATAATAACTTAGTTTTCTTCTGAACTTGTTAAAAGTTCAATTATTATTATTATTATTATCCATTGTTTCTTTTATGGAAATGCTACTTATCGAAGGAAACATTTCCAAATTTACCTGTAACAGCTTTTTTTCCAATTCTGTAATTTTGTCTGAAGCGCTTTCATTTTGACAGCAGACATGAGAATGCTTTGTTCTTTGCCTTGCGTGTCAGCATTCACAATATTGAGCTGCTGAAATATATTGGCTGAATACTGTGTGTAAAAGCAACCTTCTGTGTTGTGAATCCATAGCGATAGAAGGCTTTCCGAATAAACACGATGTGACAAATTTTTTTTCAATAATATTTACCATCTAAAATATTTTATGTAAAACTACTCCAAATTTTTCACCCAATGTTTTCTCCATCAAGGCATTCCTATTAAGGAAGCAATGAATTACGATATCTAATTTTTTTACAAAAGTTGTAAGGTCCTTTACATAATATTACAGAAAAAATAACGCTATAAAAACTAACAAAATTAAGTATATCTTAAGCTTATTAATTAGCATATTGTTCTATCTGTACAATTGCCTACGCACGACTTTAATGTTTACTTGTTTACTGCCATCTATCAAGAGTTATTCAAAATGTAAAAAACGTCCTCAACTTTTGCAGGCACACTGAATTCTTTGCAAAAAAGAAACTGATTTACTATTTTATCTTCATTTATAAAACGGACGAATGCGATCAGTTGTGCTTTGATGATAATGTCTATTGACTTATCAACATGCAATGCAAAATTTGAAAAAACTTTCACTGTTGCTGCCTTTCCTAGTACTGTCCATTTTTCTGCTTGCAAAATAAAATAAGCGGCCCATCTTTATGAGCTTTCATATTTTTTTTTTTGCTATCGGTTCTAGAAGAATTCAGAAGCAATTTGAGCTTAGTCAGAAACAAGCATTATAGTATTTTTAAAAGAATTTAAGCTAAAGAATTTTAGGCAATCTCTTGAAAATACTTATAGATATATCTTATTAATTAGAGTGCATGGTTTTAAAATGTTTACCCAATTTACTAGGAAGTAATTAGTAATTTGCAATTTTACATACTAAACTAAACACAGCGGTAAATGGTGCTCTTCACTTCCGGCCCAATGAAACCAAAGTTTAAACAACTTTCATTAAATTTACTAGTAGCCTCTACTTTGATTTTGCTTTCTTAATTGCGCTTGACTTTTGTTCACTTACGGAATTTGAATCTTATTTAGAAGGAGATATTAAAATTCCATACATTGAGAAATCAGTAAGCCTAGTTTAATACAGTATGCCAGTACAATCTCAATATTAGCAAATTATCTTGATTAATGTATAAAACCTATTTTTTTAATGTATTTATTTACAGTCAATCAAAAACATATTGTGATACTTGACACTACTTTAATTGATGTATATTTTTCTAAAAAAAGATTTTTTTTAAGACGAGAGTTACAATTTATTACAAACAAATGAAATCTGAAAAAAACTGTCTTCTGAACTGCTCGTCTAGTAGTAGCGGAATTTATGCATAAAACATCTAAAAATAATTAAATAATAACAGAAAATAAATTTTATAATTCCATGATAATATAAATATACTTTAATATTTAAAAAAAATATTAGCGGTAGAAGATGTTATTATTTTTCTATTTTTTTTTTTTTTTTTACATAATTAATTTCATTTTACTGCTATCGTTTTTTCTGTACTTGCAATGTTTAAGATGTAAATATTTTAATTGAAAAGATGAAAAAAATAATTAAACGGTTTTTATCTTTCCAGTATAAATTATTTTACGAATGAAAAATTTAAAAACGTTCATCAAAATGAGAGGAAACATAATATTTCACAAGCAAATTAATAACAAAATATTTTCTATTTATTTTTTTGTAGATAAAATGTCTCGACATACTCGATTTATTATAATTATTTTTATGAAAGCTTTTTTTTCAAACTGATTTTTTTATGCTTAAATATACTGTTGAAAAATGTAAATATAATGCAAATACTATCTCTATTTCTATTGGAAATACTGTCTCTAACAAAATATTATTTCTAATACTACTTCTAACAAATATTTCAAAATGCTACTTCTAGCAAATAAAAAAATTATCATTTTATTTGTTAGAGACTAGTTAAGATTATTACTTTTCTATCATAGAACAGTAATTACTGTAAAAGGAAGTATTTTTGGATTTCTCACAACTGTTTTTAAAGGAATTAAAAGTATTTCAGGAAATTGAAACAGTGGTGACATTTAATATCGATTATGAAATTTAAACCTCTGAAATCTGTCCCGGTCGTCCTTTCCAAACGTCTGAATGCAACTTTTCGGTAAAAGTTTCCATTTATTGGACTGCTAGTGCGCGTTGCTTAAGAATTATTGACATTTTGGGGAAACTGAAACTAGTTTAAAATACTTTGTCATTTAACTGAATAGTTTGGATAACCTAGAAGCAAGTTATTCTTTATGATATTAATTTTAATATTCACAGAATTGAATTAGATTGTAAAAATGGAAAATGGAAATCAAAATAAATTGAATGTAGAATACTATTGCGATAAATATAATATTTTTGATCGAGGCACATATTTGTTGTATCAGAAAAAAGTAAAAACACGTGATAGTGGTGCGGGAATATTTCTGAACAATCTAGATTTGGCATTTTCCACATATATTCGGAAGATTCTAGATTGTTTTATTCTAGAATATACTAGACTAAGTAGAGTTTAGGGAAAAAAGGGAGGGAAAAAAAGGTTTGAAAATGGAATTTAACAAAAAAAACTGTAAATATATAGAAGCCTGATTATAATGGATCCCATTTCAGTCATAGAGAAAATAATGACTTATAGGTGAACCCTTAAGAATAATTACCCCGCATTCGCTTATTTAAAATTCCAAGAAAATTCGAAAATTCAATTACTTCAAGGTATATATGATACAATTCACCTTGTTGGAAACTGATGGCCTTTGCATTCATTATTTAATTTTAATTAAGTCAGTGCAAATAAGATTAAGATGAAGTGTGTTTTTTTCTTTAGATTTTACCTATATTTCTTAATTACTTATAATTCATATCTTCTTCATGTACTAGCACTTACACGTTTAATTTCTTCACACACATTGCATTAAAATGTCTGCTTATTTCAGTCCTCTCGGCTTGCGTTTAAATTTTTTATTTACATTTTAGAAAAGCTATATGTAAATTGCCTAAATAAATAATAAATAAATTAAACAAATTAAAAAATAACGATAAAGTAAAGCCTTATAAAAAGCCAACTGCTTAAGTTATACAGACAGATTAGGATGTGTGATTCAATTACATAGCGAATTAATTCAATTACGGAGATTAAATGTGATTAGATTAGCCAGTGAATTCAGTTAGCAATGATATTTTCTAAAACTTTTAAATATAGCTACATTGATGCTAAATATACATCTACATCATATACGTAACTATAGTTACATATACGATGTAGATGTATATTTAGCATTAAGATTCACTGTTAAAAGATTTAAGATGTAAAAAATTATGTGTTGTTGCTTTTAGTTAAGACAATTGTTGCGTGAACGTCAGAATTTGAGAAAATCCAAACATTCTCTTAAAGAACTTCTCTTATGACGGTAGTGAATGGCATAACTGGTGGTAGAAAGTTACAAATTCATTGTTAGGAAACCAAAACAGTACATTTTAAATAAAACTCAAAAGTAACAAACACTGAAATCCCTTTGATGAGCTGTATTTAGTATTTTTAACAAATATCATTGCTAATTATTTTTAAAAATATCATTTCTCAATTTATTTTTAAAAGGTTGTTTAAACAAGGATAACCTTTTTTACAGTCTATCTATGAATACGTATTTTACTAACTAGATTTCTTTATAGTGTTAACTTATGTATATGTACGCAGACATTAAAATTTTCAAATCCAAAGACAAAGATTCAAAGACATACATACTTTTTGGGACCTAGCATTATCTTATTGAATAATGGTCCAGGGCTGTCGTGTCCTGAAAAATAACTGATAGACCTCAATATGTCATCAACAAATCGTTGAGATGTTGAAGCTATACACAGGATGACAACCTGCTGCCATAAGAGATAACACCGAATCTATCATACCAGAGATGATTCCTCTGCAAAGAATGATAACGCCAACTAGACTTTAGCAGCTCCATGTACATATCCAATGGCCATCTATTCCAAGACTGAAGCGTGATTCATAGATGATCGCTATTCCAGTCTTAAGGCAAAAACTTATGGTCATGGCGCTCTAATGCAACATTACTCAAACTAATTCTGCCGGTGTTTTGAAGCTTGTTGAGTTATATTGTTGAGTTATTAAAAATTCCCTGCTGCCTTTATATATATATATACTATATGCGGCATCCGTCTGCTCCAAGACTAATATAATTTTCATTGGTGAAAAAATCCAAAAGATCGGCAAGGACAACACTCCAAACGACACTTTAATGTATTGGAGTGTAGTGACAAATATCCTAAAGGCTGCTGAGAGTATAACCTCTACATTAGGCAAACACTATATGAGGGTGTAAAATACCACAGATGTGAGGAAAAGGCTAACAATAATAAGTATATATCGCATAATTATTATATTTTGCATCGAATTAGTGCACCTTGGTTTTCCAGAATCTTTAATGCCCCAAAGAGTTGCTTATAACAACCGTCCCTGTACGCATCTTGCCATAATGGTATTTATAGATAGTTAAAACAAGTAATATAAAAAAAAAATTTTAAAGTCAATTCCTACTTTTTTTTCCACTATATTGCAGAAAGTCATTTATAAATAATTTTCATTCATTTTTTTTAAGTTTATCTGGCGCCATCTATTTTTAGATATATGCAACTTAAATCTAAAAAAAAATATAATTGGTAATTAATTAATTAACTAATTTAATTAAATTAATGAATTAATATTTGAAAAAATTGTATTAACATCAAATGTCATACACTACAGGATAAAATACATTTTTTTAAACTTGATTGGATGAATAACAAGTATTTTATTAACGATTGAAAATTTGAACAAGATATGTATAGCGAGAGTGTGAGCTAATAGAAGGAATTGAAAAAAAGAAAGACGTTGATATTCTTTTTGTAAATACGTGTTTTAAATCTCCTGTATAATATTACATGCATTTGTTTGGTAGTAAATTTTATGCATCTATTTTACTCACAACTACTAACTCTCGAGTTATCATTTTGCAGTGTACGTGAATTATAAGTTTTTAAAAAAATTCTTTTGTTTTTGAGAATTACATAGTTTATTATTAATATTGTATAAAGAAATAAAATTCAACTTTGTTCAACTTCGGCATCTTTGTTGTATAACAAATCCTATTACTTTCTACCAGTTTCTATTTTACATTTAAATTACTTTGGGATCCCTGGATAGATGAATATCATTAAAGTGTCTCCTTCAAAGGCTTTTTAAGACAAATTAATTAGCACTGGAGCTAATTAGATGTCTCCGTTTACGAACAAAAAATTAACGCATGATAATGAATCAAAAATAATTTATTTTCAATGTTTGAATAGATAAACTTCTACACGCTTATTTGATTTTGTTTAACAGTCAGCATGCATTTTTTAAAGGTTTCACGAAAATGGAATGAAATCTTTTTTTGTAAGTCTAATTAGGATTATTGTTTCGATTTTTCAAATATCTCCAGACAGCAAAGAAAAGCAAAAATTCGGAAAACAATTCTGACTATATGTCTAGAGAAGAAGGAATGAAAATTATCTACACTTTCTTAATATACTGCCTTCATTACTTAGGTCGTGCCAATTTCATCGCAAAGAGCTTATTTTTTATGTATGTGTGACAAAGTAGTTATGAACTTGCATTCCTTTTTTAACTAAATGGTTTTTTATATATAATCAAGGGAATGCATCTTTATTATTAAGATGTACAAATTCTCTAATTATGCATTGCCATGACTGACAAACATTTGTAATCAAAGTTATAAAAGCAAAAATATTGTTATTTATTATTTTTTGATGACTCAAAGATTTTATTTAAGGAAAAATTCTTTATTGACTTCAACTTTTTTTTTATTAAATCAATAGCGTTTGCTTAAGTTAAATTATTTTTCGCATAACCAAATTTGTAAACTATAATCAATAGAATTAAAGGATTTCAATAAATATATTGTGTTCATATTATGAATAAATCTGAACTCATTTATATTACTTACTTGCATGGAGGGGTGAATTGTATTTAAAATTTCAAAAGTTGAATTCTATTTAAAATGTATTGGGTTTAAAAAGTGAGTTCTATTTAACATTTCATTAATGAATATATCGGATATAACGTCAGATATATTCAATATTAAGGAAACCAAAACTGTTTTCTAACATCATAAATAGTCTCCCAATTTTTAGTGATGATTACAAAAGCATACAACATCAAAATATAACATTTTTAATTAATTATTACTTATAAATACATATTTTTCTAAGTTAAAAAAATTATAAATTATTTCTTGTACAAAATTTTAACAACACTGTGTTTCATTGTATATTTTAGAACTAAATTACATTATTTTTAGGATTGTGTTATATGACTTCAACTGTAACTCAAACGCATTATATTTTATTATTATTCTTTTTTATAGGGGATGATGGTGAAGAAATGGTGTATGGTCGAATGCTATTCACTCCACCCCCTGACTTTAATGAAACCGAAGGGTGGGAGACAGATCTGGAAGAATTTCTTAGAAAAGAAGGCTGCCTTGATCCAGTTGGGAGTTTCCCCAATCAGTTGCAACACCTCAATGATCATGACATAGAAGGTAATTGTAATTATTCACATATTAGCTCTCAACCAAAAGAATCATATTTGTCAAAATACGGGAAAGAAATAATTTCAGTGTTAATTACATTCGGCCTTCCCATTGAATTTCTAATTTAATACCATGTTGACATTTAATACATATTCAAACAACATATATTCTGATAACAATTCATATATTTTCAATTCTGTAAGTGAGTTCTGCTTATTTTTAGAAGTTATTATGGCTTTCATTATTTTCGCCAAATGTATTAAAACTGAAGAACTTATGCTACTGATATATCTATTTTAGTTATTGATATATATATATATTATAACACTTTACGCAGATTTAAAAATTTTGAAATCTGGGATCTTCAAAAATATACTGCAAGAAATCGACAAAGAACTCAAGTGCATGACGTTTGAACAAAACACATATTCTTGAAAAACGATGACATTAGAATAAAGAAAATATGAAGGACGACAATTAAGAAGGAAATCAACAACGGAGAATGCTAGAACATGAGCACACTACGGACAATAATTATTGTTATGAGATAACTTTAGAATATTTAATTTACAATAGATAATTTTTTAAGTTCCGGATAACGATATATACATAGACAAACACACATAGTACCATATACCGTCGGCAGAAATTTGTTATTTGTCTTTATCTTTTATCGAAGTCTAAAAATTGGAAAAAAATTATCCGTATTGGGACCTGTAGAACTCAAACTGTGAGGTCGGATGAATATCCATGTTTCAGAATAATAGTTTTAAAAGAATTTTCTGAAATATTAAAAACATATCCAGTAAATCTTTAAAATAAACTTAAAATTATTATTGCATTCGTTTATTTAGAAAAAATATCCCTTTTCACAATGATACCTATTTCAAGATTGCATTTATAATTATTTTCATTTCACAATAACACAATTTCTTTATTTTTCGTTGACAAAAGTAAGTTTCAATAATGCTCATTTCGAAACTCAAACTTACGTAGAATAAGTATTATTTTTAAGCTTAGATTTTAAGCCCCATTTTTATTTTCCTCGCCACATTCTACGTTTTTTCTTCATCTTTATGCATGAACTCTCACTCATTTGAGAATTCTTTAATTTGTTGCCCATATACGGTGAATGAAAAAATTCTACTTTGCAAATAATTTGGAAGAATAATTTAATTTAATACCGCTGCGACTTTGTTATTTGTTTCTAAATATTTACTTTAAAGTTTTCGTCTCCTTATCTCTTTCAAAATGAAAAAAGCTTTTGGAAAAGTTAAAGATATATTATGGAAATCATTTAAAAAACATCATCAAACAGAATATATTTCGTCTTTTGAATTGTATTATATGAAATATCAACTATGAATGTTTTTGGTGTTTGCTGGATGTGTTAATTAGGAAATTGTATCAGTTTTGTATTATTTATCATAAATGCATTGTAAAAAAAGTTGTTTTTTTTAATTAACAAAGGTGTTTAATTTATGAAACATTTGACTGAATTCGATAGATAAGCCTGAGTTTTACATATAAATAACAGCACATCTTTTCAATTTAGCATATAGAGTATTTTTTTTAATTATTCGACAGTCAACTTATAATTTCCATAGTTGTAAAAATATAAAAATATCTAAAATATAAATGCAAAACTAAAAAATAAATTTTTAAAAATTTTATATTACTTAAAATTACATTAAGCTTATTACTTGAAGATAAACTAAATTAAAAGAAAATTTCAACCAAATTTAAAAAAAACTTATAACATTTTAAACTTAGGAATGAATGTAACATATAAATAACTCAGAACAGCAAATTTTATTATTAAATGCTAATAAACAGCTATGTTAAATTATTTAACATAGCTGTTTGTTATGGAACATTTGTCTCTGATTTCAAATTAGCATAAAATATTTTTTAAACGTTTTTTTTTTTTTTTTTTTGTAATATGAAATAAAATAATTTATATTGTTGTAAAATGATACGTTTTATTTAATTTACTTACATCTATTAATCTAAATATAGTTTCTAATGATTTTCTACTATATTTTACTTGAGAAACGTCCCTTTTTAATAATCAACAATAGTTTGCAAGCATATTTGGATTCCATTTTTCCAAACAATTTACATTGTTAAAATATTTCGGTGGAATAGTTTACTATGTTCATAGTTCACAGCGCCGAAAGTTTCAAGAGAGTGAATAAAGAAAAACATTTTAGTGGCATGTTTCATCTCGGAGCTTTATAGGAAGGGATAAGGAGTTCTGAAACTAGTTCTCAGCTTTTCTATTGCCAAGAAATTCAGTTATGACTTTTATAACAGGATTCTATGCAACCTTTTCATCCCCATTCAAATTTTCTTCAAAGTCATCAGCCTTCATAACCTCCCTTATTTATATGTATGTACTACCAAATGTACCTTCTTTTACTTTAGCCTCACTGATGCTAAGGAATTTGTTATTTAAGTAAAGGAAACCTGGACCATCTCCTTAAAAAATGTTTTATTTATCAGAGTTTGATGTGCAAGAAAGAAAGATATAACTGTCCAGAATTTACAAGTAGTAACATAAAGTGGATAGTATTAATGTACTTAAAACTAGGATTTGAGAAAGATATTTATAAAAATTTTAATGCCACATGCAACACAATTAAATAACATTTTACTATGTATTTATGTATTGTTATCTAAAAAATTATTTTATGAATTACTGATAACAGCTGCTGAAATTTCAAGAGTCCAAATAATTTCTGGATCAGTCCAGTTAAAACCTATCATTGCAATATTATTAATATAACAATTATATTAATAATTTTTAGGCTGGAAAAAAAATTGTTAAAAGAGAAAATTTCTGCTTATTCTAATTATGAAATCAAATATTAAAATGTAAATTTGAATAGTAGGTATATCCAAAATGTTTAGAATATTCTAAAAACCTTTAAAATTTCCAGTTAAATAAAACTATTTATAAATTCTGTGAATATTTAATTTGAATTTGATATTTTTTAAATTTCTTGAAAGATTATAATATTTTTTTTTTAATTTCATATTTAATTCTTGAGTTTTGTTGGATGTTAGCGTATTCCACAAGAATCCCACATTTGATCTTTATAATGCCATTCTTTTGCTTTTTCAAATTTCCATATTTTCCACATTTACTATTTTTGCTGAAGAAATATTATGGTAATATTCAAGTTTGAAATATCATTTTTTTTAATTCTAAAGATCAATTATAACAAGCCATTTTTTTATCAAAGTTTAATTAAATTTTCTATTATTCTTTTCTGACTTTCACATGGTATTCTTTTACATTTTCTAATTATAATTATATAAATTTTGATGTACATAAAAAACAGCACACATTAATTAAATTTTATGTATGGCCTAGGAAATTTTAGAAAATATTTTATAGCTCTTTTGATCTATGACTTTTGACGATACTCAAAATTAATTATTTTTATTTCTTCTCAAATTTTCTTCTTCAAATATTTCTACATCGAAGAAATATTTATAGACATTTTATTATGGATATATTTAGAGCAGATATTTTTAGCTTAAAAAATTTTAATGAATAACTTATGATGATAGTTTTAGATTATTATTTAGCCTACATTTTTTCTCGCTCAGTTCTGGTTAAATAATTAATAATCAGAAATTGATTTACGGTTGCTATGAGGGAAGAAATTGTAGATTGAACATTCGTCATTGCAACATAGTAAACTAATATGTGGTTTTTCGAGTCCTGTTTGTGTCATGGATGTTTACAGTGGTTCGGAATCCACTTTAAATCGTAGGTCCCGGTCCAATATGACTGTAGAGCGTTGAACATAGGGTTGACAAACCAACCAAGTAAAAAAAAGAAAACATCTTTCTCGAAATCTGCCAGTAAGTAGACGATCTTGGCCCATTATAGGGCTGTTGGCCTTTGGAGAAGAAGAAGAATATGTGGTTTAGTAATAAATTTCACCGTAATAAATATGATATATTATGTTATGTGGGAAACTCAAAATAGGGAACATTTTTTCCTTCAAATATTTTCAGAATTGATATATATTAAGCCTTAGTAACCTAAATCAGGAAATTCGCTGTAATTTTTTCACTGTGAAGCAAAAATATTGTTTCAGCAAGTGAAGCAAAAATGTCTGGCAGTTTTCTCTACTGAAATCACCAAAAGTACCTCAAGCGAATCTTTCCTTTGTTTAATTAAAAAATTAAGTTTAACCCGTCTAATCCATAACTCAAATGAAAAAAAAATAAAATTTTAGTAAAAACCAAAATGTTTTTAAGCTTTTTTTCTGCTTCAAAGTTTCAATATTTCATATTTAAAACTATTGGTTTATCAGATAGAGATAAAATTTATTAATATTTAAGATAAAGATAAAAAGGATATATCATTACATGAAAGCCTTCAAGTTCTTAAACATAGAAATATAATACTATATTTTCTTAACTATTTCAATACTAATCAGAACGATGAATGTCTGAAAAGATTTTCATACCTCCTTTTCTAACACCGAGGAAAAGATTTTCTATAATATTTGAGGCACAAAGATTTGCGCAATTTCTGTAAAATATTATTTTTTCCTCTGAAATGCTAAGTCTTTTTTTTCATGTCAGATGTGTTTATTTTTAAATGAAGCATTCGGATCTTTGAACACCAGAACAAAATTTTATGTTACTGCCGATCCAGCTGTCGCAAAGCTCTTAAAAAGCTTGAGTTTTAAAGCTTTTAAAAGGAGTATGTGAAAGTTGTTCTAAAAAAAAATATTCTATAAGACCTTTCTTTGGAAGTTTCAAACATTTTAAAGATTTATTTCTTGTTCAATAAACATAAACTTAACGTTAACTTTGTTTTTATTTTCCTCTAAAAATAGCGTAAAACCATGAGATTTAATCTTTATATTTTTAGAAAATATTATTGAATATCGCTATAGTTATATTGTTAAATTCTTTATTTCAAGATCTTATCTTTCAAAGGGAGAAAAAGTAATTATTTAAAAAAAATTACAGATTTACTTTTTAATATTTTTCCGTGTTGTAAAATTTGTTTATAAAATTACACATTTTCACTATCAATTTCTTGTATTAAACATTTTTTTTTTAATAATGAATGCCTTAGTCATGATTCTTTCACTTAAACGAGTAACTATGAAATCTTATGAACTTTTATGACACGAGGCGGATAAAAAAGAACTTTTTCAACTTTATATAATTGTTTATAAAATATTTTATCAGAAATATGAATTAGATTTTATTCTTAATTTATCTTTATCCACCTTCAAATTATGTATTGTAGATTATTGTTATTCAAAGATATTGTTGTTGTTGTGACTAATCCTCAGTGTTTGACAGCGCAGATCGGATACCCCATGAATAGTCTACTCAATGGATGTAGGGAAAGGGGGCAGCTTTTGTTGTGATGGAGATCCAGTAGAAACTGACTTGGCTCCAAGTCGCTGAAAATAGGCGGCAGTGCCTTTAGGGGGTACCTTTTTGGGAACTACCCCGCATTTGTGTATCGTATGGGAGATAATTAAGAAAACTCTCACCGCGTACACTGATCAACGAGGCAAGATGTTGAATATCACAAACACCATTGGATTCCTCGATTTTGAAAGAGTGTCTACAGCAATGCCGCCAGCGGATTGAACCACACCCCTAATGGTTATTCAAATATTATTGGGTCAATTCATATAAATAACACAAAAAAGTTGATACTCAACAATTTAATTTTTTTAAAAATTTTTAATGCTGTTAACATTATATGTTGATAGTGCAAAAACAATTTTTTATGGTGGTAAAAGCATTTTACTAAAGCATCACATGGTATGTTTTTAGGGGTTAACGGCAGTTTTATTGTCCTCTAATATGTTCATGAATAAATATTTTTATATTGTAATTATAAGCACATAAGGTAAAGTTTTTTCTATTTCCAATTTTTTTCTAAAAATATTTCTTCTGAAATCTTCTTTCTTTTCTTCTTCTTTCTTTTTGTTCTGAAATCATAAAAATTGTTTTTGAGAGGATTTTCAGCATGTTAGGGCATTTTATTACATACATATCATTTAATATTTTAACTTATTTGTTATTTAAATTCCGAGACCTTCATGTATTTTTTCTACAAAACCGCAAATATCAACATTATTTAGAAAATTGTCAACACTGAAATGCGCTTACCAGATATAATAAATTTTCATTTTTTGGGGGAAGGGGGGCTTTGTAAAAAAAATATCAACTCAAATACAACTCAAACAATATTTAACATAAAAGATTGGTTGCTATATATTTCCAACAAACAATTTATGTTAGCATAATGTGCTATTTTTTCTTTACAAAACAGCAAATTTTCAAAACATTTTTGAAACTTGTCAACATTGAAACGCGCCGGCCACATAATTAATTATATTTCAATTTTGCGGCTTTGTTGCGGTACTATTCTATAATATACAGACAGATTCGTTTCAGTGGATTTGGTGAAATTTGTGCTTCCTCATGTTTGGTTCATGAATTTCTAGAAGCTTGTAAACAACTTTAAAAAAGGACAATTACTTCCATAAATGAACATTGCTCCCTAGTAGCATCACAATTTAGTACTGTAGTGTGCTGGTTGTGCGGCTGGATTATAACTGGGTGTGGTTGGGTTCAGACTTGAGACACTTGTTTGGGAACTCATAGCTTTATTGACACACTCACAAACACCGCTTACGTACAAATAAAGACACAATATTTAACACATTTAAAGACATATAATTATAGATTCGTGGAAGGATTCCAGTTCTAAACCGAAAAACCGATACTCAGGTACGCACGGGATGGCGAAATGTAATTTCTCTCCGGGTGAGAATGTGTTGGCCAACTAGGAGGGAGTTGCATTAATATACTTCCTCTCGGGATGAGAAACTATAAATTAGACGTTTCTCAGCAATAGCGCAAGTTGAGCTGTACTTGCTCAAGGGTGAAAGTTTGGAGCCTACTGACGGTTTTTCCTGGACGCCACACGGTGTGCTCGTGCCAATGTGTAGAAGGAAGCACGGTTACAATACTAATACCTCCAGGGTTTGTGTCTGGAGCAGATTGCCTCTATTTACTTTTCTAACCCAAAAAGAACTTTCCAGCAGACTGATTTACGTCTCATCCGCGGGTTAAGTATGGTGCTTTTGTGCGGTTTCACTTACTGATTTTTCGCTCTCAGTTTCCTTAATTCTTAAGTCCAACGCCTAACTACAAGTCCATATGCAACAGATAAACACTGGTGGGACTCGAAGCTAAAACCTGTGGCACCTAGCTCCAGAACGCTAGTCATTTACTCATCAGACCCATTTCCCTCCACTAATATCCATTGTTTTAAAGCGCTTGTGGTACCCAAAATATGTAAATTGATAATTTCGTCAAAATTTCCGGTGCTTCAGTAAAATTTTAAATTGAAAAATTGAAAGCATACGAAATACCATTAAATGATTTTTTCTTAAATAGAATATTTCAAATTTAAGTGAATATCTTATTTACAAGAGCGAAATTAGCGAGGTACAAAAATAGCTAAAATAGTAGTAGTAATGGTCTAGTAAGCTAAAATACAATTTGTATTTTCCAACCGCAAAAGCCACTTTTTATTTAAAATTCTGATGCCTTCATAAATTCGTTTTTCCAAGATTTACGTTGCTTTTAAAAATAAACATTAATAATCCTGTTTATGATGTAAATAAAAAACATCGCTGACAGCTGTTTTTCATACCGTCTGAAATTTTTATCGCTTTCTAGAGTTTATATGTAGGCTAGAGAGATATTAAAATTTTATGTCATCTTAAATATTGATCTATAATCGATTATAACATAATGGGCGCTTAAATAATTCTCGAAAGGGTATTTTGTCCTACATTTTAAACTCCGAACTTCTAAGTGAGATTTAGTATAAAAGCCTATTTTTATAAACTATAAAATGATATTACAATTTTAAAGTGTAAGAAAAATATCTCAGGTATTCTATATTTTGAACATTTTATACTTTTTATAAATAACACGTCTCTGATGTTTTTAACAAGAAGAAATAAATATATGCCAGTATTTTAAATATTAGGATGCAATTTTTGCATATTTAATAGAATGAATCGTGCAGCTACTAACACAATTCATGAAATAGAAATGAAAGAAAGTTATGCTAAGAAACTAACATGGGAATATCAATTTCATCAATAATATAAAGTATCAGATAAAATACAGAATTTTTCAATGCATAAACGCTAACATTAAGTTGTTAATCTAATCCTCTACCATGCAAGCGCATATCTAAATGAATAGGAAGATTTAAATTGAAGTGTTTAATTTCACTCTAATGTTATAAATATATATATATATATATACACCTGTTATTTAAATTTCAAGAATAGAGAGAGAGACTAACAAAATTTAAAGAGTTTACCCAATTTTGTGTATTTTTGTCTAAATTGTTATATATTTTTTAATCTATAAAATTTTAATTCAGTACTTTGGAAATTTTCATTATCGTTAGTACTTCCTTCAACTATTCCTGAAAAGCACGTGAGACTTTATATTTTTTTACTGTATGCTATAAAATTATTAAATGCTAAATATTATTTATTAATTATTATTACAGATATTGAATTTTGACGATCATTGAATCACATATTTTGTTTCAATTTTAATAAATTATTTGTAAGATATTTTACCACGAATTTGATTTGATGCCTTTGATTTAAAATTTTGGATAAATATCCCTTATTTATTTTTTAACAGTTTCTTTTATAAAATTATTATTCACTAATCATTTTTATGACACGGTTTTGACTATAATGTATGTTTTTGACACTGAAATGCAAACAAATACTGAAAAAAGTAAGACAAATACGATTTCAAAGAATAATTCAACAATAAAAATAAAGTTACTTATCATTTTCAGAGTATTCTTTTGTGTTCCGAAAAGTATAATTTCTGGAAGTCTACTTAAATGTTTTTTTATATTTATTGTATTATTTGCTGATAAATTGTTAAGCGAAAGTAAAAACGAAATTATTATCCACTAAGCTAATATTTCACTTTTCGGAGTATAATCCTTTGAATAAAAAATAAGGCGTTGTTAATAATGTTATTAAAATCTCAAAATTCTAAATGTTTTTCTTTTGTAGAATGTTCTTTCACATTGCTGATATATTTCAAAAATTACTTCGGGCTGTTTTCTACTTTTATGAAAATTAATACTAATTTTTCTTTCGAAATCTTTGCACAGTAGAGTAAATTGCATTTAAAATAAATAAAAATGTAAAACATGTTTATATATATGTGTGTTTATATATATTTTGTTGTGAAATGTGGGATTCGTTTGGTTGCTTAGTGTATGGACTTTAAAGCAAGCATCAAAATTTTTACGAATAGATTAGTAAAACTTTAACTCGTACACTACTAATGCAAGTAAAAGAAATAGGATGTCCAGTTGCTTTTGCGATACAATGACGTCAAATTTATATCATGGTGGCTTATTCACAACTAATTATTGTAGATGTAAAAGCCTTTTATAGTTTTTGGTGGGGGTGGTCTCTCTCCATTTTCCGGCAGTACAGAAGTATTACTGAACTCCCCTCAATTTTTCCACACGTGTCACATTGTTTCCTTTTGCTTCCCCTTTCAAGAATTTACAGGGAATTGAAGATGATTACTGAGCTAAGCGAATTCAAATAATGAATAATAATGATATTATTAGTTCTTTCTCGATGTTTTTCACTTGCTATACTTAGATTTTACATAATTAATTTCAAAAAATGGAATCTAAAAATAGTAATAAATTATCTAATACAAAAATTTTTTTCTTTCTAATGCAGCTAACAAACACTTAGACAGCTTTGTCTTGGATGGCTTAAGGCAAGCACTGCACAGCCGTTACTTTGCATTACCCAGGTGGCGCGTGTAACTTGAAGATAAGTCACGGACGCGGAGTAACAATGCCCCCGTAACGCTCTACGATCCTATTAGGACCTGGAACTACTGTTTAAAGTGGATTCCGAATCACTACAAACACCCATGGCACCGCCGGGATTCGATACCTGTGGTATCGAGCGCCAGAGCGCTAGCCACTCGGCCATCAGGCCCCTAATGCAAAAATTAAAAAATAATTGATATTCCCTAATATATATTTTTTCCGATTACTGACATTTGCATTGTTTTATGTGATATTTCATTTCTTTGCTGCTTTTCCTTTTATTTTCTATATATTTTTTTAGTGCTTTTAATTTTGGATTTTACATACTTAATTTTTAAATGTTTTTTGCAAGTTTGTTTTTCGTACATTTGTTTTTAATTACACAGTAAAAATTATTATTTTTTATTTATTTTTACGTGTTTTCTGGGAGTCCTTTTTAATTATTAATAAATTTAATTTCTTCCACTTATTTTAAACTTTTACACCTCAAGATTTTTTTTTTAGTTGGTCGATCACTTCATAGTGCATCTCTGTTCAACTTTAAAAGCTTTTCATTTTTTTAGAGAAAAAAAATTCATTTTTTACGACTTTTAGAAATATGTTTCCTGTAATAGCTTTCATTTCTTAGCTCCCTGACATTCTCTCTCCAAATTTACCCCCTTAGAATTTTATGATAATCAGCCATTTTGTCTAGCAAACTACTTGACTCTGATTCCAATTGCAGAGAGTTGTTTAAATTTACCTCCTCCAGTTATCCAGCTGATCTTGACTCCGTTGAATCACATAGACAAAACAAATTTCTGTGTCATCCCCTTCTTCACATCCCCGTTTTTTTATTTTTCCCTGAGCTAAGCGAATTATGTGAGCTTGATCTTGTTAGTTCTCTCTCGTGTTTTTCACTTGCCATACTCAGATTTCTTATAATTAATTTAAAAATATTGTTTAAAATGTGGAATCTCTTTAAAGGGAAAAAAATATAAAAAAATTAATAGGAAAATTAATATATAATAAATCTTCCATAATATATATATTTTTCTGACTAGTGGTACTTATTATTATGCATTGTTTTGTGTCTTCCTTTATTTCTTTGCTGCTTTTCTTAGAATTTTTTATGTTATTTTCTTACTTTTTTTAGTGTTTTTGATTTTGGATTACAAGTATTTTATTTTTAAATGTTTTGTAAAGATAATCTATTTTTTCTTTGTACATTTGATTTTAATTGCATGGTTAAATTATTTTTGTCATTTTTCAGTGTTTTCTAGAGGCCTTTTTAATTAGTAATAAATTTAATTTCTCCGTCTTGATTTTCTCAAAAACTTTTACGCCTAAAGATTTTTTTTTTGTTTAGTTTGTCAATTTCTTCTCCAATTCAATTTCTTCCCTTGAACTTCAAAAGATTTTCATTATTTTGAGAGAACTTTTTGCGACTTTTATGTGTATTTCTCCTGTAATAGTTTTAATTTTTTTGCTCTCCGCCATTGTCTCTCCAACTTTACCTCCTTATAATTGGTCAAAGTTTTTACGATAATCAGCTATTTTGTCTAGCAAACCACTTGGTGCTGATTCCATTTGCAGAGTGTTGTTTAAAGTGTACCCTCTCCAGTTATACAACTGATCTTGACTTCGTTAAAAATCAATTAAACAAAATAACTTTTTGTGTCATCCCCTTCTTCGTGCCCCGATTTCCACGTGACCTTCAACCTATCTCATTCTACAAAGCACATTTCCCTACTGAGACGTACAGGGAGTTTCTTTTATTTGCATTACTTTTTTTCCTTTTTGAAGATTGGCATTTACAAGTTATTTTTTACGGCTTTCACTTCTAAATAGTGCATAATTAACTAGTGGCACCGAAATATTTTGCGAGGGCTGCAAGTATTATTCATCTTTCTTCTCTGGTACATTTATATTTTTGTTTTGTTTATATTTTGGGAAAATCACCAAGTGTTAAATTGTTTCTTTGATTGATTAAGTTTTTTTTTTAATTTTTAGTAGATAATTAAGGTAAATGTGTGTATATATAATTATATATTTATATAAGAGTGTATAATTAAGTACTACACTTAATGTGTAACTGCCAGTCCTCTTTCTAATCAATTAGTCTATACATTTTGATTGCAGTGATGAGTACTCTATCTTGGCTGTTTAATAATGAGTATTCTATCTTGGTTTTCGATTTATACATTTGTAATTGGTGTGTGTGTTGTATTGTAACGCATTACAAATATTTTCCATACTATGTTACTGTAAATATTTTATATCTGAGTAATTTCGCACCAAACTTGCGGTCAATTATTATTTATTTTATATCATTATTATTTTATCATTTATCAATTCTTATTTTATCAATTTTATTGATATTGCTTTCGGATTTTTTATTATTTACTTGGGTTCGATCTTATATATTTTTCTTTATTTTTCTTACAAAATAGAATATTTATTGCTCATTTTAATGTTTTCTTGCATTCTCGCGCAAAACCACAAACCACAATCGGATCTGTTTCATTCTTACCAAATTTAGATGAATATTGAGTCTTTCTTCCCCTTCACTTTTTCATCTTCTCTTTTGATTTTATCAAAATCTCATATTTTTTCCCACCTTCATTGTATTTCAAAATTCAACTACATCATTCCCAAAGTGCAGTGAGGCATCTCAGCTCTAAGCACAGTGATGGGGGTGTACTTTAGCAATAGTAATTCTTAGTAGAGCTCATAGGGGATGATCTAGAATTTTTGAGACATTTCTACCTCTTTAATAATGCCAAACTAATAGTCCCTTGTTCTCTAATTCTTTGCATGTATCTTCTAAATTGTTCTATAAGCTTATATCAAGCTTGTTTTGGCGAGCAGAGATATGTTTAGTCTTTTGCCTTACTTGGTGCGCGTTTGGTATACTTTTACAGAACAAATAGATTTTGCGTCATACGTTAAATAATTTGAAGGTAAATAGATAATAATTAATTAAAATTAACTATTATTTACATAGTTAAAGGAATTTAGTAATATGTAATTCGCTCATAAAACACTAGAGCTTTTCATTCGTTTAATGTTAAATGTTTAAAACTTGGTATTTTAGTATTTATTTTTCTGTACCTGATGTCGCAACTGTTAACGTATATATATAGTTTTGGAAAAAGTTTCAAATTGTTAGCAATGAAAATATTTCAACAATTCAAACAGTAAATAATGTTAATAAAAGTTTACATCATGAAATAAATTTCTTAATTATTCAATTTTATTAAAAATTTAACAAATTAAAAACGTTTTTCAGTTTTAGTTTCCAAAACTCAATAAATAATAAACGAATGGCAAAATTAAATAATTATACTTTGAAATGTTTAGTCAATTTTTAATATAAACCAGTTAAATTCTTGCATCATATTCAATCATTCACATCTCAACATCACATTCAATAGATATATTTTTATTAAATCTGATTAAAAGATTTTCATAACACGTCTTCTAAAAAATGATGATTTTGATGAGATTTTCGTAACAAATCACTGTTGTCCTTTGTAATTTTAGTTAACTGCAGGTTTTTTTTTAATTAATTGCAGAATTTTAGTTATCTGAAGAATCTTTTAAAATGGTAACGTTTAAAAATCTTAATCGTTATTAAATTCTGAATTCCATTACTTTTAATAAAAGCTGTTTCGAAGATCCAAACCCATGAAATTAAAATATAAATAATAATTCAAATTATTACTCAAAATAATAAAAAGATAAATAATAATTAAGCAATAAGTTATTATAAATCAATTAGGATTATTATTCACCTAAGGAAATTTTAAAACCATTTAAAACAAATATATGCGAAAATTTAAATTGGAAAGAATGAATCTACCTCAATCATAATTTAAGGCTTTTTTCTATACTAAAAGTGCACATTTTTCAAAAACTAAATGTCATATACTATCAACATACTTTTGATTTAAATTGAAAAGTAATTTTATTCAAAATACGGGATGAATTTTTAAATTAACTGTGTTGCAATATATTACTCTTCAAAGAGGATTTTGAATTAAGTAAAATATTTTTCGTGTCATCTTTATTTAAATATAGTCATGCCCCTCTATATTAAAGAAATATTATCTTTATTTATGTTTCTATATTAAAAATTAGAAAGGAAATATGTTAAAGAAGCAGTATGTTTGTCTTCATTTATTCTCATTTGAATGAATCCCAGTTGTCAAAAGAAAATCAAATGTATTTCCTTTTGCATTCAAAAAATGAATAATATATATTTAATCATGAAAGAGGAAATCTTTGAAAGAGGTGCACAAAAATTTCATTCTTTGTAATAAAAGTTTAAAAAGCAAACAAAATATGAAAAAATATAAAAATATTCCTGAAATAGTATTTCCATAAGATGTAAAAAGTTCTCAAAAATATTTTTGATTTTTATAATTCAAAAAAATTTTTACATCCTTAAATGGTTTTTTTTGTTGCCACTTTCAAAATCCCTTAAAAAAATTTTTTTTTTTTTTTTTTCCTATTTTCCAAATGCTCATGATTTATTTAATGTGTTATGCAATAAATTTTTAATCAAAGACTTTTTTTTAAATAAATTATTCAAATATAATTATATTGAGATTTTAAAAAAATAAATGCAATTTTTTTCAATTTACATATTATATAATAAGCGTTAAAACTAATACTTGATGCAAAACACATACAATTGAATTTTAAGAAATTAGAATTACATAATTTTCAAATGTTTGAGTTTGAAATAAATTTTATTGTTATTTCTTCATTGCGAAATACATTTATTTAAATTCAAGTACAATCTGATTTTATTTTTTTTAATTTTGTTCAAGAGAGTTTATTGTGGTCAACGATTTTCTTCTGTAAATATTTGATAAAATTATCATTAAGAATACAAATTCTTACTGCCATTCAGTACAAAAATTAACACTATAATTAATAATTATTTATAATAAAATATATCTTTCTAACTTATTTTTTACAGAACAAAATGAAAATACCATTTAATAAACCTGAAATTTTAATATTTAATTTTACGTAAAAACCTTGTAATTGTTTGTAACCTTGTAAAGTTTAATTTTTTTCTTTACATTTAGTACATACGAATAAATATTTCTTGATATTCTTTATTCTTTTAAAATTATTTATTTTATAAAATTAAACAAACAAGCTTTATAAAATTAAATAAAGTTTAATTAAGTTAAAATAAATTGAAATTTTGTTCCTTCATAACAGGAACTTTTCATAAATATATTTTGTAACCAAACACCCTTTACTTTAACGAATGAACAAATATTACGTCAGTTTTTTTTTTGTTCTTTTTGTAAGGAAATCTCCTTTAATCAAAGTTTAAAAGTCAGCAGAAACTTTATTTTAAGCAAATATTGTTTAATTACACACGGCCAAAATTTTTTATCTACCTTCTTTCTTAAAAATTCTCTAGTTAATTATTTTAATGTGGTGTTTAGAACATTTAAATGTTCTTTTGTAATTTAGACCTGAAAAGGTGTTGGATTTTATTTGAAATGCAAAAATACTATTAGATAAATTTAATTTGATAAATTGTAGATAAAATAAATTTTGTTTGCACTTTTGTTTTTACATAACTTCTAAAGTCAGCATATTTATTTTAAGAAAATAAAATAAAAACAAAGTAATGTTTTTTCAATGCCATTGTTGAAAAATACATTATTATTACCGTAATTGCTTGTTATTCTTAAAATTTATTTTATAATTTTTGTATCTAGCCTTTTATCGAAAACATATTTTGAAAATTAAATATATCTTAAAACCTCTAACATCAAAAGTATTTCATATTAAATAGAAGAATTTATTATTGAGGAACTCGAAATCCACAATAAATTCATTGTCATTTTAAAAAAAAATCCTCTCAAAAATGTCCGACTCAAGCAGTTATTTTTATTTCAGGTAATACAAAAAAATGTCAATTATGACAGGTAGTTCTTTTTCTACTGAATAATCAGCATTACAAGTTTTGAAATGTTAAAAAAAAGTGGAGGATAAGTTTTTCTTTGTTTTACATAATGAATTTGGAAAATGAAGCACTGTTATTTTTGTTCGAATAGTTCACAGAAGTAAATACGATGAAAATAAAATGATGCCAGAAATTTAAGAAACTAACCCTATATACTACAAATAATAATTTTAAAGAATTACTGTAAACAACATCAACGTTAATGCTTCCTCAGTACATAAACCCATACATTCTCTTCCATTTTTTTTTTCACCATTAAATATCAGAGTAACTTGGATAACTGTTATTTGCCTAAAATATTTTTAGAATCACAAAAGACTAGAATAAAATTTAGCAGGTATAAATACTGAAACTCCTGAATCGTGTATTTGTTTTACGTAAAGTTCGAAAATATTAAAAGCAATTCATATTTTAGACATTAAAATCTATTTTAGACATACTTTACATCTTTTTTTTCTTAAATTAATAACCAAACTTTTAAAATGTTACTTTGTTTATATTCATTTCACCTTTTTGATGATTTTATTTAAATAAAAATTTTAGATGTGAAAAGATCTCTCAAATATTTTCTTTTTTTACTAAAAAAATTTATTTGCTTAATTTTTTTTTCCTTGATCAAATTCAACTTTTTCCAAAAATATTTTTTTTTCTCTATTTTTTCTTCCTAAGATAATTTTAGAATTTTATTTAAGGCAACAATATCTTTTATAAAATAAATATTAAAGACTTTTTTAAAAAGTAAATAATTCCAATTACAGCGTGTTGCGATGTTGAATAAACAAGTAATCTTTTATTTGTTTTTAATCAAATTAAATTAAAAGAGTTAAAATCAATATGTGATGCAAAGTGCAAGTGATTAAAATTTAAGATTTTCAAATTATTTAGAATTTAGTTAATTAGTTAAAATATTTTGAATTCAAAAATTTTTATAGTTTTTTCTTAATTGCAAAACAAAATTTAAAAATAGATATTATGATTCAAATTCAATCTGATTTATATATTTCATATTGCTCAAGAGGCTTTATTCTGTAAATTCAATAAATATTGTTATTGTAAAAATTCAATAAATTATCATTAAGAATGTAAATTCTTACTTCCAGTCGATACAAAAATTAATTCATCATAAAACTCGCTTATTTCTCATTAAATATATATATAAATGTTTATTAAGTACAAATTGTGTGGTATTTTATTTCACGTCAAATCTTGCAATTGCTTTTCTAAATGAAAAGTTCATTTTTTTTATTCCTACATTTACATGTGCTTATATACTTATAAGCATTCTTTATCATATTAGAATTATTTATCTTATGAAATTAAACAAATAGCGCTTATAAAATTAAGTAAGTAAAAACATATAGTAAATTAATAAATTTTTTTTTCTTTGTATCAGTGTACTTCATCAAATATATTATGTAACAGCCTATTTCTTACTTCATCAAATATTTTAAATGTGTTTTTAGTACAATAGTTTTTTAGTATAGTTCTCTCAAACTTTAATAGTTAATCAATATTTTTCATGCCAAAAGTAATTTATTCTAGAGTATTAAGCCAATATTACTTAATTACTCAAGAACAATAATATTTGCCTATTAAAAAAATCTCTAGTTCTTAACTTTCGATTTCGTGTTTAAAACTTTTGCATTTAATTATCCTAAAATGAATGGAAAAAGATGTGAGATTTTCTTTAAATGCAAAAATAACACTAGAATGATTTAATTTAAATATTTTTAAATAAAATGAATTTATTTTATACTGAAACATTTGAATTTCATATAACTTCTAAAGTAAGCAAGCTTCTTTTAAAAATAATTCTTTTGCAATGCTTTTGTTGAAATTTATTTTATAATTTTTTTGTAACAAACCTATTAACGAAATTGGATTTCTTCAAAAATAAATATATCTTTTAGCATCAAATGTATTGCATATGAAAGAAAAAGTATATTTTAATTAAAAGCTCGAAACCAGCAATAATTCGATTTTTTTTCAAACTCGATTCGCGCAGTTATTTTTATTTAAGGTGAATAAAAAAATTATTTTACGACAGGTATTCTACTAATGAGTCATCATTATTGCAATGTTTGAAATTTTAAAATAAAATTCAAGATAAGCTTTTTTTTGTATTGCATAATGAGTTTGGAAAATGAAGCACTATTATTTTGTTAGAAAGTTATTGAAAGTAAATAAGGTGAAAAAATTAGGGAAAGGAGTTCAGAAACCAATCCTACAATAAAAAAATATTTTTAATGAACTGCCTTAAACAACTTCAATGTTAAAGCTCCATCAGTACATAAACCTTATACATTTCTCTTGACTTTTTCCTTTAAATATTGTAGTAACTTAGATAAGTAATCCGGGGTCTGATGGCCGAGTGACTAGCTCTTTCGGATTCGAGTCCCGGAGGTGTCATGGATGTTTGTCGTGGTTAGGATTCCACTTTAAACGATAGGTCCCGATCTAATAAGACTGTTGGGCATAAGTTTGGCAACCTTACCCCGTTAAACTGCTCCTGTCTGGAAATCTGAAAGTAGGCAGACGACCTTGGCCGGTATGGGATTGTTGCGTCATTGAAAAAGAAGTAAATTGTAGGTGAACTTTATGATGTGAATCTAATGATGTTTAGCTTATGTGAAATTGCATTTCGTGACATGGAACTGAATCTACGCTTTTTGTAGCTAGTAGCATGAATTCCTTAAACTTCTACTACTACGGAGAAGATCCGCAATACGATAAAGCATCTGCGGTTAAGCAATGGTTTAAATATTAAGAACTTTCTTTGATCTGCTCAGCATCTTGAACTAAATTTGATAAAATATGTTTGTACTGGACTATAAGGCCTTTTGCAGTTATTTGCTAAAATTCCAGGTTTTTTTTTTTTTATCTACCGTCGTTATTAAAAGAGAGATTGCAAGAAATATGGATGGAATAATATCAAAAAACTTGAAAGGAAAAATAAAATTGCAGCTGATGTTTAACCTAAATCAATTTTATTTTTCAATAAAAACAAAATGTTTTAAACGTTCATATATTCGGAGATCTTTTTCTGAATAGGATATTAGTTAACTAAGTTCGTTAATATCTTTGAATGACTCCCAAACAGTGTACCAAATATTTCCCCGAATATTGTTGTATATACAATTCGTAGCATACTATCACAAAGGAAAATACAGTGTGTGTGTGTGTGTGTGTGTGTGTGTGTGTGTGTGTGTGTGTGTGTGTGAGTTTCAAGATGAACTTAAAAACTTTTATACGTGATTCAATTTTTTTCTGAATTTTTTATTTCGTCCCGAAAATTGAGTAAAATGCTTTTTTTAGTGAATTCTTTAGAATTAAATAAAAATGTTTCTTAGCATCATATTTACACGTTAGATGACGCTTATCGTAATAAACTAATTCATACTATTATTTAAATTATTATAAAAAAGTATAATGTTGTATATTTAAGTATTTTCCGTTTATTTTCCAAACCAATAGTACTACTATATTTTTAATAATAAATATTAGCAAATGAAACGTGAAAAAAATTACTAGGACTTTTTGGATAAGAAAAACTGCTTTAATTAACCAATTTGTATTATTTAAGATAAAATCTCAAACCTCAAAATCTGAACTCATGTTTTTTAATAGAATTTACAGATAATAAAAAATTATTTTCTATAACCAGACAATACAGAATCATATCTGGTAATCAAATATGAAATATAAATAATCTTAAAACTACAAGTGAATTAAACAATTATTATTATTATTTTATTTCAGTTTCGGTAAATTTCACTATACCTTTATTCTCAATCAACTCCCTTCTGCTAGATTTAATTATCCAAATATTAGAATTCTATTGTCCAATTTCAATTCATTAACAACTTGAATTCCCGTTTATGCGTTCACGCTACTTAGCACAAAGGCCTCTAAATGCGTTAATTAAATTTTTCTTCTGAGTGCTATGGCATTAACGATCCAGCCATTATTCGCTAACTTCATTTTTGTGAACAAATTGAGACTGTAAATAAGCTTGTTCCCTCAGCTGAATTACGAAAGGTTGCACAAAATTAAATTTTTCGACTGAAATGGAGATACATGGAATCTTATTATATGCATGTTAATTTTCGGAGATAAACACAGGAAGTTGTAAATTGTCACATTTGCGGAAGACTTATTATCCATATTAATAATTAATTGTGTTTTCTGAAGCGTTTATTTAAAATTGAGTAAAAATTATCATAGGAAATGTACATTGAAAATCCAAAATGTTCATATAAGTATTGTTATTATATGGAAATTCAAAAGAAAATATTTTGTTTTTGATTTGTTTTGTTTCCAATTTGAGAGAGTTCTATTCGAAACTCGACAAGCAAAACCGAACCGGAAGTCACAATGTCTACGTTGGAATAAATCTGTAGATGAGAAATTATTTCCCTTGAATTCGGATTTGTAAGGAGGAGGATGAGAGCCTTGCAGATGCCATTCTTTGAGATTAATTTTTGTAATTGCTGTCTAACTGCGCACCGCCTGCTTCACACTCATGCATTCCGCTATCCTCTCCCCCGTTGAAATTTTGTTCTAAGGTTCTAACCTTTGTTCAGAGTTCTAAATCAACCCGTATAACTACGATTCTACTTAAAGTTAATACTATATATTATAAAACTAGGCTTATTCTCTTTTAAAAATTAGTGTAGTTCATTGACGAATATCTCTTAAATCCATTTCTCCTCAGGAGCCCATCTTCTTTAGATGTGTACGACTGTCACGACCCCAGGTCGGCACAGTGATCTTTCCCTTCATCCTTTTTTCTTCTTTTTTCTCCTTTTCCTCATCTAGATCACAGACCTCATTATTATGTCGTATCATTATGTATCATTGCCGTTGTATACTTTTTGTCTTTGATTTCCTCTTCAGGTTTCATTCTTTTTTTTTCTTTTACTTTTAATCTCTTCAGAATTTGAAAAAGAGCACCGCTGTTTGACGCTGATTGCTCAAATCTGGCCTTTGTGCCACATAACACCATCCAACTTAACGCCATTCAGACTGCGTGATGGGAATTTTCAATTTTTCTCCCGTACGACACCGGAGGTGAGGCAGTTAACATAAAAGTCCACCCGGAAGGCAATATCTTTCTCTCATTACTCATTGGTGGACTATTCATGGCATACATTAGCAGAAAACACAGCCCATCGATGATTAACGATAAAAAAAAGCATAAATATACATTGAAAGACAAAATAGGCGGGGGACGCTTACAATTTCAACATTGTAAACATCACAAAAAATATATTATGAATAATAATAATAAAGAATAAAAGCTGCTTAATTCAATGGTTCTTTAAATGTGGGGCATATCCCTAGCGAAACATGAATTGGGTGGCAATTCCCCCGGAGCGATGTTATTCCTAAAAATTAAAAGTAAATTGCATTAAGTAAACGAGAAATTTTTACAAATTCTGTAGGAAAACCCTTTTGAGAAAAGTTTAAAACACTAAGTGCTATTAAATTTAAAATTATTAATAATAAATTTGTGATTGCGAAAGAGCTAAAGTTTTTCAATCTGAAATCATCCCGATTTCTTTCCCAGCAACAAATTTATATGGTTATAGGTTTTATTTTTATTTGTCCAATCTTAGATAACAATCAAATCTAAATATATTTTAATAACTAGTATGTGGTTGCTAAGGAACTAAAGATTTTGAACTATAATTATTCTTATTCCTATTATAGCAACGAGTAGGTTTTCTTTTTATTTGTCTACTATCAAATAACATGGACAGACCAAATATTTACTAATAATCTAGAATAAAGCTTCCTTTTTGATGTATAAAATGATTTAGATGAAGTATTAAAATATTTATCTGCTTTAATTCTAATTATTTTGTTATAAATAAAAACTAAGAGTTTTGTCAAAGATAATTTAAGTGCAAAATCTCAGAGACTTAAAAAATAATTAAATAACTTTTCAATACCCAATCCTTTTTTTTTTCTCCCAAATTACTTAAGTGAGGAAAAAAAAACAAATATTGTAATCCCTTTTTTTTTTCTTTCAATTTTTTTCTAAAGTTTTATGACTAATATCTCTTTTGCCTTAATGGCACATTGTTTTTTTTTTCCTTTCTAATTTGTAAAATAAAATAGATTTCTGTTGAAATCTAAATCAGTCTCATATTACCGGGAAACAGATTATTTAAATATTCAGATCAGCTGGGAATTCGAAGAAGTGATGAAAAAAGAGAAACCTTTAAATCTGTGAAAAGAGGACACAGAATAAAAGAAGTTTAATTGAAGATGTTCTTATCATTTATTAAAACTTAATTAGTACTCTATTTAAGTAATGAAAGACTAAATAAGATAAGACAAAGAAATAAACCTAAATAAAAAAAAATGTAAGAGTTTAAAAAAATATTAGATAGATTTACGCAGTTGATATTTTTTGTGATTATTTTTTACTGAAATTGATTTCTTTATAATAGTTTTCATTTTAATAGAGTGTATTACTAATAATTTCAATTGAATTGAATCGAATATTTTTTATTCCATAAGAAAAATTATAATTCATCTCAAATTAGAGTAAACTGCCTTTTAGTTTTTTACTTACCACTTTTCTGAATATTATAATAATGTATATATTATATGCGTGCATTTAAAACCATTGATAATTTAATGCTTCTGCTTGGTGAAGTTTGGTTGAAGTAGAACTCACATATAGCAATTTAATTTAAATGAGAGCATTAATTGCAAATGGCATTTGAACACCATAAGTCAGCATGCTGTTTAGAGAAATGTAACCTCGAGTTACAACATTAATTACCCTGAATTGCAACAAAGATATTCATTTGAAAAATATATATGATATAACAAATGCAAAATATTTAAAAACTACATTTAAAAAGAAATATGATAAATTTCGTAATTTGTACGAATATTTTATCAATATAATAGATAGCACTAGACAGATAAAGATCTAGAATAACTTTCTGTTGAATGCCGTTTATTGCTAAGTGAGTTCATGTCAGTAATTTGTCTCCTATGAAAGTATATTCGCATATAAGGAAAACCCTTTTAGCAAACATATCCCTCACTTTACTGGATGGCAAATTAACTGATAAAGCATATCAAGAAATAATCCATACTTGGTAGGTTACACCAGAAGAGCGGAACTACACGAGTGACAGAAGCATTTCCGATTTCTTGATGGGTAATAGTCTCAAGGTGATTATATAAAAATAATACGTTTACTAATTCTAAAATTTTATGAATGGATTCATAAGATTGCAAAAATTCATAGTGCGTGTAACAATTCACAGTTTGAAAGTGAAAACATGAATGAAACACTATAATCTAGTAAATCATAAAGCTGATATTGTGATGTTATGCAATCAGCGAGCATGTCTCACACTATCTGTAAGCGAAGATCCAGTTGTCCGTGATCTATAAATTTTACCGAAACATTTTGTACATCAGTTTGAAGACACCAGTGCAATCTATAGGGTATGAGGACTACTAACAATCCAGGACGAGATTGCTCTCTCAGAATGCATAAAAGCTGAAGATCCACGTCCCTACGATGCATAGTTTTCGCGAAAAGTGCCTAAGAAAAAGGTTGACGTTCCATGCGGTGTATTGAAAATGAGATTTAATAGAAAAGGAAGAAACGGTAATTTCCTATGGCATGGTGTTCATATGAGATGTTCAAAATCAACACTGTTCTTATCAAGACATGTATGCTCGTACAGTATAGCTGTGTGTCTACAAAAATGAATTCAGCATGCACACGAGCAACTAGGTCTTGTTCTGTGGTAACTGAAGTCCGATATTACTAATCCCTTCTGATATCTTCCTCAGGATGAAATCCACAGCAATCAGCCTGCAGATGACATTGATTTCGAAATGATGGTTAAAATTTGGTTTTGGTCTAATTCTCACTTTTCTTTATGCTCTTCAGCTACACACATGTTTTTTTAATCTCATATTTATTGTGATTTTAATGATTCTTACATAAAATAGTGTCAACGTTATTTTAGAATATCATCTTTATGTACATGAACTAAAATATGTATGTTATCATGTAATATTTATAGGGTATTTTCATCCAAGTCCAGTCACTATACGCCCAGATGATCCTCTGAGAGCAGTATGCGGCAACTTTGCCAGAGACTTCCGCCAAGTGACGTGCTATCCAGAACCAGATGCTTTCAATCCATGCGAAGATGTCATGGGCCAGTGGCCTCTGAGAGTAGCAGTCTGGTTCGTCTTGATAGCGGCCATGCTGGGGAACTTAGCCGTCCTCATAGTTATCCTAACAGCTCGGTCTACAATGACTGTGTCAAAATTTCTCATGTGCCATCTGGCCTTTGCTGATTTCTGCATGGGTGTTTATTTATTAATCATTGCTAGTGTGGACATACGTACCATGGGCACATATTTCAACCATGCCATTGAATGGCAACATGGTAAGTAGACATTACAGCATTTATAAAACAATAAAAAGTGTAAATACCTTTAGATGTACAGGAAAATTAAAATATTAAAATATTATTATTATGAGATATTAAAAAATTGATATAGTTTAGTTAATAGAATCGATATTGTAAAAAGTCTTTTTTAAATTATTTCTTTATTTAAATGTGTAGTTAATATACGTTATATTCAATAAAGAGTTAATTTACGTGGTCTAGTGTTAAAGATTTTCCAGTTGTCTTGAATAGCGTGTCACTTTATTACATATATACTATAAAAATAAAAAACTGTCACAAAAAATAACTTTTCATTTCGTATTGCAATGTATATTTCTGTACATGAAATTCATTTAAAATGCTACTTTGTAAATACTCTTCGACTACTTTGGATGTGATAACTCAAAGCAAACAATTTATAGTACCATATTTGGAGCGTAATTTAATGAAGCAGTGAAGTTCCAGGCTCAATTGGGTGAAGGATCACCATTTTCTAATTGCGACATTCCTTGTTAGGACGGTTAAGTCACTTTCACTTATTTTTCTTCTTTATGCGACACAAAATAATGAAATTACTTTAAAAAATGAATAAATTAATAAAAAAATTACAAAACATTATTGCTACAATTATTGATTACTAAAATTATATTGATGAAATGCTACACATTATGGCTCTTCACAGCAACCTTTTTTTTTTCCTTTTCTTGGTGAACCTCATGGTATACTTATATCAGATCACAGTGACATTCCACACTGACATACGATTCATGCATAAATTCAGTTTGCTTTTATTTATTCATATATACGAATAGATAATAAATAATATGAGTTAATAATTAAAAATGATGTAAAAGATCAGAGATCTGAAAAATCATCTGTTCTATAACTATAGATATTGTCTGATTTTGAATTTAAAAAAATGTTTTAATTAATGTCCCCTTTTTTAAATTAATATCTTTTAGACGTGACTACTTATTAACAATTCTTCAAAATAAAAATGTTCTGATTTTTGTCACTTTTACAGCCAAACAATCTATTTAAATAATTTTGTAAAAATGTTGAGAGTCAAGAAGACTTCAAAGAAGAGGAAAGTTTCAGTCTTAAAATTTAAAAAGAAACACCCCAAAGACATTTCTAAGAATTTAAAGTGATCGTTGAGGAGTATTTATATAATTTTGAGAAAATCAGTCTGAAAACACTTTTAGTGAGGAGAAAGAATATTCTCAGTTTGATGACAGATTAACATAAAGAATGTACCAGGAAAAATTTACTGATGTAATGAATTACATCCGCACATTTTTTGGTTCATATAAAAGCGGTGGTACCATTTATGTCTACCACGAACAGCCTACCGACGGGGAAGAGTGGAGGACAGAGCATTCAGGAAGAATTTTATATCTAAGTGTCTACATCACTTAAACTCATTTCTATTTATGAAACAGATTCTTTCAAAAGGCTTTTTACTTTTAGGTGAATTAATCATACCTTCAAATAAATCAGTTCTTGTTAAACTGTGAACATTTTATTTCCGTATTAATGTATATCCTTTCAAGAAAAACATTGAAAATTTCCTTTTCCCTATCCACTTACCACTTAGTGCTCAACACATCTATATTTAAAGCAACACTCTACATTTATTGGCAAAAGACAGAATTTATATTATTTTCTTTCAGAAAGTGCATGACTAAATCTATCTTTTTACTTTTTAATTTAATCCTAGAAAAGGAAATTCAGCCCGTACTTTATCATACTTAATAGCGGTACTTTTATTTATGCCTACCTCAAACATGCACAAAATAATTTACTTCACGTCCGCCAATTTCTATCGAAAGATTCATTTCTGTAACACCTGTCTGCTTAATAACATTTTCTTTTTCGCGGCAATGAAACCGTCTTCTTCAATAAAAGCGGCAGACTGCGGTTAAAGTTTGTTTGCCTGACTACCAAAAGATTGCTTTAGGTGAGGGACGTTAATAAGGATTTCTGGTTTTGCTTTTGTCCCGGGAGGTCCTATTCTTTCGCACTAGCCGTCTCAGCAAGAGTTGGTTGCAGGAAGATTTTAGACAATACAATGTTGCATTAAGATACAACTTTATCAAACAAAATTCTCAGTCCATGAGCTTAAAAAAGTTAGTTCCACTTCAAAGTCAGAATTGTGATTTTTGATTGTGTGGAGAAATTTTATTTTTATTAATTTTGAATTTTATTAATTTGTTTTCTGGGAGGGTAAAAAATTTCGCATCTGAAGTATTTTATTTATCCTTTATTTATTTATTTTTTGTTATTTTAAACACTTTTATAGCCAATTTAAGAAAATCAAAATGTTTTGCTTTGACTAATACATTATTTGTTTTCTGCTATATTTGTTATTTTTAAATATCTCTTTTCTGCCTCTATTATTTACCTTAATTTCTTTATTTCTTATTATATAATAGCTTTTTATTTATTTTTTAATTATTTTATGTTATTTTAAAGAATTTAGAATGATTTTTAAGTTATTTTTGAAAATCAAAATGTTTTGCTTTGGCTAATACATTATTTGCTTTCTGCTAATACATTATTTGCTTTCTGCTATACATTTATTCTTAAATATCTCTTTTATGCCTCTATTATTTACCTTAATTTCTTTATTTCATATTATATAATAGCTTTTTATTTATCTTACAATTATTTTATGTTATTTTAAAGACTTTAGAATGATTTTAGGTTATTCATGAAACTGAAAATGTTTTACTTTCACTGATGCATTATTAGTTTCCTTTTTTTACTTATATTTTTAAATACCTTTTTAATTTTACTTAATGCAAAGCAATATCTTAAAAATAATCACTGTTATTACATATTTAATCTTTCAATGTTTTTAATTTCATTCCAAGTAAAACGCTTCTTTTTTCATTTCGCCATGTACCACCTCCTCAAACACGAAAAAATATAGAAAACAATTTTTAAAAAATTACTTTAAAGTAGACGATTCCAAGTATAAATACTTTTTCAAATATTTTTTACAAAATCATTAAAATTAAAGTGCAACAACAGAAGAAAAATAAAAAGGCATGAATGAAAAATAAAACGCAAAATAAATAAGATGGAATAAAAAAATCACTCAAAACAGACTAAAAAATGCAGATATGAAAAAAAAATTTCAAATAAATATATAATAAAAAGGATTACATGCTTCAGTGATAAATAAATAACACAATGTTTCTTTACATTATTGCCTGTAGATTAATCATATTCAGAAATTACACACTCTACAAAACGAATCATTACAGAAATTACAAAAAAAAAGTTTTAAATTGAGAAAATTAAAAACAAAAAAGAATTTTTGTTATATATTCTGTTATATGAAATTATTAAACTATTTTTAAACTATTATTATTTGTTATATGAAATTATTAAACTATTTTTAAACTATTATTATTTGTTATATGAAATTATTAAACTGTGCAATAGATTGCAGATAGAAATATTCAATTCCTCGGTCATGGAAATCTACTTTTTCTCTCTTTCCTAGAGGTTTCGTGCTCATAATTTTTTACCGATTTCAAAATTACCCAGTTTAACTTTGAACATGCCAATTTTAATTTCTACTTAAACAGAATTAATCTATGCTTCATTAATCTTTGCACCTGCGATGTAGGTAGAGTGCAAAATATTAATCACACACATTTTAGCTGTCCCAGGCTTTGACACCCTAGAAAATTAAAAAAAAAAAACTGACACTTGTAAGTCAAATGTCCACCAAATGTTTGTCAGCGTTTTAAGAAGAAACTTGCTTTTGCGTCTTTTTTAAAGTTGTCATTATTCACTTTAATGTTCCTTAAATCCTATTTTGTCCCTTTTTAATTTAATTTCACTTCGTATTTTCACATGTTTTTTTTTTTCTTTTCTTTTTATAATTTTACAAAAAAAAAAAAAAAAAAATAATAATAATAATAATATTTAATGGTTTAACTGAATGGTTTCTGAAACGATTGTGTCATCATTTTTGTATTTAAGGATTTCATGTAAGTTCAATTTAAAAAAAACCTAAAAGATTATTAATGGATGTTAATAAAAGTTTTTCAATAAAATGCTTCATATTTTAAAAAATCCTTTTCTAGGTACTGGCTGCCAATTGGCTGGTTTTTTGACAGTATTCTCAAGTGAACTGTCCATTTTCACGCTAACCGTGATCACTCTGGAACGCTGGTATGCCATCACGTATGCCATCCACCTGAATCGTCGCCTGCACCTCGGTACTGCTGCTAAAGTCATGATCCTTGGCTGGCTCTACGCTCTGGTTATGGCTGCATTACCCATTTTAGGAATTAGTAGTTACTCTAAGGTATCTATCTGCCTTCCAATGGAAAACAAACACATTGCAGATATAGCCTATATCACAAGTCTACTCAGTGCCAAGGGCATTGCATTTTGTCTCATCTGCATCTGTTATGCTAAGATGTATCTCTCCATCAAGGATTCCAGTAACAGTGGAAATCGGGATACTCCAGATCTTCATGCCAACAGGTATGCATTCAATTGTTCGTCATTTATAGTATTGCAGTCTTCAAGAGAATATATGATACTTAGGACTTCAGCATCATAATGCTCTTCTATATTTCTCTCGCAATATATGTATATATATTGAGAGACGAATTTGTGTATGTTCCAGGATAACTTAAGAACTATAACATTGAGAAATTCAGGTTTTTTTCATAGCCATATATTAAAGAAAAATTATGATTTTTTTTATTTTAATCAAATAGAACTTTGTTTTCTTGTTGTTACTGCTGCTTTCAGATCTACACCATACACCAGATGGTGCCAGTCTTAAAATCTGATTGGTACCTTTAGTGAAATCGTAAGAAAAAAAATAAGCTAGAATTTTTCAGTATTTATTCTCCAAACTAACACTATTTTTTCTTAAAAATAAAGGTTAATAGATTAAAAACAAAATAAAAGTATTGGATATACTAGGATAAGAATGATTATTTTACTAATCAACTTATTTTATTTAAGGCGAACTATTTAAAGTCTTTAATTTTATATAGTTCGCTTATAGATATATAGTTCGCTTATAGATATATTTTCATAATAAAATTTATGAAAACGAAAAACGCTTTATTTTATGTAAAAGTACTTTTAAAATACATTTCGTTCAATGCAAAGTAATTGCTAGTCGAATCGAATAATCCAATTTTTTTTTTTGTATGTGTACGCTTATAATACTTTTTTTGTATACATTCTTTCTGCTTCCAGGCCATAGAAACCAAATTCTTTTGCTTATATATTTTCTATTAAATTAAATTCTCTTTATCGCTGCTAAATTTAATTCAGCTCTTTTAAATAAAAATGCAATGTATTCTGTTTACATTTATATATTAATATAGCATATATTCATAAAAAGAAATCTGAATCTTTATGTGGAAGGGTGTAATACTTTTTATTTATTTTCAAGTACTTGATAATCATCTTTTATGCATTCTGACATTCTTACACGTCATCTCTACTAAATTTAATATATCATGTCCTTTACATTGAAATTAACCTAGATAGTTCGTTCCCAAATGGGTTTATTTCGTTATGTATTGAAAGTGAATGGGAAAAGACGCCTTCATTTAGAATTCTGCACTGCGTAAGAAAATATTACCTCCGGAGAACAATTCTTGATTCCATTATGCATGAAATAAATCACTTCCCTCGGAGTAAATTCTCCTCAAGTAGGTTGTAGGGTACTTTACAGGAACAGAATATTCAAAAATGTATCATAGCTGCATTGAGAAAACGACGCTCTCTGTATTTCATGGGACTGGTGCAGCTTTACGTCATAAATCCCAAAAGCTTTTATGCATCGAAACTCTTACTTTTATGGTCATCGTAGAGCTTTCATAAGTATAATGAAAACCATTTTAAATTTACAACTGCTTGTAAAACGATGTCGATAAATTGTTATGAGATTATAATTATTTTAAAATTTCTGTCGTTGATAAATATTAGTATTTTTAAATAGGGCGCTAAAACATTTTTCACAATTGTATTACAATATTCAAGTTAAAATCTGGAATTTCATCTTATAAAACATTTTGTTTTTATTTTTATACAATAAATCAAATAACGTTGAAAGTTCTACTTCAATGCACAAAGTACTCATTTTCTTTTGTTGAACATCAGTGGGCATCGTGCTCTGCTCATGTAAGCCACGAACAGCTCCAACCTGACCTGCCTTTCATGCTGCTACATACGTTAACAGTAGGCCACTAATCGGACACATAATACATTTAAATACCTTTTCTAGAAAATGATGAAACATATTTTCATACATATATATATCTTTTCGTTATTGATTTATTTTCAATGATAGTTCCACGGTTATATTTGCGGTTATTAGAATTAAGCTGACTACTGTAGGTTTCACATAAATTGCACATTTTTTTTTTCAAACAATTCAGTTTTCAGAGTTTTTATGGTCTATTTGAGGCCCATTTTTGATGTGCTATTAATAGTGATATACGACATTAAATAATTGAATAAACAACATGAACTATACTTTAAATAAATGATGTTTTAGTTTTTTTTGCAAACCCGGAGCGGCCTGATGTGCAATAGGCCACAGCTCTGGCTTTGGTATTACAGACTTCCGACATAGATGTTTGTTAGGGTTCGGAATCATCTTTAAACTATAGTTCCCTGTTTAATTTGTGCACAAAAATGAATGTAGAGAGATAAATCAAACAGGGAAAGAGTCAAATGAGCAAGTTCGTGAAGTCGATATACTTTTAAATTTATTATTGTAAAGTTGAATTTATATTTTATTGTAAACAATGCTAGAGAAGAAAAGAAATGCAAGAAAAAAAAATAATTTGGCATCCTATAGAGAAAATACGGTTATTTAAGGAAATATTTATATTATTTAACTTTAGAAAAGAGAAATAAAGTTATAATATATTTAAAAACAAAAAAAATTATAATTAAGTTATTCTAAAATAGTCAATCGCAAGTCTTCTAAAAAAATATTTTATGTCTTAAGTTATATTATCATTCTGAATATTAACAACGATATCAAAAGACAGATATAGATGTAAAAGGTTTTTTTTTATATTTAGAGGTTTATTGGTCTTTAAAAAGATCAATATATAGCAGAAATTAATAAAACCTTTCTAAGTGAATGCAACAAAAATCATTTGTAGCATGAATATAACAGTTATGTAGAGAAGAAAAAAAGTAACTATAATAAATGTAATTCTCATATACTATAAGAAAAAAAAATGTAACCATAATTATAAAAAAAACCGAAGTAGTACAACTTTATAAAATAATTAAGGAAATTTAATTAAGAATAAAACTTTTAATGGAGTTATGTAAATAATATAATTTTCCATAAATCAAATTTTAATTTTTGATATAAAAGTATAGAAAACAGAAATTCTTTCACAAACTTCAAATTATCCTATGTGAACATACTTTGTTGAATGAATGCACATCGTAATATACCAATGTTCACTAAATCAAGAAATTTATAAAGCAATTGGTCAGAACACTACAAGAAAGAGAGTTCTGCACTTTAGGGTTACGATTGTTTATTTGGCGATTTATTCCCTTGCGGTTTTCGTCCCCTTCTAAACAAACTGCTGCTGTTAGAAAATGCTGCTTAGATGGCTGCTGCGGTTAGAAAATACTACAGTTTGGAGAATCCAATTGGTGCGGAAAAGAAGCATGATGAAATAGGAACCTTAAAGTGCAGAATCCTCAAAAGAACTATGAAATTCGATCATGACAGGAATATAACAAAATTTACTAACTTCAGAACTTTCGAACTTTCAGAACTTTATGAAGAAGCAGTTGTTCAACTACTACAAGGAGCATTATCAAATTCATACAGAGATTAAGTTAACTTTTATAAAGCATAAATTAATACTTAGACACTATTTTGATGATATTGTAACAACAATATGTTTACATTTTGAAAGCCAGACAATTCAAAATGAATTGTAGAGCATGTGACTTGATATGGGTCAATCGTTCAATTTAGCAACAGATATTTCATACCAGTTTTAAGCACATATATCACGTGAAAATCTGAGTTTATTTTAAATTAAAGTCTCTCGTCTAGCTCGAAGAGATTAATATGTTTTAAATAATAACTTATTCTCTTACTTTTTATTTTATAACTTCACTTTTTATAGCGTCATATTTTTGGAGACACCATGAACTCCTAAGCAAGGCAATATTATTTTCATACAAGATAACAAATAGCTTTAAATTGCTTAGAAAATGCATGTTAATTTTTTCCTAGAAATATGAAATAATTTAATTGCGTAATTTTTATATAAAATTTAATAATAAAGTAATTTTATATAAAAAATATAAAATATTAGATTATATATAATATAATATAAAATTCAATAATAAAGTAATTTGTTTAAATAAGTAATTAAATAAATATTTTAAAATTAATAAAGTAATTAAAGATTTTTTAAACCACCAAAAAATATTCTACTATAAACACAAATCCAAAAATAATTATTTCCAACCGTAACAAAATCTTATCTCATTTTATCTGCAAACATGCAAACATAAGCATAAAAAATCGAGCAGTTCTTTTTTCTTTCCTTCGTTCCAAGTTGATTGAATTCTTTTTCGCATATTCCATATTCCAATATTCTTTTGCATTGCCATCTGAATGAAAGAAAAAAAGCACTGTGTCTAGGCCAAATAAAGACATCGTGAATATCGGTCAACCAAGATAGAGTCATTTCTTTTCAATAGTAGCGCGAAAGAAAATAATGCGATGGCATTTCGAACATTATTTCTTCTCTGTGCTTGTGTCGGTGAGATACATTTATAACGTTTCTTACCACTCAATAATGTTCTCTTTTTGGCATCGCTTGTTTAATCATTTCAACCCCCATAACAACGATTTTTTTTCTTCTTTTTTGACGAGTTGAGGTGTCGCAGGGCTTCTGCATCAAACGACTGAATAGTTTGTTTGATTGCTAGCTATTCGTAACTATACCAACTTAATTGGTTGAAATTAAGGAGTCGAGAAAATTGTGCTTCTGTCCTTAAAAAAATGCCGAAATTATCCCCTCATTTATTTCTTAGGAATTTTATCTCGTTTCTTTGAGAAGTAATTGGATGTTTTACAAAGTGATATCCAGTGTGGTAATTGTTTTTCAGGATCTTGTTAATAGGATGCATTTTTTCTAAAGTGAGAATCAGTCATAAATATTATTTTCAGAAGCATTTTAAGTCAAAGTTGATTGCTGTATATATGTATACTACATATATATATAATGAGATTTCGTAACTTTTTACTGTCTGTTTGTCTGTTGATATTGAAAAACATGTATTGAAAATTATATAATGTTGTATAATATATGTACTTTATATTGAAAAAAATGTTTACAAATATTCAATACCTTTTATTTTTACAATACATTTTATTTTTATACTTAAAAAAATTATTAATATTTTATGTAGAAACAATGGAACCTCTCAAAGCAGTTTTGTTATTCAATTATGCAATTCTCTAAATCTATGTAAATAAATTAAATATATGCAAGTTGCCCGTCTCCGTTGCCTGCCAGCTTGCTCAACTAGGGTGCAGAACGGCTGAGGTTTGAATCTGCAGGTAGCATAGTTTTAGGACTTTAGGAAAAGATGAAACTCGATGGCAAATTTGACAATATGTGTAAAAGTCATTGAGCCTAGATACCTGATGAGAGTTTCCTGGTCTCTTTCCCATACGAACAGTTATGCCTAGAAGTTGCCTTTCTCTCATCACACATAGTTGGGGTGTTCGTTGGATACATAAGTAGTGAATGAGGCCCACCGATGTCCAACAAAAAGGGGAAAAAAACGAGGCAATTTTTATTGTGTTCATATTTTATAACAATGTGATTTTTTTTTTTATTTCAAAGGCAAAATATATATTATTATGCTAAATTGGAGAATTCAGTAATAAGCAGGCGTTGGGCAATCTAGTGGATATAAGTTTCCGGAACTGAGAGTGCTTGGTTCTTTGTTTGGTTTGATAATTATTGGTTCTTGACAACCAAAACCAATACAAAAACCCCTTGTCTATATCAGGAATGGATATAATAGATATGCAGTCTTCAAAATTTTTCTGTTGGGTTCAAGATGAAGGGAAGGTGTGAGCTCCCAGATGACATATATGAGTCAATGCACGCATCCCTCTATGATACTCTGGATAATGCAGTATTTGTTACATATCTGACATATGTGAAAGTTCATGGAATTCTAAAACAATATTTTTTCTGTTATAAAATTTTATACAAAGATTTGGAATTTAAGCTGAAATGAAACATAAATATATTGTTTATTAACGATGAGAGAAACAAATAGTTTTTATAGTTTTTTAATGCCAGTGCTATTCATTAAGACTTTTCCTGTAACTTAAAAAGTGCACAATTTTTACTAAATGAATTAGTAAGATTTGAGCCTAGCAAAAAAGACTATGAAACTAGACTACTAAAAGACTATTTTGAAAGACTATTGAACTGGTAAAATTCATATAAATATAAAAACATCGACGATAAAACTAAAAAACTTTAATCAAATTAAAAAATAAATTTTAATTGTAACACCTTATAACATCTTAAATTAATGGTTAATACCTTACAATAATATTTGTCCTTACATCAATACAATAATAAATGTATTCCAACTCTTTTAATGTTACTCTTTTAATGTAAAGTTTCCAGACATCACTCTACTGAATTACGACCAATATTAAGAATTAATTGTTCATTTATAAGGATTTATACAATAAAAAATTTAATATTTTCTCTTCGTAGGGCAGTACGGTCTGATTTATCTGTGGCGAAACGAATGGCCATGCTGGTATTCACCGACTTCGCTTGCTGGGCCCCTATTGCTTTCTTTGGATTAACAGCCATTGCTGGTTTACCTCTGATTGATGTGACCAACTCAAAAATTCTGTTGGTCTTTTTCTACCCGCTGAACTCGTGTTCCAACCCTTTCCTGTACGCCATCCTCACCAAGCAGTACCGGAGGGATGTTCTGGCTCTGATGGCAAGACTGGGTATGTGTCGCCGAAGAGGTTCTTGTGTCCATGGCAGGACACTGTCCACCAACACTCACCAACAACAGAGGCAGATATCGTCAGTCAGAGCTCTCTACAGGAGTTCGATTGCTAACCCTCAGAGACAAGTATGTATCAAGAATTTTAATTATTGATGTATTATTAAAATTGACATTATACTTGTGCACTTATCACTCAATATGGCGATAATATATATATCACTTAACTTGTCGAGAACTTGCCATCGATTTTTATGTAATGTTACTTAATATAAATAGGAACAAAAATTGTAACGAAGTATGTTATCACAAATCACAGTTAATTGATTTAAATTGCAAAAAATATTTATTTTAACTCTCATTCCTGGAGGAGGTATATTCCTCGTGTTGTCTTAACTCCTCTATGCTACAACCCAAAGAAAGTGGATTGGACAATTCGCGCTTATTGTTGGAATTCCAATTTTACTAAATTCTATGCGTCTTTCACATTTCTAATACGTCGGAGTTTCTCACACAGTAGATCATCGTCGCCAAAGCAAACCTCAATATTACACTGGGTATTTTCGAGAGCGTTAGCAGGTGGTTTTCCCTTCATTGTAGCTATGATGCGCCATCAAGAATCGACACTACCAACAAAATCTGCAATATTTTCTTTCACAACTTTTCGCTATTTAGTTTCTTCTTTTTTCCACGAGAAAGTTTGAAATTGTACAAATATTTGCGATTTTCATCAACTACAACGTAGTTTGCAACAGAATTTTCAACAATTACTGTTACTTTTTATGTCTTCGCCAATTCTCAGAGTTTGTGGACTGCAAGCTGTATCACAAATATGCTGACAAATAAATGTTTTTTGTACATACTTTTTTTTGTGAAGACCGAATATTTGTTATTCATAGAGGTATTTTCGCGATTTCACCGACTTAAGATACTTTTGAACAACATTTTGGGTTTCACATTTTCCTCTATATTACTCTAGGACAATATTTTCCTCTAGACATCTATTATAGAACAGCATTTTGCTCCAGATATCTACTAACAATTCTCTGATGAATCACATTGTTGCAGTATTAAGTAATCACTCTATATATATATCTGAAAGTAACTAAGTATTTGTTACAACAATGCAGATAAAAATTGTATAAAATTAAATACGAGGAAACATATTATTAATCTCCTCTCCTATGTATGATTTTATTATAAAAGATTTTAAATGTTCTTGAAGTCAAGAACATTGAAAATCTTGAAATTGAATAGTTAAGAATACTTCTGAAGTAGATATATATAAATAATAATCAAAGAACATAATTTTACTGTACTTAAATAATGTCCTTTGATTTCTATTTATATATCTCTACTTCAAAAGCATTCTCAGTTATACGTCACAGTCATTGCCTCGCACAATCCAAATGCATAATTTTTATTTTATTTAGGATTTTCATACAAACTTTTATGATTCACAAAATCAAATCAAATAAAAAAGGTGAAATTCGGGTTTTGTAAGGAAAAATTCCCGCTTCAAAGAGATGTAACTTAATGGTTTATTTGAATCAATTATTCGTGTTTCAATGAATTTGAAGAGATTATTTTAAATTTAAAAGCTGGGAAAATCTTTGCTTAGAGTTTTGAAGAAAAATGTAATTAAAGTAAAATCTGTATACATTTTATAGCATATTTTATATTTTAGAAATATTTATGTTTTAAATGTCACAATTTAATTTATGGTTTTTGTTTTAAATATATTTCTATTGATGTTTCTTAACTTTATATATTTTATGAGATCTTATTATCCTTGCTCATAAAACGTCGATTTCAAATTAAGCTGTATTTCTCATTTATTCATTTTGTTTGATCGGTCCCTGATACTGTCATCTTCTGTCATCAAATGAAATATTTTATATGATATTTAAATATTTTTATTTATTATATTATAATTATTTATATATTTTCAAAAAAGATGATTATATCAATTGTAAGATAAAATTCATAGATAGTTTTAAATTATATGTTAAGCAATAAATGTTTTTATGCATAAAAAAAGGATTTGCGCCATGGGGTTTAGCCATCACATAATTAATTATTCGGGGTACAATAGTGAAGAAATACCGCTCTTTTTACAAATTTTTGCTATAAATTTTATTACAAAAAATTATAATTAGTTCAATATATTAAAAAGATTCTAAATTGCGGAAAATCTTTAAAGATTTATTTTTCTTGAATATAGAAAATTGCTATAATTTTTTTCAAATTCAATTTCAGTTCATTCCTTATTTCAATTTCAGTTATTTGTACAAAATTCCTTATTACCTTATAGATTTTTTTTTAAAATGTATATATAACACTTCAATTTTTATGATTCATAAAGCAAAATTTCTAACACTGTTTTTGTTCATGCAAATACTAATTGCATGACAATAACTAAATTAGTGTTTCCAAATCGTTAATTTTTTTTATTATTATGTTAATAACGAATCTATAAATAATTTAGAATCAGCGTCTTTTATATTTATCGCATAGGGCAGAATAAAAAAAGAATTCTTAGATTGTGATCTGGTACTAAATTTTCTGAAACTTGACAGCTTCATGAATCTCTGCGAATAGATTGTGCTAGGACAAAGATAGGAAGAATAAAAATAAAAATAAAAAAAGGAGACGAGCAAATTACGTGATAAAGTTTATAGTACAAAAAAATTATTATTATATCATAAATTTTATATTTATTTTATATATTTAAATAAAAGTTCCTTTTCTACTATTTTTTTTTTTTTTGCCTGTAATACTTATTGCCGACAATATTTCCCATTTTAAAATTGCAGTTTAAAAATACACGCTAAATTAGACATTAAAATATGTGAATCTGTTTGGATCAACACAATTTTGAGAACAATATTTTTATAAACTATAAATAAACATAGTTTTTTTCTTCAAACAATTTAACGATAAAACACACAATTTGTCAGTAAGTTACCAAATATGGTATATTTTGGGGGAAAAGAATTGTTTAGCGAATAATATAGCCTGCGTCCTTGAAATATTTCTCCTACATGATTGCATTTCTTATTCACATCTTGAACGTGATACAAAAACTACTTTGTGGAATGTCGTTAAAAGCTCTTCTGTCTCAACCTACTGTTCTTGTCCAATTCACCTATCACAATCCTTTCTTCTTCTGTGGTGAATAAATGTAAGAGAAAAACAATTCCCATCTAAACTGTAGGGGGGATCTGTCACTTGAATAATGCCAAGATTTTTCTAAGAAAGGGATGCACAGTACGGCGCCTACATCAGCTTTTCTTGCCGTCCAACTGCCCATTTTACTCAAAAATATAATTGCTAATTGTTTTTAAAAATTTTCAGAATTTTGAGGAAAGGTTAAAACAGGCAACATGATCCAGTTTTAGTTGATATAAAAGTTAACATTTGCATATAAAAAAATAGTTTAATGTATATTAATTTTCTAATTCATTACAGACATAAAATTCAGATCATTTGTCAATATGATGTTATCCTGAATGCAAGGTACCGCTGTGGACAATTTTTTTCATTTTGCTATACTCATTGCCGTTAGTATACTTCGTTTTAAAAAGTTGATGTATTTGTTGCTTGAAAAGTTGATGTGTTAGAGGCTAAATAATACATTAAAATACACGAACCTATTTAGATGAACTCATGTTTGTGAACAATTTTTAACATGAATAAAAAAATCGATACATACAAACATTTGATCCATCTCTTGCACTTGTACTTACTAAGAAAAATTTACCGATTAATGAAACCTTTTTAGTTTAATGTAATAGGACGCATTAAATTTCTTATTCGCTTTTTTATTACATTATGTAATTATTTTATATCTTAAAAATTGAAATATATATATGTATTAGATAATTTGAGATTTTTTTGTGTGTTTTATGCATCCCTATTCAAATCCTTTTATCAAATACTTACAATTGAATTGCAAGGCAGAAGGTTACAGTTACAATTTATCAATATGTACTACTTTTGATAAATTGTAACTGTACCTTCTGCTACTTTTATTAGGTACACACATGGGTAATACTTTTTTATTTTAAACTCCAATTGTAAGTAACAAACATTTGATTCATTAATAACTGCATATGATGGAATTAAAGTGAACTAATTAATAATTCTGTATTGAAATTTGTTTTAGTGAAATCGTCAAAAAATATTTCGTTTATAATTTAAAAAATTATTTATTTTAATATTTATTACTTTATATTTTATATTTATTTTTTTAATCCTATATCCTTTTGTTATTAAAATTTGCAAAAGAAATGATTGAAATAAGAAAAAAATAATAAATATTAAGAATCGTTGTTATCTTAAAGTAATTCATTTCGATTAGTTTTCCTCTATGCTCAAAGTCAATAAACATCAATCAACAACAAACGTTTGTAACTAAAGTTTGAAATTTCATCACAAATTGCCAAAGATGCATACAGTTTTAATTAACTTAATTATATTTCAACATTATTAATATGTCGAGAATGTTAACTAGCGATGCACTCTCAACTGAGATAGTTTAATGTCCGTGGCTTATTGTTCAATAGTTAATCTTCAATTGTTTGTTCCCATTCTCAATATTCAAGGAGAAACCAGCATCTGGTACCTTAAATTGTCTACCGTCTCGAGTCTGGGATTTGCTTACGTTACTATTACAGTAATTTGAATTTCTGAATGTCTTGGTTAGAAGTTAGGTGAAAGGGTCGATAATTTATTTCGAAGTTCAGACTTTCTTCTAACTGTATGAATAAACAAAGCTTAGACTAAATGGATGGCGAATTAAATGTACATACGTTACGGTTTATGAGTTCTATACTGTTTTAATTTCAAACATTAAATAAAAGGATGATAAATAATTGTTATTTTTAATGTATTTATGTATTTTAAAATTCATTATTAGTTTGATTGAAAGCTTATAAATATAATAATGGTTCAACAGCGCTTAATGGATTTTAATGAAATTGATTTCAATTTGAAAATTTTCATTAACTACAGTAGGAAACATTATTAAAATATTGCGGAATAATGAGCAGTATCTAATAATTTTTTTAAAAAAGGAATCAAAATAATTAAATTAGAAAAATAAGGTTTTTTTATATTTGAAAAAATGTTTTTATATGAAAAATGTGCATTCTATTAAAATCTTTAAGATATATTTTCTACCGCATGTTTTCAAATTTTTATTTTATTTTATGAGAATTATTTAATGATCACACTTTATTCCAATTTGCTTTCATTAAATAAAATTGTTTGCATTAAAAAAATTCCGTGGTTTGTAATATTTCAAGGGCCTTATATTCAACCATCCAGATGTATGCTGCTTGTTTACATTGTTTAGATATTTGTTTTTAGTCAAATGACAAATGTATGTTGTAAATTTTCTTTCTACTTCCAGTTTCCTTTTAGTTAAAAGGAAAAAATGCAAAAAATATCCGAGTCTTTGGAATGTTTCTTTGTGTAATAGTTATACTAACAATCACAACTATTTCTCCGATCCCATTTTTTATAATACATAAAGTATTTCATGTTTGTATATATGTATATAAAGCAGAGAATGATTTTCTACTTACCTATTTACACTTTATTCAATAAAATAACATTCAATATAACATGAATTTGCATCTTCAAAATATTTTAACGCAATTTTTAATACATTTTTAATTACTACAATAATATAAAGTTTTTCAACTATAGATTAAAGTAGAATTTTTTTTACCATTATTTGTTCCTTATAATCCTTGTTAATATATTGAACGTCATTGAAATTCTTTTGGGTAATTGTTATTATATTATATGTAAAACTATTATTAAGTAAAATTAAATGGTGTTGTTATTAAAATGAATAAAAAAAGTAGTATTTATCTGCTATAAATCGTTGACTCTTGTAAATAATACAATCTCTATTCACTTTAAATGGAGCAAGACTTTGCCCTTTAGCAACTGAATAACTGGTTCCTATGAGTTACTTAACAGTTTTCTAATTACACTGCATGATAATCTGTAGTAAATCCTTGATTTAGGGAATTCTGCTGCAACTAATAACAGTTTTAATAACGAAATCCTAATAGGGAAATCGATTTTTCAACATATGAAAAAATAAATGATATGAACCATACGATACTTTTATTGGTGACCACAGATGCAACTCCTATTATGATGTTATATTTTACAAATAAGAATAGAAATAATGATTGAATAATGCTTCTGAATTTTTCAAAACCTTTTTCGCATTTTTAATCTATTTTCCGCTTTTTTGCAAAAAGGTTTAAATCTCCTTTTTTTTTACTGCTGATTGATTGCAGGTTTGCTGCGATTCAACAGTAAAATAATTGATATCGTAAATAATTTTTATTTTAATCATATATTAAATTAAACTGCACAAAGAGTGCCATATATAAATAAAATATATTAAAAATTTCATTATGTGTTTCCAAAGTGCATAAATTCAGAGGACAAGAAAGGTAAATTTTGTTATCTGTTTTAGCAAAATTAAAGACAAAAATAGCTATCATAATCTGTTGCACAAATAATTTTTTAAAAAACCTTCTTTATAGTACATAAGAAAATGAACACAAAAAAATTTTCTGCATTTTTTAAAATGTTTATCATTTTTGAAAATAGCGATTGTCAGTTATATGATTACATATGAATAATTACGAATCATACATGAGTTCATTAAGTGAAAAATAACATGAGATTATAGAAATTACTTTTATCACAATGACAAATAATTGATTTAAGATATTATGAGAAATACAACAAAAATAAAGATATTGAAATTTTCTTATTCTCGTTCAAAAACTTTTCCCTTATACAAACTCACCCCCATACCCTAAAAAAGATCTCTTGATTTCAGACGAATCCCTAATATAGAAAGAAAATGAAATCTCTGTCTGATATTTTTTCGTCAATAGAAGTTCATTTGGCGATTCATCCTTCTATTCCTGAAACGTAAAAAGAAAATTGACAAAAAATAAAAGTTGATTCAAAAGAAAACCAGAAATATCGGTAACATCCATAAATAAAGAAGCCGTACGTGAGAATCAGTAAATTGGAAATGATTTATAGTATGCAGTTGTAGGTAATACAACTTCCTGCAATTGAGAACTTCTGTTGGACAAACAAATTGATGAAGAAATAATTTTGACGATGGGTCTTACTTTATTATTTATGGAGAGTCTGGGAATCAGAACTAAAGTTTCTTCACATATTAAAGAAAAATTATAGAAATGAAAAATTTTCTAATACTTTATCTAAAGTAAATTGTCATTTAAAATGGATTTATTCATCGTTTATTTTTAGAAACATTTAATCTTGCATTTATAGGATCGCTTATCAGAAATTTCATAGTTTAGTTACCAGAAAAATACAATTTTCCACAGAAGCTAAGTGGCTTAAATTTAAGTCACAAACATAATGTTGAGAGGACATTTAAAGAGTCAATTATTGAATACAGTGTTATATATTTATTTATTATTCTTTTTGTAAAGATCAAAATCTCAAAATTTCGTCAGCGATTTTTTCACTTCAGTAAAACCTATAGATATACATCTATATTAGATTATCTATATTTTCTAATGTATCTATATATATCTGTATATCTAATATATGAAAGTAAGTTATAATATTTTAAAATTTCAGTAATTTTCACTGAATTTATTATTTCGTTCCAAAATTTTGAAACCAAAAATGACAAAAAACATTAAACATTAATAATTTTTAATCAAATAAAACTTTTTTTATTACCATCAGATTTAAATACAACCAGATTGTCCCAATCTTAAAAATATACTAGAAAAAATTAAAAATGAAACTTTAAGATAGTAAAAAAAAAAATTTTTAAATTACAGTATTATTTTTCAATTAATTTTCCAAACTGACACTATTATATACTTAAAATAAATGTTAACAGATTAAAAAGAAAAAACATTTTGAAATCTTGGATTAGAATGATTGTTTTATTTAGCCAAATTATATTATTAAAAAATTATTTAAATTAATTAATAAAGAATTATTCAAAATATCACAACTTTAATTCTGGACAAATATTTTCTCTCAATCAAATTCACCAAAACTAAAAGTGTTTTAGGTTGCAATACCCAAGCCAGTTCATATCTTCTGTGAATTTTTTTTTTATAGAATAATAATTGTAACTAGCTTAAAACAATTAAATACCTTATATCTTCCGAAATACTACTCACGTTTTTCTCACTCTTTAGTTCGATGCAATTTTTTTATAATTTTCTATATATTTAATAAGAGAACTTTAAATCACTTTTATTTCTTTTTAATTTAATTCTATTCATTTCTCAGGTGTTGCATATTCAATTTTAATTTCTTGCTTTAGATTTATATTATATGAGATATTCATGAGTGCTTCTTGTGTTCCTACAGGTGGCATAACCCTCAACTGCTCGTCGCTCACTCGAATTATTTTATTATTTTTACATTAATTATTTTTATCAAATAAAAATATTTTTTATTACCATCAGATTTAAGTGTCGCCAGATGGCACCAATCTTAAAAAGAAACTATAAAGGCTAAAAAACGAAACGTTTAGCCATAGAAAAAACTAAGAAGAAAATCTACGGTATTATTTTTCAATTTATTTTCCAAACTTACACTATTATATTCTTAAAATTATTGTCAACAGATTAAAAGGGAAAAAAATGCGATTTCTTGAATTAGATGATTGCTTCATTTAGTCAATTTATATATTATTCAAAAAGAGTTATTTAAAATCTCACACCGTTAATTCTGCACAAATATTTTCCTTTAATAAAATTTAACAAACGTAAAAATAGTTTTAGTTACTGAACCCAGCAACGGCAGGTAATATCTTTTGTGGGTTTTTTTATAGAATAAAAATTGTAACAAATTTAAAACAATTAAATATCTTGTCTTCAGAAATACTACTCAAATTTAGTTGTTGTAATTTTCTATATATTTAATAAAAGAACTTTAGATTTGCTTTATTGTTGTCTTTTTAATTAAAGTCTAATAATTTCTTAAGAGTTGCATTTTCAATTTTAGTTTCTTGCTTCAGATTTATGTAATGTGAGATATTCATGAGTGCTTCTTGTGTTCGTGCAGGTGACATTACCCTCTGCTGCTCGTCGTTTACCCGAAGTGGCTCCATATGAAGGCATGGGTAATGATTTGTTTATACATGAGCACCCATCACCTGCTCATTATTCTGGAAACATATCACGCGAAGGTAAGAAAAAAAATATTTGAAATCTATATACTTCACAGAACTTTTATAAAGTAGAGCTATCATATAGATTGCCTGTTTGATATTAAAATGCTCGTCACGTGACTGGTGTACACTTCATCAAGTTTGTTATTCACTCATTGATATATGTGAGACTCGTCAATTTGTTGACTACAGAAAATACAATTTAATTGGGTTTTGTGTTTCACCGTCTATAGAAATTTGTTAGAGTTTGATTTATACTTTTCACTAGGTGGGAGTTTTTTTTTACATTAAATGAACATAGAGTGTTTTAAAAGCAATTTTATTCAGTAAATGTAATTCGTATCACAGTTTATTTCATAATGCAATGTGTTAGATTAATAAATTTTCTATTTCTGAATAGCTCTCATACTCATCTATTGATCATAAATCATTTTAATCAATTTAATGGGTTGGCAAGAAAATACGTTCGGTGTTTATCGTGTACTTAAATAGGGAAAAACTAAATTACTTTCTTAACTCAATGGATTTAGTTTTGAAGTATTTTAAGATTTTGTGACTTAACATGTGAAATGGTAATTTGAAGATTTGGCTACTATTTATACTATTAGCGATAAGAGAAAAGGTTTTATCATATAACGATTAATCAAAACAATTGCTTCATTTTTAAATTCTATAGAAATGTTAATTTAGAGTTATTTTAGTTGTTATACTATTGGCATTGACATTATTTTTACATTTTACATATTTTAAAGGAATTATACGTACTATGATAATTATTACTACACATTAATTTATAAAATTTATCAAGTGTATTTTAATGCTTCTTTATTTTTGTGATGAATTTATCATGTATAATTTCATATCTCTGATTAAGTATATGTGTATTAATGGAAAAAATATATAACTGTTTTTCTGAGGAAATACGTGGGGAAAGGCAGTCAAGAGACGAAAGTAACTGGAGATAATTATCTCAACATTCTGTTATTTCAAAATAGGAAAAAGATATCTATTTTATAATATAAATCACTAAAATAGAATGAAAGGGGAAGGGTAAGAACATTTCAGATGCCATCTGTATAGGTCTTTCTTCAAAACTGTGGCGGGAAAATATGGATACACTGTAGCGATCTCCAGCGTTAAGCATCTAGAATCGCCTTGAAGCAGTATATATTTCCTATTGTGATAGTAAGAATATTTCTTTAACAAATATGTTAAAGAACTGGAAAAAGATTGTATCGTAGTAGTTTATAGATTATTTGACTAGCATAAACACCATGCACTCTATTGCATTTAGGTTTTCATATGTAGAATTGCTGCATATTGAAACACATAATAATAATATTGAATTTCTTCATTACAAAATATTCTATTAATTCTACGATACATCATTTAGAAGCTCACATTACAGGAAAAGAATGAGTTCGAAGAAGAGAATATATCACAAGAATTCTTTTATATTGAGAAAATAATAATTCACGCATTTTGATTTCTTTACACAAGTATCTTTTAAATGACTTTCAAATTTCGTTGACAACAAATAAAAGTTAAGTAAATAAATCTAATAAGTGGCTGAAGGTAATATTCCCAAAAGAAAAGTCTTTGATCTGGTTGATCAATTGAAATATAGCATCGTTGGAAGAAGTGGATGTATTAGAGCATAAAAAAGAACTGCTATATTTTTCTAGGACTCTTGGGGGCAGCAGAGAGTCTGTAACGATTTGGAAGATGCTTCCCATTTGAACAGGCTCGGATCATTAATGAAAGAGTGGCCCTCCACTGATAAAATACAAAGACTCCTTCCTACATTCTTTCCCAAAGAGGTCTCTACTAGTTACTTATCCTAATAAATAATGTAAGCTTAATAATAGTGTTTCCGCCTAGAGCAATTGAATATTTATTATCTTTTTTTTCTTCTTGTTTTTCTGATTTACTGCTTCGGAAAAAACATCTGAATATGATTTTTGTTATTTGATTTGACTGAATGAATTCCAAAAAAAGTGATTTTGGTTTTATCTATTTTAACCACTTTTCTTCATTATTAATTCAGGCTCTATTCATTAAACACAAAGTGATGAATTTAACATCATGCATAAAGAAATAATATATATTTATGAAATATATTTCAGTGATGAAGAAGAAATTAAGGAGAAGATATCATTTTACATAATTGAGTTATTTTTTTAACATAATTCACTTTTCAAAATAAAAATTAATGTCTTATAATATTACCATTCAAGTATTCGGAACTAGATTAATTTCAGTATAAAACTCAACAAGGTAACTTAATCGAAAGTTACCTTTGTTCATGTAGATGATAAATCATTAGACTTGAAAAGTCATTCATTAGACTCTAGGAGAAGTGGATAAACCTCCTTCCACCACCAAAACAATATCTATTCTTGGAGAATTCGGTCCAATTGTTACAGTCTCGTAGTTCACTGTTGACTCACCGAAGTAATAGTACTTTTGTAAATTGGTCAAAACGCTTCTTGGACTCACGCGAAAGACTAAGGACCTGCTGATATTGCAACAATGTACTAGATGTACACAACCATGTTTTGTCCCGCTAGGCATTTTATATCCATATAGATATTATAAAAAAAAGGTTCGGAAAATTGGAGCATTTGATATAGTTTCAAGGTTCGTTGTTGACTCATCATGGTAATAGTACCTTTGTAAATTGGTCAAAAACACTTCATGGACTCCCACAAAGATGGAGGAGATTATCTAAATATGATAAAAAAAATTAATAATCTTACAGATTTCAACACTGCAGTAAATTTGCACAACCAAATTTTTTCTCATTAAGCATTTTAAATCCATATAGATATTATAAAAAAGGGGTTCATAATTTTTTAATTATTACATATACTGACATTCGGTAATACTTCTAGTTTTTCTTTTCCAGGAAGTCCTGCTGTTCACAGGGGCTCACCACACCCCATCAAGAACAGCTTCACCAAGATCCAGCATCCCGACCAACAGCTCATTCTGCGCAGAGTACTGGATTACCCTGCCTCAAACGGATCCCAGTCTACTTCGCAAGTGACCACCGGCGACCACACTACGGACACAACAGCAGACGGGCACATGTCTTGCGATGACGAGTGCCCTGTCTCCATTTGCGATACAGCTGTTTAAGGACTTGCACGCGTTTGCCCTTGTCCTAAAAAACACCAGAACTCTTGCACGAATTATATAGTCTATACAGAACACCTTATCCCCTCCCATGTGATTTAAGTATAGGGTATTTCAAAATTTGTTATCTAACTTTCGAATGACATAGCTCCCAAATACTGGCAGATGAAGGACTGAAATAAGTGGTATGTTTAACAAAAAAAGACTTAAACTTTTAATATATTGTTTTTCAACCATAAATATTTAATATTTATCAAAGCTTCCCTTTAACCAATAGAAATTGTTTGATTATCATTTCATATATTTTTAACAGGGATAAACTCTCTTTCGTAACCAGGCGTGAAATTATTTCGAAATGGATTCGTTTACACTTGCATAAAGATGATACAATAAAAGTGAAGAGGAAATTTTGAAACCACCTTCTGCAATATCCCTATTGCAGTGGACAGAAATACCTCACTTATTGACAGTTGAGGTCTTTCCAATATTTGACTATTCTAACCCACAGCAGTGCACGGCAAATTGTCCAAAAAATAGTACCACATAATAATTTAAGTTCATTACAGAGGACGATCTTTGTTGATTACAGTCATTTTAGAATAGAGAAAGAGAGAGACTGACCATTAGCTGCAACTTTAACAAATTTTGAATACCACTGTATTTTAATTTAATTACTCGCCCCATTAAATATCAGCCCTATACTTATTTTATTTATCATTGTTTTGCAGTTATGTCGTTTCAAAGTAGTGAAATCCTTTCTAAAAGTCTCTTATAAATCTTGATAAATTTAATTGTTATCATATCATCGTTCAGTGCTTATGATCTCTAACTTCCTTTTACAATTTCTTTAATGAACCCTTCCAAATGAAAATTAAGATTATCTCAACTTTTATATCTTAAAAAAAAATCAATTTTGACTTACTTTCATTGTAGATTCAATCATAAGATTTTGAAAAAATTGCATCTTGTCTTAAAAAAATATTAAAAATTCAATTCGGTTTGCTGATGGGGATGAATTATTTAACAATATCATGAATATTTTTTTCAGTTTTGTTTTGTTAAATTTTTCTAATAAGTAATAAGTAAGTTCTAATGAGTAATAAATACAGAAACTTCTTGATAAAAACTTTTCCATTAGCTTTCTCTAAATTTTATAAATAATTTATATTAAATATTTATCTCTGATTGATTATAAAAGCTCTATTAATTTAATATTTCCTTTCTACTTAAATAATACAAATGATGACTGTTGAAGGAAAAATATTTTAAATTTTAAAATTAATTGATACTTTTTTTTCCATTTTTATCTGGTTGTGATTAAATTATTTTTAATTGAAATCATTTATGATAACAACAGATTCTTTAATATCTTCATTTTTAAATTAAAAACAGCTATAGTCCTATTGCTCTGTTAAAACCTTTATGAAAAAATTTTATAACTGATACTGAGAAAATTAAATAAATTAAAAACAAAAATATTTTAAAAAGTTTATTTAAATTTTTTTTTCAAAAAAGTTAAAAAAAAGTGTTCAATTTTTATTATACTAAAAAAATAATTTTTAAACTAGTTGCATAGTGAAAAAAAAATTATACCCAATTTGTAACGGTTAGACACAATTTTTTAAATATTTTTTTCTACCTGCTTTTGGCAGACTGCTTTTGGCAAGAAAAGTTTTTTTCCCAACCAAGCAATTCAACATAAAACATGTTTTTTATTTTTTCAACAAAGGGAAGGTGCCTTTTAAAAGTTCATTTTTACACCATGCTTTTTTTTTTTGGCTTTTTTTTTGTTCGAAAGGTCTTCTTTTTCATTCATCGTTACTTGTACTTCTGCAATATGAAATGTTTTAAAGATTCGAAGAATATTTTAGTGTTTTATTTCAGATACATTATCAGTTTTGACAAAATTTGTATTTGGTTTTTAAACATCCAAATGTTTTTCATAAAATAATTAATATAATTATGTTGTGTATTCTTTTCAAAAAAAATAAAGGGTTTATAAAGAAGTTTTTAAACAAAATTCATGAGGGCAAAAAGAAATAAAGGGTTTATAAAGAATAAGCACCGAGGAAAGATCATTGTACTTTTACAAGGTTTTTATATTTATTGAATACAAAAAAGGAATAGGATGATTTTAATAAAGAAAATCCCTGTATAATTTAATAATATTGCATTTTAAACATTATACTTATTAGTACCATATCTACAACCATGATATCTGTTAAATTAATATTATACGTAAAATTTGCATATCCTTCATTAAAAGTTATAATAAATGTTTATTTTAATTTCAATTCTATAGAAGCAAATTTAAAACATTTTCTATAAGTATTAAAATAATTAGAAATTAACGTTAAAATCAAAGCGTACTAATGTGCCCAAAAAAAGACCAATTTTCAATTTAAAATTCCCGGGGCTTACAGAATTTCAATTTTTTTTTTTCTCTTTCAGATAGCTAGCACTGAAATTCGACGTGTAAATATTCAATAGTATTTGAGTTACGCATGGCTTCGTGAGAGACTAAAACTGATTTCGGCGATTTTTGAAATGTCTGTATTGATTGAGCAAAACACTTGCATTAAATTTTGTTTTTGGAAACTTATAGAATGTTGCAGAAGGCATTTGGTGAGCATTCCTATATCTGAAAAAAATGTTTAAGAATGATATAAATAACTCAAAGGAGGCAGAGAACGTGTTGAAGACAAAGGGCCCTCTCGTCGACCATCAACCTCAACCGACAAAGCTCACGTCCAAAAAATTAAAGATTTGTTTCTTGCAAACTGTCGATTTACAATTAGAGACCTTGCTGATGATGTTGGAATTTCAAATGGATCAGTCAATTTCATTTTAGGCCTCAAACGCATGAAATCTCGATTGTTACCGAAAACACTGAATGCGCCAGCTCACACTGCATTGATTCTTCGAGACTTTGTCGCCAAAAATAAAACCCATACCGCTCCATAACTACCGTATTCACCCCGTGCGTTTTCTGCCTATTCCCTAAACTCAAAAGACCACTCTCCTGGGGCACCGTTTTGAGTCGATTGAAGAGATTCAACGTGAATCGCCGAGCGCTTTGAAAGCCATCCCTGCCGATGACTTTTTAGCAGGCACTGCGGATTGGAAAAAAAATTGGCATAAATGCATTGTGCCCGGAGGGGTTACTTTGACGGCGATCAAATAAATTTGGAAGAATATATAAAGAATTTTTTTTTAAAAAGTAATTGATCTTAGTTTTTGGGCACCATAGTATTTCCTTTTACCATTTAAAATAGATATTCAGAGAGAAAACATTTGGCACTGATATCTACTAATAGAAAATTTGAGTTTTTATTTAAACTTAAAAAAGAAATGGTATCAGTAATCAATAGCATGCATATCATTATTCTCATCAATTATTGTCGTAATTAATACAATTAATCATCTGTTTTTAAAATGTCAATATGATTCCACCAGAATTTTTAACATATTTATTTCTTTGCACATTATAGAAAAGTCAATTTTTAATTCATTACAGTATATGTCTTATTACTAATTTAACTTTTACCATAAAATTCCCCACAACCTTTTCGGACTTTGAGGAAGTGTCATAATACAAAACATGGTTTTACTCTTGTATAACTAGCAAAATAAATAACCAATTAAATCAATTGAACATTCTTGAAAAAATGCATAAAATATTTTATAGTCATGTAGGAAGTTCAATTAAAAAAAAGTTTGTATTTAAACAAAATCATCTGAATTTATTTAAATAAAAAATAGTTATCAGAAAAAAAAATTTAAAAACGAATTCATAAATTTTAAGTTGCTAATTTTTGTAGCTTTATTACTTTTATACATTTCAAATCCATCGCAGTACAGTTGTATTTGTAGAACGATTACAAAATATTTCTGCTATAAAAATTTGAGAAAACGTTTGAATATTCTCAGATTAATAGAAATTTTTTTGTGAAATCGTTGTATTTCCATCCTTAACATATGTAGGCTCTTTACCTATAATTTATATTTAATATTTCTACTAGCTAAAGCGTATTTATCGCTATATTGCTTTCATACAAATTTCTTGGTTGCTTATTTCATTTAATGTGATTAATTTCTTTAATGTCATACACTATTTTATTTACATTAACAAAATTATTTTTTCTCCAAAGTTCTTCTTAAATTAAAGGAAAGATTATCATTTTTTTAGCATATTCAATTTTATTAAATGGTATTAATATATACTTTTACTGGGATTCTCTTATTTTTAAGCGATTACGAAATTTGGTGTTCACGATCGATTCTATAAAGTAATTCAAAAGGATTATTACTATTCCTACCTAGTCTAGTAATGCTCTCTTCCTTTTAATGAATGTGAAAATTCTCAACAAATAAGAAGCCAAATGAAAAATTGACAAAAAACTCTTCTTTAGATAACCTCTAACTGGACTAGACACGACAGATTAAGAGTTTAATCTTACACTAGATTTAAACGGCATATACACTATATCTCTGATCGAAATTAAAAGGCAAAAATGTAGTAAGAACACAGCATGGATTGTTTCCATAGTACCAATTATGTATAAGAGAAAATACTTCAAATATGAAGTTTATATAAAAAAAATTTGGGGATTTAATCCAATTGCTTTGTTCTTAAATAACATTGAAAAACCACATAGATTCCAATCTTAGTTCCACATCTAATTCGCATCCCAACTGTTTATATGGTTGTTCATAATTTGAAATTTTTTTAGACACACCATTTTGTCTTTTTTTTAACTTTCTTTGGCAAATTTGACAATACAAGACAATTTTAACGAGTCAATTTTGTATGTCAAATATTTATCAAATTCTCATGGAAAATCCTCAAATTTCCATGCAGTAACTATCACTAGCACTGTCGTTTATGATGATTTGAGTTTTGGTGAAGCTCCGTGGCTGCGCAGCAGCCGTTAGCTTCTATCTTGGATTGTCCATAACTGTTCGTTTAAAAAAAAGTCACTCTTTTAAATATATTGAAAATTTTTAGTGAGTGATATGGATAAAAAAAAAAGGAAAAAATAGTTGTTTTAATCACATTTGACAAACCTGACATTCGTTTTAATTCAAATTTCTCAAACACCAATTTTCCTCAATTTAATTTTTAAAAAATAACCATAGAAAGCTGATAATAATATTCGATACTGTTAATGAATATCGTTATGTTCTATAAATGTTGATGTGTTCTGTCTTTATCAGTATTAATTTTAAATATATATATATGTATGATTCAAATTATTTATTTTAAATACTTTTTAGGATTCGCGATAAAAGATTCAAGATTGCGTTTTGTTTTTTCTACAGATGATAAAGCACGAATCTTTTACATAGAAAGTCTCAGAATCCATTCACTGTCGCATTCAATTTTATCATATCCATAACAAAATTTATATTTAAAGGAAAACATGGTGGTCGAGCTTACATTAGTTCGTATTAACAACTAGATAGATGAAAAAAGTCAATGAAAGATTCATTTTGTGTGCTAGAAAGTTTTCAATAGCTTGATTTCTATATGGTTATGAATGGTTATAAATTCTCTGTTTAATTTTTATTACATAATAAAAGCTTTTATTGCAAGGAAATAAAAAAATCTAATTTTTTAAAAGTCGTCATGTTTCTTTTTTCTTTGCATTTATGATTAATCTCGAATGTTAAACTTTTTAATAAATAACCTATTCTTCTGTTAAATATTGCTCATAAAATTGCTTAAAAATTCTGATATAACTTCCTAACATCTGATTTTCTGCGTTGTTCCTAATCGTTCCCCTAAAAAACCCTTTTATAACATATGTGAGTTTGTATATAAGTGCTGTTTGCTATAATCATTGCTTTTGTGATTCAAATCAACAATGGATTTTCTGCCATATATTGATTATGGCAAATGTAGTTATAATGTCAAGTATATATTGCCAAGTAATTGATATGCCAAGTACATTTTTTTTCAATACAATGATAAATATAATTCAATAATGATCTTTCACGACTGTCAAGTATTAATGCGAATAACGATCGTGATAACATATATAGTTTGATAAGCATAAAATGTTCATTTTTTATGAAATTTCTTAATGAAGGAGAGATCGAAATTGATCATAATTCCCTTTAATTATTTTAAATTTAAATGGTTTTTGTATTTTTGATTGAAGAGTAATTATGTACATTGAAAATTATAAATTATAATCGTGTTGATTGTTATAAGCATTGATTTTATGATTCAAACCAGTAATGGATTTTCTGTTATATATTGAATATGACAAATGTATTATAATACAGAATATGTAATTCTCGTAAATATTATATAAAACATTTTTTTTCAGTTTTTTCTTTAAATGCATTGATAAATATAATTTTATAATGATCTTTTGCGATTGTTAAGTGTTATATGACTTAATAAAGCATTGTAAGAATGAATTAAAATAAAACTATATGTTGGTGTTTTCCATATTTCTGTCTTTTTATTTAATTGCAATTTATTTGCCTTGTACTAGCAAATTAAATATTAATTTTGATAAATTACATATTTTCATGTTTAGATGGCATGGCAAGAGGAATCATTTGAATCTGTCGTATGATGTCATCTTTCAAATCAGGTGCAGTTTGCGGATTAAATGCATACATTCGATGCCATCAGGTGTCAGTTTCGACAGATTCCACTTGCCATGATATGTGCTTCAGTGCTATCCACCGTCTGCTGAATGCAAAGTGTCAACGTGTGTGAAAGAGGCCATGAGGAAAATTTGTAAAACACATTAAAATGCTTGTTGCGTCTCTGTAATTACTCGTTGTTTTTACTTTTCTTCCTAGTCTGTCTAGAGTAGGCGATTTTCGCGATAATTGTCAAGGTACCGTTCCAACACTATTTATAACTTTTCACTATGAAGATGACATTCCAATGAAAAAGGAAGGTTTGCGATTTGAAAATTTCGAGATCGTGTCACTATAACTGTTAGAATCAACTATTTAACAGTAACTGCTAGAATGTAACTGTTTTTCTTATGATTCTTGAGATCACATCTCAAAACACTTTACACTAAATTTTCATTCAGTTTCTATGAATAGTATAATAGCTATTGATTAATATATCGAGATAGTTTTATTTATAATAACCTTATATTTAAATTTTTAATACATACACCTAATTAAAAATTCAAACGAAAAAAATTTAGAGTAAAATAGAAAATAATTTTCATTAAAATAACTTTTCATATTTATATTCTTTTAATTTTAAATGCGTATGAATTCAACGAAACCCATGCAAAAAAAATCCACTGTGCAAAAAGAAAATAACAAAATTTTGTATTTGATGTATATTTTTACAAAACTTAAATAATGAATTACTGAAAAAAATTAAATGTCTCACTATAGCAGTCAGGCTACCTGCCGGGATTTTTCCGTGTTTCTCGTAGGTGACACGCAAATTCGATCATTTGCTGTTAAAAATAATCCCGTTTATCACTTACCACTGTATGTTCGTGATATGCATAAAAGAACTAGAGCTCATCGATGTATTACAAAAAAAAATTATATTTATAAGTTTAAATTTTTTTTAAATATCTTTATTTTTTCATACTTTCTTCCTAGCATTTAAAGTAGTTTTTTTCCTCTCTTATCAAAAATTTATATTGCTATTATTATTATATTTCCATTTACATATCAAGTTTTAAAAAAGGAAAAAAATTAATAATTTTATAAAATAATATAATAATATGATATAAAATAATTTTTAAAATTATTTTATATTACAAAATTATAAACAAATTTATATCAGTAGTTTAGTTTTTTCATCTTATCATGAGAAAAAACATAGTTATCTTTTAAATATTAACTTTTGGTTTTTATTAAATATGTTTTATCTACAATAATCCTTGACAATTATAGAAGCCAGAACAAAATATTTTATCAGAACAATAAACTGAACTCAGAATATGAAAGAAAAGTTAACGCGGGATTGATCGGGGTCGAAAATTTCAGAAAATTCTGAAATTTTGAAGTTGTTATCCTCTCACGAGCATCATGACTGACCATTATCTCGAATTCAGCCTTCGCAATTTTTAATTCATCATTTGGTAATTTGCGAATTTTGCATATGATTGATGTCATTATTAAAATGAGTGACATTATATACACTTTACTTTAATCAAAAATTTTCTGATGTGATACATTGAGTTTATCTATAAAGCAACGAATGTTGGGATCAAGACAATTGCAATCAAGAGAAAATAAAGATGAGGGACTAAAAGAGATAATGTATAATTACTTTAAATAAAGAGGTGATGGATCATTACTTTATCTTGTGCATAATAAGAAATCAAGGGATCGATCATTCGCTTTCGTTTTAAATCAAACGTAAAATCATAGTTCTGCAAGAATCAGCGCCAATGTTTACTTTTGAGACATCAGCAACTATAAACTGCCAGTTGAATTTTCTTCTCAAACCAAGATGGATCCTAATGAATTGAGTTCCGCAAGTTTTGATTGGCTTAATTTAGATAAATGGATTGAAAAATTCCAACTCACGTACCTAGCAAATAGTTTTTATGGCTCACTTGATCATACAGATAAGGAGATCATGTAAGCGGCTATAGTTGTTGGCCTTCTCAAGTGACTAGCCATTTAGTTTGAAAAGTTTGGTTCTCTAGTTTGACAAGACAAGTTTGGTTCTCTAAATAGTAACAAAGAGATAGTATCAAAAGATTCGGTCAATAAATAAGCAATTGTAACTTTGTATATGGACGTGGGCAACGTATATAAATTATTTACACGAATCTCATGCATTAAAATTATTATAGTTAATAGCTTAGAAAAAGTAAAATGGCATCCGAAATCGCGTTTTAGTCATCAATATTATTTAGGGGTTACTACTTATGTCATGAATTATAGAGTGTACTTAATCATGAAATGGTGTAGAAAAATAATTTAAAACTTCCGTCTAAACTTCACATGCTACTATACTACTTATACATGAAATGGTGTAGAAAAATAATTTAAAACTTCCGTCTAAACTTCATTTAAACTATCAATCCATTTTAAACAACATTTTTTAATAAGATTTCCTACAATTCATAGTCAGGAATTTCATTGAAGTTTTCCAAATTTGTTTATGATATTTTTTCTTACTTCTATTTATTTATGCTTATTGTAGTCACATGACATCATCATATTATTTATATAGCAGACTCAGAACTAGTTATCTCAGAACTAGTCTTATCTTAGAATCAAAGATAAGATTTTAGGCATGAATATTTAAATTGTATGATGACACGGATTGCTTCTTTTCCATTCGATATTATGATGCGACTGTACACAAGAATGAAGATCTTATTTTATTGAAATCCATTCATTTTCTAAATGCAAGAATCTTGACATAGTAATTGGAAAGGGAACGAAATTTTATTATTCTTTGGGAGCATATGTCCAATATCTTATATAATATCCTATTTAATTTATAAATCTGTTTTTTGTATTCTTTGAAGATCAAAACTTATAAGTAATCCACCTGTTTCACATCGAGTATATTTGGGGCTGATTCGATTTCATCTTGAAAAAATTAAGTTAGTTGAATTTATTTTATGCAATACTTTTGTATATATAAAGCAACATGAATCCTGAGATGAATGAATAATTTATAAAGGACAGTAAATAAAGCAAAAAAAAAAAAAAAACTATTAATACCAAATTACATAAAAATAATATAACATAGAATATATAAATAATAATATGTTGTTGCTATCGTGTCCATGGATTTAAAATATAATTATCAAAGTTAGATGAAGTCAAAAGTCTTCACGATAGCGGCCGCTAGCAATGGCGCCGCTTCACTATACAGGACTTCTCTTAAGTTGGCCTCGATTGGCACCATACCCAATTGCAAATCATGGGGAGTGAGTGCTGGGCACTCTAGAATGTGCTTAGGTGTTAGGAAAGCTTTGGGGCAATTTCTGCAGGGGATGTATTCCCTGGTCTTGTCTGGGAGAATCTTCATCCCTCTGTAATGATTAGTTCTGAGTCTGCTATATAAATAATATGATGATGTCATGTGACTACAATAAGGATAAATAAATAGAAGTAAGAAAAAATATCATAAACAAATTTGGAAAACTTCAATGAAATTCCTGACTATAAATTGTAGGAAATATTGTTAAAAAATGTTGTTTAAAATGGATTGATAGTTTAAATGAAGTTTAGACGCAAGTTTTAAATTATTTTTCTACACCATTTCATGATTAAATATGAGAAGAATATATTGTATTATTATTATGCGGTAAAAATCATGCAATCGACAGACAGTTGTTTGGTTATCCTGTTTCCTGCAAATTGCAATCTTTTAAAAGCGCAAGTCTTCATAATGTGAGTTCTGAATCAATCTTTTCAATGAAAACAGAATTATTCCTTTTATTATTTATTTTTACTTTCTTTTGAGCATTTCGAAATATTCCAGTGAAATAATATTGTTTCTTCGATTCAAAGCATTTGTTCGATTTTTTTGAAAGGAAGAAATCGATTAGATAGAAAGAGATCAAATCGGTAGACAGTGTCAGACAATTGAGTGAAATATAAAGAAATATTTTGTCTTCAAAAACATATCTATATAAATCAAAGTTTAATACAAAATAAAATAAAGTTGTTTTCTTTGACCTTTAAACTTAATTAGAGGATCATAATTTTACAACAATTCAAAATTCACCACTAAATAAGGTATAAAAAATTAAATTGTACATAAAGGTTTTTAAAGATAATTAAAAATTAATTATAGTTTATATAAATTAACAAAGTAAGCCACGTTAACGAATGAAAATGCGTATAAAAGTTTATCAAGGTTTCTTTTTTTTTTCTATTTCATTCAAGGTATTGAAATTTGAATAATTTTAATTAATCTTACAAAGTTAATAGAAATAAAAATATCAATTTCTCTCTATATATTATTATCTATATTTTAAAGTTATGATGATTCGAAAATTTCCAGTTAAATTTCATTGGTCAAGTTTTCAATGAAGCTCACTTAATTTTATTTTCTTAACTATCTAGGCCTTTGAAATTTTTTTTAAGACCCAATTAAATATCGATATATAAACTTTTGGAAATTTATGTTCAAACTTTGTTTCTATGTAAGGAGATAGTTGCATTGTTTTATGAACATTTGGTTTATGAAACTCCATTTATAATTTTGATTTAATCCATTTATAAACTCGAAAGAGATAACACCAATTCGGTATGTTAACTTTATTGAGAGGGCGACGCTGTCAAATTGAATTTCTCCATATTTGAGATTCGTTTAGGAAAACTCCAGAAAAAAGGTCTTCAAGTAATCCTATTCTACCAATCACGATCAAATCTACTCTATCAAAACAATGCTTGCAATGATCACCGTTTGAAAGACTGAAGCTTAGCTTGAATAGCCTTTTAATTATAAAAAAGTCATTAATTTGTATGTTTAGTGTATTACTGTACAAATTATGCGTTTATCTGATTTCAACCTTTGGATTTTTCATAAATGCCTTTTTTAAATTTTCTCAGTATTTAAATTGTGAAAAAGAATTTTAAATATATTTTTTTAAAATCTGTATATTCTAAAAACAAAAAGAGTATATTGAATATGCTGTGCAATCTAGATATTTAACTGTGCCAATGTTACAATAAGTAACTTCATTTAAAAATATGGATTGTTTTTATTTATTATTTATGATACTAATATAAAAATATATTTTGAGCGTAAGGAAATTCCTACAAAAAAATTCGATATTAAAATATCGACTTCAGTGGAAACATACCAATTTGAACGCTAAACTTAACCTTTGACTTACAAGAATTGTAAGGAATTACAAGGTGTAAGTTGTGATTTATCCGATTTTATAAAACTATATTTTATACCAACCTGAATAAGACGTTAAAGCCGAGATGTTCTGGGCCTAAAGAGCTTGTGTCCATCGACAACAATAAAGGAATTTGTTTCTTCTTAGGAGCTTTTTCGAATGAATAAAAACCTGAGAAATTGTTTCTACTTTTATTTCTTTTCTCTCACTCTTCTCTGGATATCTGAGTATTTGCAATCTATGGATATCTGTGTACTGTTTTCGGTCGTTCCTGTTTGTACATAAGATTTTCTTTATATTATAGACCAGAGCAATGAGTTATACAGATTGAGAAAAAAGCAAACCTGAACATGCATTTGACACTTCAATTGACTTTGGATTTTTAAGGAAATTCTCAGTTTGTTATTATCTTTGTCTGTCATACAACTCCCACAGGATTGACGAAAGGACATACAAGCTGTTCTGATATAATGAGGAATGTAATTTTTTTGAATATCTGTAAGCGGAGGAATGTACTTCAGGCTCAAAAAAATTTACATTCTGATTTATTTTCAGGCCTGTAAATGGATTAAAAATATTGCCTTGTGAAATAGCATAAATCATTTGATTAACCCTTGTGCATTGGTAATAGGTTTTTCACTGGGGTCCATTTTCCATTTGGGTTCCAGTTTGACGTCGCTAAAGGATTAAAGCACTGGTTCCCAAAAAGAGCGATGCCATTCTCTAAGAGACAGTGGAACTATGAAGGAGACCCTACTCAGGGTTTTAATTGCAGGAGGTTTAATAAAAATAAGAATAAATCACAACAAACAAGATTACTTGCATATACTGGCTGATATCTTCATTTAAACATGGCTTATGAAAATATTATTATATTATTCAAAATTTTTAAATGCATTTCTCCCTTTATATTTAGTGGAATGTGACTTCATGGCAATCTAAAACTTGTTTTAAAAAACTGCAGACAACGAATCGTAGTAAATTAAGAAAATTCCTTGCGAAAATAGAACTGGCAATTAATTGTTTGATAACATTTAACCTAGTTACTCATTGGGATCATTTTTACTGTTAATTGTATTTTTTTTTTATTTCCCCATTATCTTTAGTTAACCTAATTTTCTGTGCGTAATATAAATGTTATTAAGGATGAATTAATAAAAATTTTTAAGTTTTAAGACGTAGGTAAACACATAGATATAATGGAACGCAATTTATTTTTTTGCACATTTGAAAAAGGCAGGTTTCCAGCTGAAGATGAGAAATTTTTTTTTCTGAAAAAAAGAAAGGGGATTGAAAAAAATGAAAATTTACAGCAATTCTGTATAAAAATTTATTATTTCGGTGCACAGTTTTTATTTCATCGAAATTTATAGCTTTTGCATTACTTTTATTTTAATATATAATTATAGCAACCAAAGTAAATCCAAAGTTAAACAACCAATAAGTCATTTTATTACATTATAAATGGCTTCTGTTTCTAGATACCTAAAATTATACAAATCGAATTATTCTTTTGATAGCTTTACCAGATTTTGAAAGCCAGAATCAAGAATATTCCTTCTTTTATTTTAAATTGCTATTTATAGCCCATACACTTCTCAATGCCAACGGCCGTACCATGCTGAATATACCGGTTCTCGTTAGATCACCGAAGTCAAGCATCATTGGGCGCGGTCAGTACTTGGGTGGGTGACCACCTGGGGACACCGCGTGCCGTTGGCAAATTTGGGACCTGAATGGCCGAGTGACTAGCGCTCTGGCGCTCGGTGCCACAGGTTTTCGGGTTCGAATCCCGGCGGTGCCATGGAAGTTTGTAGTGGTTCGGAATCCACTTTAAGCCGTAGGTCCCGGTCTTCTATGACTGTAAAAGTGTCACGGAGCAAAAGTCAGGCTTCTACCTACGGGTGCTCCATCGCAACAGAAACTGCTTCCTTCCCCTTCAACCATGAGTACGTATGGGCTCGTGGGCTTGGCCAGCCAAGTGGGATAAGAAACAACAAAACAAACAACAACACACTTCTCAAGAAAAATGTAGTTAATAAAGATATTCAATGACAAGTTTCAGCGTCCAACTTCCTTCTTTATATAAAAGCAACTAAGAAATGATGTCTTTCACTGAGTTTTTAAATTGAATCAAAAATCATATGAAAAATCAAAATTTTTCTTTGGCATTTGCTTGTATTCAAAATATGTAATGCTTGCAAACAAATGTATGTAAAATGATGAATTTATTACGCTGTAATCAAAAGTATTATAAAATATGCTAAAATGTGTTATTATGTTACCTTCGTACAGTGAACAGAACAGAAATATATGAAAAATCAATATAACATAAATATCTCAAGAGAAAACATATTTGGTAAAAAAATTCAAGTTACAAAATTTGTTACTGGAAAGAATGGAAATATTTAATATTTTTTTAATCCAGCAGTAAATTCCTGATTATAATTTTATTACTTTTTCTATCTTAATTTTGTTATTTTTTCTAATTTTATTACTTTTTTATCTCTTCTGAGGGAAATTAAAGAACAAAGCATTTGAAATAAAGAGAATGAATTCTTCTTATAAAAAAACTATAGCTATTAGTTATTATAATATAATCTAAATGATTTAGTAGAATAAATATTCGTTTATAAACTGTTTTCAAATTCTTCAAATGATAACAAATTGTTCATGTGATTTAAAACTTTCATAACATTTTGTATTTATTACTGAAAAAATAGAAAAGATGTAAAGGTCGTTAATTAAATCATTTCCCTCGTCAGGTTCAGGGTTCATTTGTTTGTTCGTGATTTGCAACAATGACAAAAAAACAAGTAACTTAAAAAAAAAGTCAATTCCTACTTTTTTTCCACTATATTGCAGAAAAGTTCCTTACAAATAAAGTTACCTCTTACATCTGGCGCCATCTATTATTAGATATATGTAACTTAAATCTAAAAAAAAACTAAAATTACTTAATTAAATTTAATGAATGAATTAATATTTGAAAAAACTGTATTAACATCAAGTGTCATCCGCTACAATACCGCTGGATGAATAAACGATTAACGATTATTAACGATTGAAAATTTGAACAAGATATATATATAGGGAGAGTGTGAACTAACAATAGGAATTTAATAATAATAATAAGCAAGGAATTGATACAGGAAAAACCTGTTTCCAACAAAAACAATGTATGAATGGAGCACAACGAATTAAAGAATACAGTTCAAAACCATAAGCTAAAACAAAATACAGATTTTATTATGTAGAACTTTGAAGAATTATAATATTTTGACAGCCTTTAATATAGCTGGTTTCTTAAAGAACACACCTACTGTTGCAACCTTTTTCGAATTTTACGTTCGAAAACGTGTGTTGGATGTATGACCATAGATACATCTGCCATTTTGTTAGAAGGAATGCACAGCGCTTTCAAATGCTTTAAAAATTAATGAAGAATATAAGGAAAACGCATAAATATTATAAAGCTTTTTCAAACACGCAACTAGAAGTTTTTTAAATTTGAGAATTATATAAAAGGACATTCTTCGCTTTCAAAGAATGTACAAGACATGAAAGTGTTAAATATAGTATAAAATGTGTTATTCTCATTGATCACAGCTCTATAAGAAGAATTCGTAAATTTGTTTAAAAATTCAGGAAATTAAGAAAATAAAATCTGAAATATTTTTATAATTAATAGAAATTTTTAATTAAAACAAACCGAAATAAACTGCCGAAACAATAAAAGGATATTGGATTTTTCCTTTTAAAGGGTGAAATAAATTCAATTTTTATATGGTATAGTTTCAGTGGTGTAACTGAAGCCCGTGACAACTTTTTCAAATGGGGGGCGAGGGGGTCCCTCAATGTAAAGTATCACATCATTGTTTTCTCTTTTTAATAAAGTAATACATAAAATACATATTATTTTTGGTTGATACATTGAACTTTTAATTTAAAGGGGGTATTGAAATAAAATTGAAACTTTATTCAATATTCAATTTCAATTTTATTCAATAAAATTGAAATTTTATTAGTTAAAATTCGTTTTTTATTTAAAATTCGTTCGGACTTTCTGATCAACAAAAGAGTTAATGACAGAATGGGCGTTCTGAATCAGTGTTGTCGGAGACTACAATACTATCACTACAATAATTTCTCCATTTTCGCTGCATTGTTATTTGGATCTTTTTCACTCTTTAAGTAAGGACTTATTTTTGGTGACTGCTTATTTTTTCTTCAAACTCCATCTTTCTTTCTCGTTTTTCAATTCCCATGCTTTCTATTGATAGTCATGCTATTATCTAATTTCCACAATCAACTAATTAACTTTGGACTGATCGTGGATCCGATAAAACAAAAATTAAGATAATAGTGACGCATCGAGGATCTGTGAAACAAGGAACTACCTCGCTTTCCGCACCTGCTGATAAACTTTACTGACTTACCAGTGGGGATTTCCACTTTTAATTTTGTAAGTACCTATTCAAGAATCAGAGGGATTCCCTAAGAAGAAAATTTTAAAACGTCCCGATTGCTCCTGGTAGCAACTGTAATTACCACTTTTTATTTTGTGAGTATCTATTCACGGACCAGCAATCGGGGAAGTCCCTAGCATCGTGATTACCTATGAGTAACTATTTCTATTACTAGATGAGATAGATTTTTCATGCAAATGACAACGTCCAAAATCTTAATATATACATTTCCTTTAACTTACCACTTAATTTTTTTAAATACAGAAATTAATAAATTTTACTTTATTTTGTAATAATAAATGTCAGATCTTTCATGTTCTCATAGATTCTCTGCTCGGCACGGGACCCATGGCAATTTCGCGCCTTTCCACTCTGTTCTTACACCACGGATTTAAGCAGATATCTATGTGAATGACAAAAAAGATTTTCACATCAATAGAAAGGAATGTATGATGGCTTCGTGATATCAGATTGGGATTCTCGTGCCTTTTGCAACCCATTACGTGGGGCAGGTAGAAGGAAGGAAGCCTACGAATGGTTTGGTCTACATGTTAAAATTAACTAAATAGAATTAGCATTAACTGAATAGATCGTGTTAAAAACATTCTAAGCAGATAATTTGCTGGCTGACTATACACTACAAATGATTCAAGAGTTAAAAAGAGCTCTTCTAATGAATGGTACCGAAAGTCTCTATCTCTCATTAACATCTTGGTATACTTCACGCTTCAGATGAGTTCAGTAATGTTGTCCATTAAGGGAAACTATAAGGGAAATTATTTATTATAAATTAAGGTAAATTATTTATTCGATTTTCTGAGATGCATAAGTTGTTTATTTTATTTTCATTTTTATACAAGCACTTAATGGTTGTTTGTCTTTCACCCACGTGTAAATATTTTTTCTCGTTTTACCATGTCTGCAAATAACATAACAACCATCAAAACACTTTCTCATTTTCAAAATCTCAAAAACCATATTATTCTTTGATTATTTTAAGTATTATTTTAACTTGTTTTTTTAATTATTTTCTATTTTTTGCTTAATATATATCAACATGATATATCACTATTTTCTTCAACAAAACTTTACAACAAAATAACAAGTGGTGTTTGAAAATATTGTATAAACTTTTTAATCTCTAAGATTTTTGAAAAAAAAAATCACTAACTTTATGCTAACTAAAATTTGCCTTGCTTACATATGACAATATATTCTAAAACCTAAAAACATTAAAATAATTTAATTTTTTTTTTTATTATTTTACTAATTATAATTTTTATATGATGCAACTAAAATTCTTATACAATAACAAATTTAATTATAATAAAAAATGGACTAAATAAATTTCTGTATTTAAAATCACTTGTGCGTAACCACAAAAATTTTTCGTAAGCTACAGTAAATGTTTAATTTAAATTGCTGTTATGTAATTATCAATATTGTATTTAGATTCGAAACTATGATACTAAGACATTTTAACACTGAAATGACAATAAAATGTATCAGCTGCAGTTTTCTCACAGAATATATATCTTCAAGAGGCAATTCAATATATTTCGTAGAAGAGAAAAGGACGTAGAACTGATGATTGAAGATTAAGGAGGGAAATATAGTATATAATCTAGGTGGCAGCATCTCGATGGGTGGCATGTAATCTAGATGATATAGAACCTTTCAAAAGGAAGATGTCATATACCAATTTGCTTCCCAACAAAGAAAGGGAAAATGCGTATATTTGTTTCTTTCTTTTTAATTCTCTGTCTGTTTTGGAGCATGAAACATACTCTTGAATTCCATACTGATCTTTCTTCATTCTTCCTGATATTATTCATCATTGTAAAGATGCATTTTAAATAAGTATTTTACTTAGCATTTGAAAATTAAATATTTTTGTCGTACTTAATATTACTACAAGGGCTCATTTACACAAAAACAAAGTTAATTTTAAAAAATTAACAATTTAAAATGAACAAAATTTCAATACAAACATACAATTATAATATTTCTTCATTCTCAACATACACCTGTAAGCACTTTCTGATGCTGCCTGTCATTTGAAGCCTGTCATAGAATTACTCTTTCTGGGATTTCTGCCAATGCAGTACTGATCGGTTTCACATTTTACAGTCAATAAAATGTTAAAAATGTTAGTCACGTCTTCAGACAAAGAAGAATTGTGGCAGTTTCTGAGCTCAGGGTGGGGGCTGTATGTACCCAGACATTTCCGATCGCAGAATTGCATATTTTGCCATTGCCGTTGGTTACTTCATACATTATTGAAAATGTACAGAATTATTCGCGACTATTATACAACTATTCCAAATTTCTACATATTATCCCTTGTTTCGTGGAGAAATCGAATAAGTTCACCTTACTTACAAATTGTCTAAATTAATCAAATGATATTTATACTAATTATTCAATGAATTTCATTTATTACTTTTGTATTTTGGGATAAGGATGGTCAATTGATGAGCCAAAAAGATGCACATTGATTTCAGTTATTTTAGAATATAACGAGGGCAATTGTCCTTATTTGTGTAAACTAAATTTCGTTTTGTAGTAATTCATTCTCAGACATTTCAGTCTTAGTCATTTAGCCATTTTTTTCACCATCTCTTTTCTTTTCTCGTGTTTCAATGGCTATCTTTCAATTTTTGCTCTAGAGACATTGTTTTTGTTATAGTTCGATAATATGAATTATTTGGAGATTTTACTTTCTACCCAGTGTAACAAAAATTTTACTTCTTTAATTTTTTCAAGGTGGAATCTTAATAAGGCATAGTTATTCGCAAAAGACAATACAAAATTTTCTGAAGAACGTTACAGCTTTTATTTATTTATTTTATTTGCTGATGCATAACATTACGAAAACTAATATTATAAATTTTTTGTATTTATTGCTTTTTTTTATGCGCAATTTTTTATGCATATAAATACAAATTTCTCCTAACTTAATATTCGATTCCTCACACGATGTGGCCAAGTGGATACCTTTGGAACCAAAGGTGCTAAACTCGAAACTATATAAGTTATGGTGAAGGGAAAGCTTGTATGTCTCTGTCCGGACGGGCATGATAAATCTGTAGGTTGGATATTCCTCCCTTGGGTTCTATGTGGAAAGTAAGATAGCTCGTACCTTTGAATACTTTTCTTGGGGAAAGTAAGATAGCTCGTACCTTTGAATACTTTTCTTGGGGAAAGTATTTGCAAAATATTCTTCGTAAGTATTCGTGCAAAATTGGTGTAATGCCCCTCTTATAGTGTTTCCTGGGTAAACATTGAATCTGCTACATTTTTTGCCGATTTAGCAACGAAAGGCTTTGATCAAAGTGTCTGGTATTCGAAAGCATTAATATAAAATCTAAATGAATTTTTCAAAAATCTACCATTCAATTTGAAAATTTTTCAAATTATAAATATAGAAAATGACATGTCTAATTTGCAAAACACTAGACTTAACACGCTTAATACATTACCATTTTGAACATTGATGCAGGGTTATAATATAATTATTAAGATGATAGTTCCAGTTTTAGTAGGCAGTAATTAAATTCTAAGCCCAAATACTCTACAATAAAAAAAAGGAATAGATTAATAGTTAATTGAGAATTCATTATATGAATTATTAGTTTCATTTTATAACTAATGTACTTTTAAATAAATTTCTTAATAAGTAGAAAACCGTGTGATTAAAATCCACAAAATGTTATGCTCATTTATTCTAAATTCCTATTGAATAATACGCCCATTCAATAGAAATAGTTAAAATTTATATACTCTTTAATTTTAATAAATTAATAAAAAATTATTAACTTTTCATCTATTTTCTTTTGTAACCTTAAAATCTATCTCCTAAATTAAATCGCTTCCATAAGAAATGGAGCTAAAAGTAAAATTATTAACTCTCTTACAGGAAACGAAAAAGTACATTAAGCCAGGTGACTGCATATTTCCAAAAAAAAAATGTCTTTTATTTTCCTTACTTTCTTTCCTTTTTTACCAAAATTATTTCTAAGAGTTATATTTTTATTGAAGTTAATTCTTCATTATAAAAGAAATCCACCGCTTTAGTCGCCCAATTTAATAAAAATTAGCTTCTTCTAACAGAAGTTATTTCTCTAAGGAACCACAATTTGGAAGATTCTCCTTCTGTGCTATGCTCAAATATAAATTACTTTCTAAAAATAGAGACATTTTTTCTTTTTAAAAAGAAAAGGAATTAACTTTATTACTCGCTTAAAACTGTTTACATAAGTAATGGGACCTGAAATTTCAATTTTTTACTTTAATGACTTTACTTTGGTTCAAATTTAATTTAAGATTCCTTTAACAACCAACTTCGATCCAAGTTGTAAAATATGCATTTACAAACTTATGGTATGATTAAATTAAAGCTAACAACATATTTGAGCAAGTATATTAAAAGTGTCAAAATCTCTGGTTCCTAAAGCCAAAAATTATTTGCGAGTCCACTTATATCAGCTAGAATATGTGGCAGCAATGGTTTTTGAAAATACGATGCTATAAATAGGATTAATCCAAGTAATTATATCCAGCGAATATAACATACAAATCTTTTAATGATACATTGTGTATAAATTGTACAATAACATTAATTTGAGGTCATCCCTAGTAATCCGTTAAATTTTGTAATTTCAAGTGCCTTATTTACAACAACTTTATTAGGTTTTAAGATTAGATACATAGATATATAAAAGAACACAATTTTTCTGTCTATTTCATTAAGAGGTTAGATTTACAAAGGGCACAGAGGAAATGCTTTTTGAAAAGTTGGTGGTAAACAAACAAATTTAAATGCAACTGACTTGGGTCATAACATATTTGAGCAAGCACATTAAACGCATTAAATATGTTATTTTATAGAGATTTAGTAAGCGATTTTGAATGAATTAGTGATATGCTTGGTTGAAACCTCGATAAAGCGTGCTGAATCGAAAGCTTCTCAGAATGTACCGAGGATGGGATCCATAAAGGTGCAGGCGGGAATATCCTTTCTGTAAGCTCGAACAAGGAGCGAACTCCTAGATTGTGGTTCACTCAAAATTGTGGTAACACAATACGTCCTTTGTAACTGATTTTGCTGCATCTCTGTCATTCTATTGGCAAATGGCTTAGATCGCTGGTTCCAAAAGTGTAGCATTATTTTTCACGCCACACTTTTATTACACGGGCCTGAATGGCTAGGGCTCTGGCGCTCGGTACTACAGGTTTCGGGTTCGAGTCCCGGCGGTGCCATGGTTATTTGTAGTGGTTCGGAATCCACTTTAAAAAGTAGGTCCCGGTCTAATAGGATCGTAGAGCGTTGCGGGGGAATTGTTACTCCACGTCCATGGCTTATCTTTAAGTTACACGCGCCCCCTGGGTAATGCAAAGTGAGTACGTCTGTGCAGCACTTGCCTTAAGGCATCCAAAGACCAAGCTGTCTGTGTTTGCCAGCTGCATTAGAAAGAAAAAAATTTCATTACACTACCTTATTTTTCAAGCTACACATACACATAAAATACATGTTATATCGTACTGGTGGTTAAGTCCACCGACAGGTTATAACTTGTAAGTATTGATAGCAAGTCCAGCTTACATCAGCAAGAATATGTGTGTGCAATGGTTTGCTGAGAATATAATACTATAAATAGATATAATGTTCAAATGATGATATCCAGTGATTATTACATACAAATCTTTTATTTACATATTGTGTATAAATTGTCCAATAGTACGAATTTTTCAATAACATTAACTTGAGATCCTCAACAGTCATCTATTAAATTTTATAATTTCAGATGCTTTATTTACAACACCTTATTTATCAGGTTTAAAGACCAGATATATAGATACATAAAAGAACACAATTTTTCTGTCTTTTGGCTTACAGAGGGTAGATTTTCAAAAGGCAGACTAAATATTTTTGGAAAAAGGGGTGGTGAACAAATAAGTTTGAAATAATAAGGAAAGGAAATAAGTTTTTACAAATACATCATTTAACATGATTATATGTTTAATATAAGATTTTGTTCTTTATTAATTGTAATTGCAGATTTTAGAATTAATTATAGTTATAATTGTTCATTGTAAATAATTTCAATTCTATACTATATAATTATAACAAAATATGTAAATAATTGTTTTATTTCGTTAGTTTGCCTTCCAATGGTTCATAATATTTCTTTCTAATGCAGCTGGAAAACTTGCTTGCTTGGACAGCTTGGTCTTAGATGCCTTAAGGCAAGTGCTGCACAGACGTACTCACTTTGCATTACCCAGGGGACGCGTGTAACTTGAAGATAAGCCACGGACGCGGAGTAACAATGCTCCCACAACGCTCTACGATCCTATTAGACCGGGACCTACTTTTTAAAGTGGATTCCGAACCACTACAATCAACCATGGCACCGCCGGGACTCGAACCCGAAACCTGTGGTACCGAGCTCCAGATGGTTCATAATATAAGGATATTATTTTTTTTCTAAACAAATTTATGTGCCAGCAAAATAACTTCTAGTAACATGATAAAATATTTTTTTTAAATATTTGACAACCTAATTAATCTCTGATACCCCGAAAGGGGCTTATAATATTTTACATTAACTTAAGTTCTTCAAACAGACCTATCCATTAAATTTTATAATTTCAAAGTGTCTTATCTATTATCCCGAGAGGAGTTTACATCTCAGGAGTCACGCTATGCGGCAAAAGGTGGTATAATGTGAAATAATGCTTGACAATTAATGTACTTTTGAACAGGATGAATATATTTGGTAAGGATTTCAATTCAGTGAAGTTATTTGACAAGATATGGATTTCGTAAACCTATTCCTGTGTGGCATCACAAACAAAATGCTCCTTTTTCCTGAATTTTGCTGGGATTTGGAGGCTGAAATATAAACTAAAGCTGCTCTTGAACACAAATGCCAGTTGGAATGCCACTCCGTCGAGTTAAGGATTTATTTCCTTTATTTTAAAATGCCTTTTTCTGGTTTGAGTATTTTGAGATGAACCTTGCAGTCTAATAAAGAGTTAATATTTTATATAATCACACATGAACATGAAGTTTTCTTTTAGATTTTTTATGAAATATAAATTTATATCTTAAAATTATATCAAATTTAATAAATAAATTTATTTTAACATGCCTTCTCTATAGTAAAATAAACAGAAGGAAAAAATAATTCCTTTTTAAATGTGTTTTTTTTTAATATATGATATCAAATTCACAATGCTAAATGTTTTTTTTTGGTCAATTTTTTTTGGATCCAACAAAAATAATTATGTATCTCGCAACAATACACACTGCAAAAATGAACAAGAAAACTGAAATGAAAAATTCAGTACTATTAGTTTTAAAAAAATTAAGTCTGATTCTCTGCACATGATTCAGCATGATTCATACTATGGCTTAATTTTGTCTTAAGTAAAATACTTTGCATATTTACGTCTTCCTTTTTCATGCCTGTGTTTTTATTATTATTGTTTCCAGAGATTTTGACAGTAATAATATTAAGAATATCACATCGCATTCTGTAAATATCAAAGCAGAAAATTTGTAAGTAAATATTTTTTAAACACCCTGGACAAAATATTACAAAATCAAGTTTATTAAACTTAATACTTTGTTTCATGGCAATGTGCCTTGGTCACAGTTTAGTATTTACAGAAACTGATCCTTTATGAAACCTGATAATATGTGGTAGGATATTCTACCACATGTGCATTGATCTGGTAGTTCAGACAGTTTTAAATTAAATCATCTTTTGGCTACCATTGTATGTTCAGACATTCTTTAGTTATTGAGGATTCAAAAATTTTTCTTGATCGAAAATGTCAATGGGTTCCAGTTTTCCTCCGTGGTATTAATTTTAACTGGCCAAATATGGAGCGAGGCATCAAATTCATGTTCTGCAAAACGTTCACAAAAACATCTGGCATAATATAAAGTGCAATAGACCTTTTAGTAGATAGATTTCGTGAAAAGTATGTTTACATGCAAAAATTCCATGTAAAGAGCAATGCAGAAATCCAAGATGTTGATATATTCTGTAGTTTTCGTTCGTTAAATTACACAAGTTATTCAACGTCAGTCACCGAAATATATCTCCGAGTTATACTGATTTTTTAAAGAAGTCTGAATGATACGTTTCTCTAGACCTTCTTTTGCCTTTTTTTCACTGAAATGTTCAGATATAGATGAACCTCATCCAGCGTAAGCCTATGTTTTAGTTTTGGAAGCGATTGGTAATAGTTAAGTGTCTAACATGTCTACTATCAGTTTTAAATTGTATCATCTTTTGGCTTCCATTGTATGTTCAGACCTTGTTTGTTCCATACAATTCGCTTATAATTTATTTTAAGTAAGACCTAAGAATACCACAATATACGCAAAATTGTGCAATATTGCGACCCTCTTCCCGTACAAACATCATAATCTTCTTTTGCCAATCGATGATATGCCCCATTTCCAACTTTATGAAAAATCATCGAAGATTTATCTCAAGATTTCGCTTCATGTTCGGCGTTCCTCTGCGATTTGCAGTATGTTTCGTTTCGCTTAAATGAAGTGGATTACTAGGAATTTTTCTATAGTATAAGCTTGTGATAAATGTTGATTTCATAAAACTTTGTCTGGGTGTATATTATGAATTGCTAAGAAATTAAAAAATGAAATCGAGCTTTTGAGGTTGTTACTAAAGCTATCAATATTATTACAGCTTAAGTTATTGAATTACTAAATCTATCAATGTCTTATGTTTATATTTGTTAATATTTTACTGTTCAAAGATGAAAGTAATTTTTACTAAAGAAATCTCTTTGTCAATAATATTGCAGACAATTTAATTAACTATCTTACAAATTATTTTTATTTCTCAAAATGCTCAAAAATTATGCTCAAAAATAAATATTCCGCTGGGAATGTCGTAATTATTTCAATCATCAGCCATTATGAATTAAAAAGTTCTTTTAATGTCTGACTGTGTTTTGATAAAAGAAACATTATTTTTGATACCAGAATAATTTAAAAGTTCAATTTAATTGAATTGATGTATTATAGTTCAACATTCGTTAAAAATCCAGACATAAAATAAAAATATAGTTTGTCTTTTTTCCTAAGAAGAATGCGTATTATTGTTTAAAGAATAGACGAATTTTTATTCATTCAACATACTAAAGCATTTTTTTGTCTCTCAACTTCAAGAGTTCTTAAGGAAATGTTAAAAGTTTTTTTTATTTCATATCAAAATAAACTATTAAATAAAATTTTACGGAATAGTTTTTGTTTAACACCTGTAAGCTGGAACTAAAATTACTTATTACATATATTATTTCTTTGTAGGAATATGTTTACTCCATCAATAAATGCTTTAAACTAACAAGATACGTTTTATGTTTATGGGGGTTTTTTATGTTTCGTTCAACATGATTTGTCAAACTTCACTAATTTTTGTAGATCTCTCATGAATAATCATTAATTTGATTTTTTAATCATAAAAGCAATTGAAAATTTCTAACGAATATCACTATTTTATTTTTATAAGAAACACGAGAAAATTATTGCTGAACAAATTCTTTCTTTAGAACCGACTATTAAAATTCTCTTAAGTCAATAGGTTATAACTTCAAAAGCAAAAGAAATTTCTTAAAAAATAAAATCGAACTTTTGAGATTGTTACTTATGAATTACTAAAGCTGTCAATATGTATTATGTGGTTTATATTTGTTAGTATTTTACTGTTCAAAGATGAAAGTAATTTTTACTAAATAAATCTCTTTGTCAATAATATTGCAGACAATTTAATTAACTGTCTTACAAATTATTTTTAAAGATATGTCAACTTAGTAGGCTGCTATTTTACTACTTCAAGAAAATATTTCAATTACATTTATCAATAGCATTTTAAAACATTTATGTAGAAAAAAACAGAAAAAAATCATTTTTTTTAATTCTTCATTACTGAAAAATAAATATTCCGCTGGGAATGTCGTAATTATTTCAATCATTAGACATTAAGAATTAAAAAAAATTCTTTTAATGTGGGATAGCGTTTTGATAAAAAGCATTATTTTTGATAATAAAATAATTTAAAACTTCAATTTTTATTGAACTGAAGTATTCTAGTCAAAAAATGTGTTAAAAAATACCAGACATAAAATAAAAATATATTTTGCCTTTTTTCCTAACAAAAACTTATATTATTGTTCAAAGAATCGACAGATTTTATTCATTCAACATAAAGCCTTTTTTTCTCTCAACTACACGAGTTTTTAAGGAAATGTTAAAAGGCTTCTTTTATTTCATATCAAAAAAACTATTAAACAAAATTTTACTGACTGGTATTCGCTAAAATCTGTAAGTTGGAATAAAATTACTTCTTAAATATGTTTTTTTTTTTTTTTTTTTTTTTTTTGTTAGAATCTATTTTTTATATCAATGAATACTTTAAATTAACAAGATAATTTTATGTTTTTGTTTCAGTGGCTTATTTTTGTTTTATTCACATAATTTGTCAAATCTCGCTAAATTTTGTACATCGTTCATTAATAATCATAAAGTTGATTTTTAATCATAAAAACAAATGAAAATTTTAAAGAATACCATTATTTTATTTTAATAAAAAGCACGAGAAAATCAATGCTGAAAGAACTCTTTCTTTAGAACCAATTACTAAAACTCGCTTAAGTCATTAGGTTATTATTTCTATAGTTAAAGAAATTCTTAATAAAGCAAAGAATGCTTCAGTCAATAATTTTAATATATTCCTAAATGGTCGGTTTAAAAATTCCTTTAAAATTTAATACTTTTGTAAAATTTTAAATCTCTTAAAAACTTCCTTTTAAAAAAAAAGTTTTAATTTCGTGTTTCCAAACGCTATATAAATTACATTTCAAAAAATTAAAAAATTATCAGCAAACAAATTCTAGGCAAATTATCAAGACATACAAAGAAGGAAAATTACTGCATTTAAGTATAACTTAACTTTGAATTATTTTAAGATGGCTCTTAATGTCTGTGTTCTTGACAAAGTTTCAATTTAATGTTTTCAAACGCAATATAAATTGCATTTCAAACAATTTAAAAAGTATGAGCAAATTCTAGACATGTCTAATTATCAAATAAAAGAAAGAAAAATAAATAACTGAAAAGAACTTTAACTTAACTTTAAATTCTTTAAAAATAGTGCTTATATCTGTGTTCTTGACAAACTCACTATTATATTTGATAATCTTGTAAAATTTTACTATAAAGCAATTATCTAATACTCAAATTATTTACAAGTAAATTACACAAGCCTTTCCTGAAATCGGCATAAGTTTACACATTTTAATGAGACCTTTCTAGAAATTTAGTACGTCTAGACAACACGTGTTGCACTCAAAAATAACTTTCTAACAAAATCCATGAATGTCTCTTAATTGCTTCATTTCAAGCCAAACATTTCTGTGAAAATAAATTTTTAAAGAAATTTAACTTCGTAGTCAAATCAAAATCCACAAGTTCAAAGCTAACAATAATGTTGTAAATAATTTTTTACACTCTGATGAATACTTCATACTGTATACTTTGTTAATTTCTTCCATAAGAACTAAAAATTTTTATCTCTTCAATACTTTTACGCCAGATGCTATACCAAAAAAAATTATCTCTAAATTGCCTTTACGCCAATTTATATTAAAATTACCAATTATTTAATTATTTTTATCGCTTCATTGCCAAAATTTTGCCACTATTATGGCAAAATTTTAATGTTTTCTTTTAACGCCACATATTGCCACTTTAACACCAAAATCTATCATTATTTTGCTAAACTTTTATTCCTAAATTGCTAAATTGCTTAAAGTATTCATTGATATAAAAATTAGATTCTAACAAACAAAAAAAACAACAACAAAAAACATATTTAAGAAGTAATGTTAATCTCTTTTAATCTTTTTATCGCCAAATTATTATGTGGAATTTTGTTTTGCTAACTCACATAAATATATCATTTAAACAAAAATAATAATCGCTGATATGATAAAAGTACACAAAATTATTCGTTAATTTTTTCGTTATAGTTAATTCGTCCAATATTTTTTTAGTATTATTATGTCGTTGTTTACGATGCCGAATTCGAATAATGAAACAAAATTAATTAAAAAGGAAAAAAAACTAAAGAATAACTTACATTTTATTCTGATATATCCTTGGATATATATATCCGTATATATTCCTGTCAAATGAATCAAGAAAAAAAAAAAACATCAGAAAATCACAAAAAATTTAATACGCTCTAACGGCCTTTTTCTGCTGTTAACTAAAGTTCTAAAATTAAAAAGTTACCTTCTTTTCCCGAGAATTCAAATAATGGTTGCCACAAAAACTTTAACTATATCAAAATCTTTAAAAATAAACATTCGATTGACCTATTCGCCGTGAACTAACGTTCTAAAAATAAAAAATAAAATATAAATTATAATAACGGTTGTTATAAAACCTTAACTATTTCAACAACATTAAAAAGAAAATAATTATTTGATAATCAAATATATGTTATTAATAAATTAAAAAATTCGTTTTTCCTGTTTGTTTCGTATTTTCATGAGTGGCAGCATCATAAAAATTGTTTATTTTCTGTATCACATACTGTAAACATACTTTATAAGAACAGTCTTGGAATAATCAATAATTTATCAGAATAATTATTTAAAAAGACATATATTTATGTTCTTTATTTACTATAACTAAAAAATTCTGCAAACAACCATCAAAGTAGAGGTAAATAGTCATTATATTGTTCTGAAAAAAAAAGTAGCTAAGAATTCCTCTAGAGTATTGTAACTCTAAAGAAATTAGCGGAAGATTGGCGAAATATTCCGGATTGGAAGATTGGTGACTTCCTCAGAGGTACAGTATTCTAGATTTCAACCATTAAATTTGTTAGTAATATACTATGTGTCATAAGATATACGTATACACTAATTTTTATACAGCTATTTTGGTAAATTTTTTAAATATATTTCTTGAGGTTTATTGTCTTAATTAATGACTCTATTACAATTCAAAAATTATTTATTTAATAGCGGTAATGATTTTAAATATTTTGTTATTTGTTAAATTTTAATTAATTGAAAAATAAATATGCTATTTATCAACGATGAAATTCTGTCTATAATAGTATCAGGAAAAAAAAAAATTTTTTAAATAATTTTCTTTTTCTTTAAACATACCTTAATTGTTTCTTTTCAAACCAGACAGTTCTGCAAAGAAAATTATTGAAAATTCATTAAAGAAATTCAACTTTCAAAACTGCAAATTCAAAGCGAATGAATTGTTGAAAGATGACGATATTGATGAATGTAACTGAAAAAATAAATTTTTATGTCAAAAGAATTCGTACACAAATTAAACATTTGAAGCTTAGTCTTTTAGATGCTTTATTTTTAATGGGTATCAAGATCAAAAGACTTTTTATCATTTATTGATATGTGGTACATTATAGGCAGTCTCATTCGAGCACCTCAAAATTTTGGAGATGTGGTCAACAATTGTGAAAGGTCTAGGAGGATGTATTATTAGAGGTATATTATTAGATAGACGTAGACTATCTAATAATATACGTAAATAAAGTACATATACCTGTATTTTAGATAGGGGTAATACATTACATAATGTACATAATATAAGCACCCTTTATTTAGACGTATATAGGCAAGCATTATTGCCAGGAAGGAATTAAGTTATTATTGATTTCAATATTAAGCATAAAAATATTAACCATTGAGTCTTGTTATAAAAAAAAATGAAAAGTCGATAAAAACTATAAATAGATATAATTATTTTTATTACGTAAATATTCAAATTTATTTTAAAAGCAATCAGAATAATAGTTTTTAAATAATAATATGCTTTCCATTCTGATGGTGGTGTACTGCAATGAGAATGAAAACGAAAAGATATCATCAGAAAACAAATAGACTAGTTTCGATTGGTGAAAAATGTAAAATAAATATCAAATAATTGGAATTATTTCGAATTTCCTTGGATTTCTAAATGAAAGGCAAATGCAGGGTACTTATTTTTAAGAGTTAGAGTCTTCAAACATGTGTGGAAAATTACAAATATAGATTTTTCTGAAATAATAGAGCACCACTACCCCGTTTCTTACTTCTTTTTAATACTACAAACATTCTACATCCATTTTATTTCGATTTCCATTTTCCATTTTTACTCTCCAACTCAATACTAAAAGTATCAAAATTACTATAATGAAGAATAACTTGCTTCTAGGTTATCCAAAGTATTCAGTTTAATGACAAAGTATTTTAAACTAGCTTCAGTTTCCCCAAAATCTCAATAATTCTTAAGCACTGCGCACTTGCAGTCAAATAAATGGAAACGTTTACCGAAAAGTTGCATTCAGACATTCGAAAAGGACGACGGGGACAGATTTCAGAGGTTTAAATTTCGCAATCGATATTTAATGTCTCCCCTTGCTTCAATTCCTTGAAATACTTTTAATTCCTTTAAAAACAGTTTGTGAGTGTTCCAAAAATACTTCATTTTAAAATAATCACTACCTATGATAGGAAAGTAATAATCTGAACTAGTCTCTAACAAATAACCTGACTTCAAATCGTTTATTTGTTAGAGAAAATATTTTGTTCGAGATAGTATTTGTTAGATATAGTATTTTGTTAGACATATTAGCTTTTTAGAGATTATATTTTGTTAGAGATTTCGCAACAGACATGTGACTCTAGAGATATTAGTATATATTTATTAGAGATACTATTTTGCATTCTATTTACATTTTTGAGAAGAAAAAAAATCAGTTTGATAAAAAAAGTTAGTTTAAAAGAAAGCTGTCATTAAAATAATTATAATAAATCAGCTATGTGAAAAATTCTGTACATTTGTCTATGATAGGAAAATGATAGTCTTAACTAGTCTGTAACAAATTAAATGACTTAAAGTTATTTTATTTGTTAGAGGTTGTATTTTGTTAGAAATAGTATTTTGTTAGAAATTATATTATGTTAGATATAATATTTTGTTAGAGACTATATTTTGTTAGAGATTATATTTAATTAGAGATTATATTTTTTAAAGATAGTATTTTGCAACAAACATGTGTCTCTAGAGATAGTAGTACATATTTGTTAGAGATAGTATTTTGCAACAAACATGTGTCTCTAGAGATAGTAGTATATATTTGTTAGATATAGTATTTTGCATTCGATTTAAATTTTTGTGAAACCTATTTAAACATAAAAAGTCAGTTTGAAAAAAAGTTTTTATAAAAATAACTATAATAAATCAGTTATGTCGAAACATTTTAACTGAAAAAGACAAACAGATAATATTTCTTTATTAATTTGCTTGCGAAATAAGTATTATTTTTTTTCACACTTTGATGAAAGTTTTTAAATTTGTCATTCGTAAAATAATTTATTCTGGTAAAATAAAAATCGTTTAATTAATTTTTTTTCTTTTCAATTAAAATTTTTGCATCTTAAAAATTGCTAGTCCAGAAAAAAGATAGCTGTAAAATGAAATTAATTACGTAAAAAATAGAAAACGAATAACTTCTTCCATCAAATTCCGTTTATATATTTTAAATATCAAGGTACATTTATATATGATAGAATTATAAGATTTATTTTCAATTATTATTTAATTATTTTTAGAAGTTTTATACATTATTTCCAGAACTACTAGATAAGTATTGCAGAAGATAGTCTTTTCAGATTTCATTTGATTGTAATAATTTGTAACACTCGTCTTAAAAAACCTTTTTTAGAAGAATAATCATCATTTAAAGTATGGCCGAGTATTACAATATGTTTTATTTGACTGTAAAAATAAAAAAAAATGGTTTTTATACATTATCAAGATAATATTTTATTATTGAGATACATATATAATATGTTAACATTGGGATGGAATTGCTAAATTAGACTTACTGATTTCTTCATGTATAGAATTTTTCACTATAATAACTCCATCTTTTTTTAAAAAATGCGATACATTAAATCTTTAATCTAAATCATTTAATCACAACATTTAATGCATTTTTACTACATTCAATCAGATTTGAAAAGCCTTAAGATAAATTCTCATGCTGTTTCTAATATTTTCTAGAAGCCTTTCCAGAACTATAGCTAATTATCCAAAAGTTAAATACTTTGCTGCTCAAAATTAAAAGATTTTTCATTTTTGGTTGATTATCTCCGAAATTTCTAATCAGACTTTAATAAAATTAGGCATGAATAAGGATAGATATAACCACAAAGCCCACTTTTTATTAACTGTACTGTGTATATGAGAAGTATTCTATAAGTGAAGTGTTCCAAATATAGAACACAAAAATGTATGAGTATAGAATACGGTACTCTCTTAGAGTTCTATAAACTCAACAGTAATTTTCATATAGAGAAGTTCCTGGTAAATTGATGCAACTACTCCAACAACGTTGTTTTTATATGCTGGATGGTTCTAGAAGGTGGAAGACGAGTTGTAATTGCCTTCTCAAGAACGTCCCAGATATGATGTATAGGGTTCAGATCTGGAGATATGACATACCAATTTATACGAAATATACTATCTTTACAGAAGTTTGTCTGCAAAAGGAACTTCTGTAAACGTAAGTTGTAATCCCATTAAGAGGAAATCAAGGTCAATCACATCACTCCAGAGAAAGAAATGGAGGTCTTTGCGCTCAAACATCGTGATGCCGGCTCAGACAATTGAATATTCGCTGCAATAGTGGTCCCTCAGTTGGATATTATGGGACATGTAGTGAGTCTCTAAATTATTTCTAGATTAACATATGCTGAAAATAAGTAGTTACGCCAGTAGTTCTCAAAAACATTTGCCAGCAGGAGGTTTGTGGTATTTTAGAAAAAGAGACAGACTATCTGATTCTCTGCAATATATATATATATATATATATATATAGAGAGAGAGAGAGAGAGAGATACAGAAATAGACAGATTATAGAAACAGAATTATCTTCGTTTCTAAAAGCAGCGACTGTAGTGAACGCCTCCATCGGATTAGAACCTGAGCTCTCCTGTATGCTAGCCGTATACTTTAGTGAATAAATACAGATAAGTACAGTCAATGAGTTGGTTATGTACAGATTTAAAGACGGATTTTAAATATAATTAAAATTTAGTGAAATTTCTTATTTAGTTACCATCAAAAACTAAAGTAATGAACAGAAACAGGATGAATCATCTAAGTTTCAACATTTTTCATATCATACTATATTGCTGAATATAAAAGATTTTGGAGAAAGCTATTATTCAAATATATCTTTAAAAGTGTACTTATAAGTACTGTTTACAATTCTAATTGTAAGCAATTTGGGAAAATGGCAAAGAAATAAAAATACCGAATGAAACACAATCTATGGATTCTAACATGTCATAATGTTTCGTATTAATTAATCTAAAAATTAAAAACATTTATTAATTATCATTGAAAATGGACGTTGAATAATAGAATAACAATAATGTTTAATCCTATAACATAAGAAATAAACTATGAATTCATTGTGTGTTCAAATATATGCTCGATGATTATAAATCTTATTTTGATGTCCTTAATATATGATAGATTTTTTAGTTTTCCTAGAAGGATAAAAAAAAAGTGGATATTCTCTAATACTCATTAAAATTTGTTTCTTTACGAATTCTAATGAGTATTAGAGAGGAGAAAGTCGTAAAATTTTTATGAATTCTCATTCTTAAAGTACTACTTGAGAAAATGGAGATGATATTTTGCGAAAAGTAATTCAAAGTTCTCAAAATGTATTCGAAGTCACGTTCAGTAATCGAAAAAAATAAGTGACTGTTAGTTTGCAGTTTTCTAATTTGGTATTCTTTATCAATATACACGTTGCTATTTACAAATTACTGACAGCATTATAAAACATTATAACGACTTTTATTACACATTAAAACATTTTTAAAAAAATAAAATAATTCAATTTTTTTGTGATTTATCCACAAGCGCTTTTCAGCTTTCTGTGAACAAACCTTTGAATCATGAATATTAATACATTGAAAAATAGGAGCTAATCTACTTGAAAATTTTTAATAAATTTTGAGCCTTAGTTATTATAAAAAAAAAGCGGATATAAAAAATTATTAAAATCAATAAAATGTATATTATACAAAATAAAATTATTGATTTATCTTAATTATGTCTATAAATTATAAATATAAATAGATAAATAATTCATGTTCAAGATAATGTATAATATACTATATACCAATTTACACAACTCATTTTTTATAGTCTGTTTATTATTTCTGACTATTCAACCAAATGAGAAAATTTTGTTGCGTTTGAATAACAGTATAGTAATAGCTAAGAGAAAAGTTAATAAAACCAATATGTTTTGAAAATGTGATTTGTCATATGGATGATAAAAATACGATGCAATATAAATTATAACAGATTTCTTTAAACATTTATAAAGTTAGTGTCTTCATCACAGTAAATGAAGAAATAAAACGTACGCAGCCTTAATGAGTTTTTATTTGAGGCTAAGTGTTTTGTTTTTCCCTACTACGATTTAACGATCTTACTCATATAGCGTTAAATCTTCTTGGCCCCTTGAATAACATTTTATCGAAGTTGCAGTATATTTATAAAATTCTATACCCACATCAATAGTTATTCTTAAGCACTAATATATTTGATCTATAATTAAAAATATAAAAATATGATATTTTTTTTAATTTCTAAATTGTACACAAATTATAATTCTGAAAGTGTATCAAAAATTAAATCGACCATCTTACTGTCATCAACTTAACTAAATACTGAAAACTAATTTAAGAGACAGATTATTTCTCCTTTAATAAATGAATTTATTTCCACCTTAATTTGATACGGTGTGAGGTTTTAATACTGTATTGCAAATTAATGAGGGTTAATTAAGGTCAAAGCACAATCCAATTTTCTGAGATTCGGAAGACAATTCACCGAACTTCAGACATCTTTTTCAAAGCAGGATATAAAAACCAATTAATATTATATTCATGAAAAAAAAATCCTTATCTTTTGGTGTTCGTTATTTCCAACATGGTTGCCGAAGATTGAAAAGAGTATCAAGTGTTTCATGATATCTTTTCAGATATTATGTTTTCTAAAAAGAATAATTTATAGGTTATTACGTTTTTCTACGGTGTCGTTTTGAAATAGGAGTTTTGAGAAATATCTTAAGAATTGCCAATGGCCCGAACAAATTAAATCATTCAATTGAAGAATTGGTGCTGTTATTTGCTTTATATTCAATCATTTTAGTAACAAAATTATTTTAAATATAATATCTTTCAGATGTTTTTACTGATTCTTAAATAAATTCTGTAGATAAAACATAACAAATATTGGTTACCAATGAGGCAAACACCTTATCAATATAAAGTGAACAATAATAATTGCGTATTCTGTATACATTAAACAAACATTAATTGATTCATCCATCAAAAATATTCTGGTCCCAGAAAAACATAAAAAAAAATCGAGATATTTTTATTTAATAATCATATTTAAGTAATTTGTTCTAAAATGAGGCGTTTTATTAATAATAAAAATTAATTTAATTTTTAAATGATTTTCTTAACTTTTTTTTTTAGTGTTCTTATATTTTTTAGACCAGTGAACAACTTCACTAATTAATCTTAGTATTTTATTTCCTTTTAATCTGCTAAAATAAAATAAAAAAATTCATATTTCATTGCAAATTAATTTATAATATTAAAAAAATTTAATAATAATGGATTAATAGTATATAAAGACTATCAATATTGTGAAGATAAAGAATAATGAATTAATATTATGGTGAGAAATAATAAAGAGTTAAAATTATCAAAATGTTAGGATTTTTTTTTTCTGCCGATTCAGACATAGTCAGATCTTTAGAAATTCAGAAATATTAGCTCCACTTTAATGAAAGTCTTAAAGTAAATTATTTTGTTAAACGAAACTTTACATTATATTGAGTTTTAGTATTGGTATATTGAAACATTAGAGCGAAATTCAATATTACACCAAAACACGTTTAACGTTAGATCAAATTTCTATAATTTTATTATCAGCAAGTTGATTCAAGATAAATAACCTAACATAATATTATTTTCAACAAATCGCCTAGCGGAATGATTAAAATTTTAAATTTTCGTTAATAAATAATAACAATAAAGAAATCAATAATGATAATAATAATAATTAAATATTAAATATAAGTGATAGTGATAATAATAATATTTAAATTAAATATTAATTGTTAGAATTATAAATAATGTAATAAAAGTTTATCTTTTGTTACAACAATTAATACCATTTAATTTTAATTTTTAGAAATAAAATCGCTTCTTGGGAATTCCACCCAATTCAATATGTTTTCTTTCTATTTCGCTTGAAATTGTGCTCCACAATTAAAGAACCATTGAATTAAGCAATTTTTATTCCTTAATACTATTAATCACAATATTTTTTGTAATGCTTATAATGTTGAAATTGTAAGAATCCACGCTTATTTTCATTAATAACATTTATTTCTTTAAAAATTTAGTGCGAACAGTTTAATAATAATAAAAAAGTTATTGGACAAAAATGATGATTTTTATTTTTATCAGATGTAAAAAGAACTATTTCTTCTATTATTACAAAATTTTTATTTGCTTAATTTCTTTTCTTGATTAAATTCAACAACTTTCAAAAATATTTTTTTCATCTATTTTCTGCTTCCCCCACCTCACCCTACAAAAAAGTTTTTAAGCTTCTATTTAAAACAAACATATATTTTAGACAACAAATATTTATTGGAAATTGGAATTGGAATTTTAAAAAATATTTTTTTTTAATTTATCATATTACGACTTTAAATAAACTAATAATCTTAATTTTTTATTAGACACATTAAATTAAAAGAGTTAAAATCAATATGTGATGTAATTTAAAAATGATTAAATTTTATACCCATTTTTACAACATTAATTTCAATTCATATTCGATCAGATTTAAATGCTTCATAATGTTCAAGAGGGCTTATTCTGGTCAAAGTGTTTCGTTTATAAATGTTCAATAAATTCTTATTCATAAGTATCATTGGCCCAACAACCCCATGGTGGACGAAGGCTGTCTGCCTGCTGGCAGGTGTCGAGACAGGAGGTGTTATCTGTTTACGAGGCAGAGTTGTCAGCCCTACGCCCAGCGGTCATATTATACCGGGACATAAGGTTTAAAATGGTTTGAATTGGTTAAAATATGCTTGAACTGGATTAGAACACATCTTGAAGTCCTTTGCCAAAACTTTATATTTTTCTGTCTACCTTCGTTATGAAAGGAGAATTTGATAGAAATATGGACGGAATAATATCAGAAACTCGAAAGGAAAATAGAATCGCAACTAGTGTTTGCCCTAAATCCATATTATTCTTTAATAAAAATAAACTGTTTTATGCATTCCAATAACCAGAGACCTTTTCTGAATAGAATATTAATTAACGAAGTTCGTTATTATAGTTAAATAATTCCCAAAATGTGTGTCATATATTTCTTGCACTTACGAATATTTTTATATGCAATGCGTAGCATGAGATCACAAATCAAAACATATGTACGTTAAATGTGATTAATCCTGTGATTATGGAAAATCACTGAATAATCACATTCACTCTGATATGTGTGTGTGTGTTCCAACATAACTTAAGAGCTTTAACACTTAATTCAATTTTTTCGCCTGATTTTATTATTTTGTACCGAAAATTTAATAAAATGTTTTTTTTAAATTATTATAGAATTAAAAAAAATCATATTTCTTATGAGAATCATATTTTAACGCTAGATGACACCAGCCTTAATAAATAAATTCATGCTAATATTTAAGCTATTACGAAAAATAAAAATACAAGGTAGAAAAATTTTTATATCAATTTTCAGTTTATTTTCTACACTAATACTATTATGTTTTGTAAAATAAATGCGAACAGATGAAACGTGAAAAAACTACAGATAAGTTTTGGGTAAGAAAAACTGCTTTAAGTAACACATTCATATTAGTTAAGGTGCGTTATTTAAAATCTCAAAGCTTTAAATTTGCTGTCGTATTTTTTAATAAAATTTATCAATAACAAAACATTATTTTCTGTACCCGGACAATACAGAGTCATACCAAATATGAAGTATAAATAACCTTCAAAACTAAAACTTACTTGAAATTAAAAAACTATTATTTTTTAGTTTTGATAAACTTAACTATACCTTTATTCTCAACCAACTCCCTTCTGCTAGATTTAATTATCCAAATATTAGAATTCTATTGTCACATTCAATTCATTAACTACTTGAATTTCCCGTTTATTCGTTCGCGCTACTTAACACAAAGGCTTGTAATGCTTTAATTAAATTTTTCTTCTGACTGCTATGGAATTAGCGATTCAACCATTATTAGCTAACTTCACTTTTGTGAACAAATTGACACAGTAAACAAGCTTGTTCCCTCAGCTGAATTGCGAAAGATTGCAAAATGAAATTTTTCGAATGAAATTGAGATACATGGAATTTTATTATATGCATTTTAATTTCTAGAAACAAATGCATGAAGTTGTACATATTGTCAAACTTCAGAAAGTATTATTTTCCATATTAATTGCTAATTTAAAATTCTTGTTGAAACCAAGTTTATTCAAAACTGAGTAAAAATTATCATAGGAAATGTACATTGAAATTCCGGAATGTTCATATAAATATTATATTTATATAAAAATTCGAAAGAAAAAGTTTTGTTGCTGATTTGCTTTGTTTAAAATTTGAGAGAGAGAGAGACAGATTAAAAAGTTAGTTGATGAAATTAGTGATCCAAAGTTACAGAAAATCAAACGCAAATTTCTATCAAGAAAAATATCGATACAAAATTAAAAGATTGAGATTTTATAAAGCACGTAAAATAAAATTACTATAGATATGAAATTACAATAGATACATCTGATAAAAATGAAAATTATTATTTTCATAAAATCATCAAAAAGGTGAAATGACTGTAGATAAAGTAATATTTTATGACTTTGGTTTTGAATTTTAAAAAGATACCAAGATGTTTTTCTAAAATATGAAGTGCTTTTAATGTTTTCTTACTTTTCGCAAAACAAATAAACGATTCAGAAGTTTCAGTATTTATATCTGTTAAATCTTTATTCTTTTTTTTGTGGTTCTAAAAAATTTTTAGGTATGTGATAGTTATCTAATTTACTACGATATTTAATGATGAAAATAGTATAAGAGAATGTATGAGATTTATGTACTGAAGAAACATTAACATTGGAGTTGTTTAAAATAGTTCTTTAAAATTATTCTTTGTGGTATATGGGGTTGGTTTCTTGACTTTCTGCTTTCATTTTATATTTACCATGTTTACTTTCGTGAAGTATCCGAATAAAAGAATAGAGCTTTTTCCTAACTCATTATGTAAAACAAAGAAAAAACTTATCTTCAATTTTTATATTAATATTTGAAATATTGCAATATTGATGATTCAATAGAAAAAGGACTATCAGTCATAATTATCACTTTTAATTACCTGAAATAAAACTAACTGCTCGATTCAGACTTTTTTTGTGAAGATATTTTTAAAATATAAAACGAATTAATTGCTGTTTTGGAGTTCGTTAATAACAACTTCTCCATTTAATATGCAATACATTTGATGTTAGTAGTTTTAAGATATATTTAATTTTGAAAAAAAAATAAAGCAATTTTAAAGCAGGCTGGATAAAATAATTATAAAATAAATCTTAAGAATAACACGCAATTTCGATCATAATACTGTAATTTTCAACTACGGCATTGAAAAAAAAAATTTTTTTATTTATTTTTTTTAAAGAAAGTTTTAGTTTAAAATAAATTTATTTTATTTATACTTTTCTGAATTAAATCAGTCTAATAGTGCTTTTTATATTTCAAATAAAATCTAACACTTTTTGAGGTTTAGATTACAAAAGAATATTTTTTTAACTAAATGAAAAAGTCTTTAAACACCACATTTAAAGTAAATAACTAGAGAATTTTAAAGAGAGAAGGTAGGTAAATATTTTTGCCCTTGAATAATTAAACAATATTTGCTTAAGACTTTAAAATAAATTTTCTGCTGACTTTTAAAACTTGATTAAAAGAGATCTCATTACAGAAAAAAAAAAACTGATGTAAATATTTTTTCATTTGTTGAAGAAAAGAGTTTTTGGTTACAAAGTATATTTGAGAAAACTTTCTGATATGAAGTAAAAAAATTCCATTTTATAATTAAAAAAATAAAATCATCCCTCATAAAATTTTATTTATTGAATTTATTTTCCCTTATTTAAATTTTATTTAATTTTATAAAATTTGTTTAATTTCATAAGATAAAGAATTCTAAAAAGATAAAGAATGTCTGGAAACATTTATTCTTGTGTAAACGTAAGAACAAAAATTAAACTTTTCATTTATAAAGACAATGATAAGGTTTGTCGTACAATTAAACATTGAAAATTTCGTGTTTAAGTATATTTTCATTTAGTTTTGTGAAAAAATAAGATAGTATGATGGTGATATATTTTAGTCAATGTTAATTTTTGTATTGACTGGAAGTAAGAATTTATCTTTAATTAAATATTTTTTAAAATTAAATATTTTTTTTCTTAATGATAATATATTGAATATGTAATCAAATATGTAATCAAGAAAATCTTTCACCACAAAAAATCCTCTTGAACAAAACAAAAAATTGAAATTAGATTGAATTTGTATTTAAGTAAATATATTTCGCAAATTAGAAACAGCAATAAAATTAATTTCAAACCTAAAAATTTTGAAAAATTATGTAATTTTAATTTTTTTACAAAATTTTGAAATTTAATTGTCAGTGTTTCGCATCACATATTAACTTTAACTCTTATGTAATTAATGTGTAAATTAAAAAAAAATATTTATATATTTAAATTTATAATATGAATATATTTGAATAATTTATTTTAAAAAAGTCTTTGATTAAAAATGTATGTATCAAATACATTTTAATGTATAAATACATTTTAATGTTTAACCTTTAATGTATTAAAGATTAAACAAATGAGAATTTTGGAAAATAAAAAAAAATAATAATAAAAAATAAAAAAGGAAAACATTTTTTTTTTTTTTTTAATGTGACAAAGAAAAAAATATTCAGTCATGTAAATTTTTTTGAATTATAAAAATCAAAATATTTGTGAGAAACTTTTTACGTTTTATGAAAATAACATTTTATATTTTCATGAATGAAAATTATCAAAAGTATAAAGGAATATTTTATGAATTCCTTTCATATTTTGATTAATTTTAAACTTTTACCACAATAAATGAAATTTTTTTATACTTTTTCAAAGCCATTCATGATTAAATATATATTAGTCCTTTCTTGATGCAAAAAGAAATACCTTCGAATTTCTTTTGACAACCATGGTCCATACAAATTAGAATAAATGAGGACAAAAAGGCTGCTTCTTTAACGTATTTCCTTTATTATTTTTAATATAGAAATATAAATAAAGATAATATGACATTTTTTACATAGAGGAATAAGAATACTTTTAAATAAAGATGACACGAAAAATATTTTACATAATTCAAAATCTTATTTGAAGAGTGGTATATTGGAACACAGTTAATTTAAAAATTCATTCTGTATTTTGAATAAAATTACTTTTCAGTTTAAATCTCAAGTATTTTGTTCGTGTATGACATTTACTTTTTCAAAAACATGTAGTTTTAGTACAAAAAAAGCCTTAAATTATGATTCATATATATTCATGATTTACAATTTAAATTTTCGTATAGTTCTATCTTAAAAATGATTTTAAAATTTCCTTAGATAAGAAATAATTATCCAAATTAATTTATAATAACTTAAAATAATGCTAAATTATTATTTATATTTTTTAATTTTGAATAATAACTTGAATTATTATTTTGAATAATAACTTGAATTATTATTTTGAATTATTATTTATATTTTATTATTTTGAATAATAATTTGAATTATTATTTATATTTTATTATTTTGAATAATGACTTGAATTATTATTTATATTTTATTATTTTGAATAATGACTTGAATTATTATTTATATTTTATTATTTTGAATAATGACTTGAATTATTATTTATATTTTATTATTTTGAATAATAACTTGAATTATTATTTATATTTTAATTTCATAGGTTTGAATCTTCAGATTCTAATTTGGATCTTCAGACCAGATTTTAATAAAAATAATGGCATTCAAATTTTAATAATGATGAAGAATTTTAAAGTATACCGTTTTAAAAGATTCTGCAAGTAACTAAAATTCTGCAATTAATTAAAAAAATCTGCATTTAATTAAAATTGCAGAGGGCGATAGAATTTTATTATGAAAATCAAAAATCATCGTTAGAAGATGTGTTACGGAAATCTTCTAATCAGTTTTATGTCAGTTAATAAAAAATATCACTTCAATGTGATGTTGAGATGCGAATGATTGAATATGATGCATATGATGCAACAATATAACTGGTTTATATTAAGTAATTATTAAAAATTAAGTATTTGCAAAATACTAAAAATTAAATAAAATTACTACTAAAATAATTACTACGAATAAAATATTAACTACTAATAAAATTACTACTAAAAAATAATTACTAAAAATTAAATAATTATACTTGAATATTGCAAATACTAAATAATTATACTAAAGTATAATTATTTAGTATTTGCAATATTCAAAGTATAATTATTTAATTTTGCAATTTTTTCATCATTTTTAATGAATTTGGAAATTAAGCTGAAAAATGTTTTAATTTTGTAAATTTAGTTGCCTCTCTCCTTTCATTTGATTTGGAACCATCTCTATAAGGAATCTCAATATTTGCTGAAGAGAAATGGGTTCGAAGGCCAACTTTATTGCAGATATTAAAAAAAATTAAATTGGATGGAGTGACAATCCCTCAAATTTGCACGAAGTTATGCATCGTGATTTGAAGAGTTACTATTTGCAAATTCTTCCTTGTTCTGGACACACCAGTGAATATAACTACTGCTTGTAATTTTAATTGACGGGGTTGCAGACCTGCGATCATTTGAAGAGCCGCTATTGATGTGGTACTGTATGCTCCAGTTTATATAACATGAGCATATAGAATTACATACACCGCAAGAAAATCCTTTGTCCATTCTAGCTGTTGGAAAGAATGCCGAGATTACTGCTCAGTTACTTAATACTCTTTCCGCTATCATCTTATATAAGATTAGCCTAACTTAGTTAATAAGTTTAGTAACTTTAGTTCATTAAAAACAACAAATATTTAGTATGCTTTTATTTAAATTTACAGCGGCATCGAACACATAAAACCATAATGCATGAGCATTTAATTTTCCAGAATCTAATCTTAGCTACATGTTTATTCATACAGTTAGAAGAAAGTCTGAACTTCGAAATAAATCATCGACCCTTTCACCGAACTTCTAGCGAAGACATTCAGAAATTCAAATTACTGTTATAGTAACGTAAAACAAATCCCAGACTCGAGACGGTAGACAATTTAGGGTACCAGATGCTCGTTTCTCCTTGAATATTGAAAATGGGAGCAAACAATTGAAGATTAACTATTGAACAATAAACCACGGACATTAAACTATCTCAGTTGAGAGTGCATCGCTAGTTAACATTCTCGACTTATTAATGATGTTGAAATATAATGAAGTTAATTAAAACTATATGCATCTTTGACTATTTGTGATGAAATTTCAAACTGTAGTTGCAAATGTTCGTTGCTGATTGATGTTTATTCACTTTGAATACAGAAGAATTTTAATCGAAATGAATTAATTTTAGAATATCAAACATTCTTAACATTTTATATTTTTTTCTTATTTTAGTAAATTCTTTTGCAAATTTCAGTAACGAAAGGATAAAGGATTAAAAAATAAATATAAAATATAAATGAATAAATATTTTTAAAATAATAAACGAATTTTTTTTTTGACCACTCCACAGTAGAAAAATATCAACACAGACTCATTAATTAGTCACTTTAATACCACCATTTACAGTTATTAATGAATCAGATGCTTGTCACTTACAATTTGAGTTCAAAATAAAAAAAGTAGTATCTGTAAAAAGTAGCAGAAGGTTACAATTTCAATTTATCAAAAGTCGTAATTATTGATAAATTGTAACTGTAACCATTTGCCTTGCACATTCATTTTTATGTATTTGATAAAAGATTTTCTACAGTAGGGATGAATAAAACATACAAAAAAAAATCTGAAAATATCTAATATATATATAATTCAATTATTAAGATATACAAAAATTATATAATATAATAAAAAAAAAGCAAATAAAAGTTTGGGTTTAAAATCTAGGATACTGTACCTCTGAGGAAGTCGCCAATCTTGCAACCCTGAATGTTTCGCCAATTTCTTAAAAAGTTGCAATACTGTAATTAGGCGAATTCATAGCTTCATTTTCCGAACAATTTAATGACTATTTTATTGCTATTTTGATTATTATTTGCAGAATTTTATCTTCAGTAAATAAGAACAGAAATATATATTCTTTTAAAAAAGTATTCCGATAAATTATTGATTATTCCGAGCTTATTCTTATAACGTATTTCGGTCACTGATACATAATACAAACAATTTTTATGATGTTGCTACTCATGAAAGTAAGAAACAAACGATGGTACTTACGTATTAACGGTACCTTGGCGACAGACTTGGCGGTTTTTAAGTTTCGCCAATCTAACAGCTACTAAGGTACGTAAGTACCCAAACGATTTTTAATTTATTAATAACTTATATTTTATTCTTAAATCATTAATTTCCTTTTTAAAGATGTTCGTTTAGTTAGGATTTTGTGGCAACCGTAATTAGAATTCGCACGGAATATTTGAAACTTTTTATTTTTAGAACATTAGTTAAAGCAATAAAAACTGCGTTAGGATCTAAATTTTTCTCCGAATTTGTGCTATTGTTCAAATATTCTCTATTCGTTTGCTATGGCTATACAAGCTTAAGAATGGATAGCAAGTGAATGGCGTGGCATTTTCGCCTCCTCCAACAAAGGATATATCAGAATAAAATGAAAGTTATTCTCTGATTTCTTTTTTTAATTAATATTGTTTTATCATTCGAATTCGGCATCGTTAACAACAAGAAATACTAACAAATTAGTTTGGCTAAAATAATGGCGTTTAGCGCATTATTTTGGCTTAAATTTATCGTAATGGTGATTAGTATCGTTGTTAAAAAATTATACATTTTTGTGAATTAGCAAAACAAACTTCCACATAATAATTCGGAGTTAAAGCGATACAATTTGTGGAAAAAGCAATTTAGGAATAAAATTTTAGTAAAATAGTGATATATCTCGGTATAAAGCGATAACATGTGGCGTAAAATCAAATCATTAAAATTTGCCATAGTAGTGTTAAGAGTTTGGCGATAAAGCGATATAACTAGGCTTAAGTCACTTTAGGCATAGATTTTGGGGCATAATGTTAGCATTATTGTCATGTCTTTAGAACTTCCCCTCCCCCATAATTTAGAGTCTTTTAGATATATTGAACTAATTATTAGATTTCAGTAATAAAACTTATACAAAAATTTGTAAAAAGAGCTACATTTCTTCGTTATTGTACCTCGAATAATTAATTATGCGATGACAAAATCCCATGGCACAAATCCTATTTTTATGCATAAAAAATTATTGTTTAACACAAAATTTAAAACTATTTATAATTTTTTCTTACAACAGATTTAATCAACTTTTTTGAAACTATATAAATAATTATAGTATAATAAATAAAAAATATATATAATAAATAAAATATTTTATTTGGCGACAGACAGTATCAGGGACAAATCAAACATAATGAATAAATATGAAATACAACATAACTGAAAATCGAAGTTTTATGAGAAAAGATATATGTCGTTGCTGTTGTTGATACTAATCCCACTGATGCAGGAAAGTCTACATCAGTTCCAAAGACCCTGTCGCAGGCGAGGGGCTAAGGGTAATATGCAGCTTCACGTTAGCGAGGAAACACGAGAGTTGAAAACTGATTAAACCCCAAGACCTCTGGGACCTACTGTTTAAAGTGGATTCCGAACCACTACAAACATCCGTGGCACCGCCGGGATTTGAACTCGAAACCTGTGGCACCGAGCGCTAGATACTCGGTCATTCAGGCTCATAACAATATATAAAATAAAAAAATCAATGAATAAAATTTAAAAAATAAATATAAATTAAATTGCAGCATTTAAAACATAAATATTCCAAAATTATAAAATATATAATGAAATATCTACAGATTTTACTTTATTTACATTTTCCTTTAAAACGTAAAGCAACGTTTCCCCTACTTTTAAATTTAATCTCTTCAAATTCATTGAAATGCGAATAATTTCTTAAATTAATCTATTGAAATTCATTGAAAGGCGAATAATTAAAACAAATAAACCATTAAGTTGCATCTTAATCATGCGAAGCAGTAACCATCCCTCTCAAAAACAGAATATAATTTTTATATTTTATTTGGAACTAAAAGAGTTTGTATGAAAATCCCAAGTAAAATTAAAATTAGGCATTTGGTTTTTGCGAGGGCAGTGACTGTGACGTATAAATGAGAAAACTTTTGAAGTAGAGTGCAAATAGAAATCAAAGGACATTATTTAAGTACAGTAAAATATTGTCCTTTGATTTCTATTTATATATATCTAATTCAAAAGTATTATCAATTATTCATTTCCAAGATTTATAATGCTCTTAACTTTAAGAGCATTGAAAATCTTTTTATAATAAAAACCTACATAGGAGAGGAGATTAATAATACATTTCCTCGTATTAAATTTTATACGATTTCGTATCTGCAATGTTGGAACAAATACTTAGTTATTTTCAAATATATAAAGAGATCAATTAATAATGCGTCAATGTGATCTGTTAGAGAATTGTTAATAGATATATAGAGCAAAATGCTGTCCTAGAGTAGATATATAGTGGAAAATGTTGTGAAACTCAAAATGTTGCCCAAAATTATATGAAGTCGGTAAAAATAGCGAAAATACCTACATGGACGACACAAACTCAGTTAAAACTCGACAAAAAGCACAATAACATCTACAAAAAAATTTTATTTGCAGTATAATTGTAATACAATTTGTGGTCTACAAACTCAGAGACTTGGGAAAGACATTAAAAGTAACGTAATTGCTGAAAATGCTGTTGCAAACTACGTTGAAGTGATTGAAAATTGTAAAAATTGTACAGTTTCCGACGTTCTCACGGGGACGACAAAAAATCCAAAGCATGAACTTTAAAAAATTATTTAACAGCAAGTTTACAACTCGATTTGTGGTGCGCAATAGGATGATAGGGAATAACGAAAAGGATGTGAACGGAAAGATTACAGTTTTTGTTGGTAGTGTCGGCTCTAGACGTTAGATCATAGCTACAATGACGTGGATGCAAAATACCCAGAGTATTATTGAAGTTTTCCGTTGTGACGATGGTCTACTTTATGTATTATAAATGAGTAAGACGCATATAGATTAGGTAAACGTAGAGTTAAAACAACAAGCGTCAGTTATGCAATCCACTTTCTTTGGCATGTAGCATCGAGGTTGTTAGATGGCACGAGGAAAAATACCCCCTTTTGGAATGAGAGTTAACAAGCATATGTTTTAAGATTTTTATCAGTTAAATGTGATTTTTGGTAGCATGTTTCGTTACAATTTTGTTTCTCTTCACAAGTAATAGTCTGAGTTTGTCGACAAGTTAAGTGACTCACTATGGCTATCATATGTGAGTTATAAGTGAACAAAAGGAATAATATATCAGTAATTAAAATACTTGTCTTTGGGGGTTAGAAACCGAAGTTCTATAGTGAGCCCTGCTAACGATATCTGCCTCTGCTGTTGGTGATTGTTAGTGGACAGTGTCCTGCCATGGACGCAAGAACCCCTTCGGACACACTCCCAGTTATGAAATCAGAGCCAGATCATCCCACCGGTACTGTTTGGGAGAATAGCGTACAGGAAAAGGTTGGAACACGAGTTCAGTAGGTAGAAAAAGACCAACAGAATTTTTGAGTTCGTCACACCAATCTGAGGTAAACCAACAATAACAGTTAATCCAAAGAAAGCAATAGGGGCCCAGCAAGCGAAGTCGGTGAATACCAGCATGGCCATTCGTTTCGCCACAGATAAATCAGAGCGTACTGCCCTATGAAGAGAAAATATTAAATTTTTTTATTGGATAAATAATTACAAACGAACAATTAATACTTAATCTTGCTCGTAAGTCGGTAGAGTGATGTTTGAAAACTTTAAATTGTTACAAAAAAAATATTTTTAGATGAATAAGTAATATTAAAAAAGTTGAAATAATTTATTATTGCATTAATATAATGACTGATAAACACGCATTACTCTAAGGTGCTATATGTTAAAATTCATTTCTGCATTTGATGAAAATTTCCCAGTTTTATCATTGATGATTTTTTATTTAGATGAATTTTATCAGTTTAACAGTCTTTCAAAATATTTCATACATAGTTTGAGATTTAAATTGCTAGGCTCAAATCACACTAATTTATCTATTTAAAATTTGCAATTTTCAAGCTACAAGAAAATTTACAATGGTATCGGTGTGCAAAAACTATTTGTTTCTTCTATAAATAAGAAACAATTTATTTAATGTATAAAAATTTTATTTTATGTATAAAAATGTGGTTTTTGAATTCCGGAAACTTTGATATAATTTCATTCGCCACTGTAATGGCATATATGTAACAAATTCTGCATTATCCAGAGTATCATAGAGGAATCCGCTACATTGACTCATACATGTCATCTGGAAGCTCACACCTTCCCTCTAGAAAAATTTTTGAAGGTTGCATATTTATCCTATCCATTCCAGGTATAGACAAGGGAGGTTTCGGTTTGGCTTCGTTTATGAAGAACCAAGAACTATAGAATCAAACATAGAAACAAGCACTCTCAGTTCCGCAAATCAGTATCCACTAGCTTACCCAACACACGTTTATTACTGAAAACTCTAATTAAGCACAATAACATATAATTTATTTCTCGGAAATAAAAAAAAGGTCAAGTTATTATAAAATAAGTACACAATAAAAATTACATAGTATTTTTCTTTTTCTGAATATCGGTTGGCCTCATGTGCCACTTATGTATCCAATGAACACCCCAACGATGTGTGAGAGAAGGGCAACTTTTAAGGGTGATTGTTCGTACTGGAGCAAACCCAGAAAACTCCCACTAGGTAGCTTGACACGCTTTTATGCACATTGTCAATATTGACATCGAATCGCTTCGTTTCTGAAAAGTAACATAATGCCATCAGCAGATTAAAATCTCGGTCCTCCTGCAAGCTAATTGCGCATGTTGTCATTGGGCAACTTGCATAGATTTAGTGAGTTTACATAGATTTAGAGAAATACTTAGTTTCAATCATATCCTCTAAAACTGCTTAAAAAGGTTCTATTGTTTACATTTAAAATATTAATTAATTTTTTAAGCTCAAAAATAAAATGAAGTGAATATTTTGTAATACTTTTTTTCAGTATAAAGTACATGCATTATACAACAAAATATATTTTTCAATATATTTTTTTAAATATCAACAAACTAATTTCTGCAAAAAAAATTACGAAATCTTATTATATATATGTATGTACACATATATACAGCAATAAACTTTGACTTTAAAAGTTTCTGAAGAATGATATTTATGACTGATTCCCACTTTGCAAAAAATGCATCCTATTAACTAGATCCTGAAAAACAATTTACCCCACTAGAAACCAATTTATAAAACATCCAATTACGTCTCAAAGAAACGAGATAAAATTCTTTAGAAGGAAACGAGGGTATAATTTCGGCACTTTTTTTAAGGGCAGAAACTCAATTTTCTCGACTCCTTAATTTCCCGCAATTAAGTTGGTATAGGTACGAATGGCTAGCAATCAAACAAACTATTCAGTCGTTTGATGCAGAAGTCCTGTGACAGCTTAACTCGTCAAAGAAGAAGAAAAAAAAATCGTTGTAATAGGAGTAGAAATGATTAAACACGAGCGATGCCAAAAAGAGAACATTATTGAGTGGTAAGAAACGTTATAAATGTATCTCACCGACATAAGTACCGAGAAGAAATAATGTTCGAAATGCCACTGCATTAATTTTCTTTCGCCCTACTACTGAGAAGAAATGACTCTATCTTGGTTGGCCGATATTCACGATGTCTTTATTTGGCGTAGACACAGTGCTTTTTTTTTCTTTAGAAGGCAATGTAGAAGAATGGAACTTGGAACTTGTGAAAAAGAATTCAATCAACTTGGAACGAATGAAAGAAAAAAAAAAGAGCTGCACAATTTTTTATATTTACGTTTGCATGTAAGAGATGAAATGAGATAAGATTCTGTTACGGTTGGAAATGATTATTTTTGAATTTTTGTTTATAATACGAATATTTTTAGTTGCTTAAAAAATCTAATATAAAAGATAATAAAGTTGTAATATCTAATATATATACAAAAAATCTAAAATATTTTTTATGTTTCAGGCCCTATAAATTACTTAATAAACTATTAAATTTTATATAAAATTACTCAATTAATTTATTTCATATTCATTGAAAAAAATAACTTGAATTTTTTAAGTGATGCAAATCTTTTTATTATCACGTGTGAATATGATTTTGACCTGGTTAGAGGTCCGTGGAGTGTAAAAAACAAATGGTGCTATTTTTGCTTAAATAAGAATATTTTTTAGTTGTTTAAAAAATCTTTAATTATTTTGTTTCAAGCACCAGAAATTACTTTATTAACCTATTAAGTTTATATAAAAATTACTTAATTAAATTTTTTCATATTCCTAGGAAAAACATAACATGAATTTTTTAACTAATTATAATTATTTTTGTTATTATGTGTGAGCAGAATGTTGTCCTGGTTTGAGGTCTGTGCCGTCTCCAAATAAAAAAAATTATTCTATAAAAAGTTCAAGTTCATTCCAAGGCTCTAACACACATTAATGCCGCCACCAAGATTCGAACCTGGAGCCAGTTCTACCAATGGCTGCAACTTTAGCCAGTTTGCCAGCAGGCCTTGTCGGGTTTGTAAAAAACTAAAACATCCTTTATTTAATGTATAGCTTCATGTTGTTTATTCAAATTTTTGAATGTAGTATAAATTCATTATTAATTGTACATAAAAAATTTGTCTATAATAGATCATAAAAACTCTGAAAACTGAATAATTTGAACCAAAAAAAAATAGTGCAATTTTATGTTAAACCTACAATTATCAGGCCAATTCCAACCACGAAGCAAACATAACCGTGAAATTATTGGGAATAAATAAATATCGAAAATATATATATCTGAAAATATGTTCCCTATTTTCTAGAAAACTGAAATTCTTTTAAATGCATTTTGTGCCCGATTTGTGGCCCATTGTTAACTTACATAGCAACAGGCAGGAGAGCTCAAGTTGGAGTTGTTCGTGACTTATATGAGTAAAACACGATGCCCACTGATGTTCAACGAAAAAAAATTATTATTTTGTGCATTAAAATATAACCTTCAACAGTATTTGACTTATTATATAAAAATAACAAAAACATGTTTTATAAGTGAGAAATGTTTCATCTTCGTATTTAAAAATAGTAGTATTTATTAACGTTAGAAACTTTAAAACAATCATAATCATGAAACTACTTATCGACATCGTTTTACAAACCGTTATAAATTTAAAATGGTTTCCATTACGTTCTCCATTATGCTTATGAAAGCTCTCCGATGACCATAAAAGTAAGAGTTTCGATGCATAAAAGCTTTTCGGATTTACGACAGAAAGCTGCACCAGTCCCATGGAATACAGAGAGCGTCGTTTTCTCAATGCAGCTATCATACATTTTTGAAAATTCTGTTCCTGAAAAGTACCCTACAACCTACTTGAGGAGAATCTACTCCGAGGGAAGTGATTTATTTCATGAATAATGGAATCAAGAATGGTTCTCCGGAGGTAATATTTTCTTACGCAGTGCAGAATTCTAAATGAAGGCGTCTTTTCCCATTCACTTTCAATACATAATGAAATAAACCCATTTGGGAACGAACTATCTAGGTTAATTTCGATGTAAAGGAGATGATATATTAAATTCAGTAGAGAGGACGTATAAGAACGTCAGAATGCATAAAAGATGATTACCAAGTACTTGAAAATAAATAAAAACTATTACACCCTTCCACATAAAGATTCAGATTTCTTTCTATGAATATATGCTATGTTAATATATAAATGTAAAGAGAATACATTGCATTTTTATTTAAAAGAGCTGAATTCAATTTGTAGCTAGCGATGAAGAGAATTTCATTTAATAGAATATATATAAGCAAAAAAAAAAATTGTTGCTATGTGCTTGAAAGCAGAAAGAATGTATACAAAAAAAATATTATAAGCATACACAAAAAAATTGGATTGTTCTATTCGAGCAGCAATTATTTTTCCATTGCGAGATTTATTTTGAAAGTGCTTTTTTGACAAATAGCACTTTTAACTCAGAATTACGCAAAAGAACGATTGCGTTACTTCTAATGATATATTGAAATTTACTTTTTTGTCTTTAAACAAAGGTAAATTTTGTGCAATATTTTATCGTTGTTCAACTCTATAAAGCAGTAATGGCAAATTAAGACTCTTCAAGTGACAAGGTACTTAAATATTTGTTTTATTTATTTCGTAGAAATTTCTGGTAGTTAAATGCTTCTTAAATACAAAAGATTCCATTTTATTCCCAAAACAAGTCTTGTTATCAATTTTTTACACTCAATTGTGTTATTATAGAGATTGCTACAAAAAACTCTTTTGTTTTGTCTATTGAAAGTTGTTTAGTTGCAAAACAACTATTTTTAGAACCAACAGATCATAATTAACACATTTCAAGCCTAATTTAATAAATTGATTTTCAATCCTTTTCTTTCCATATAAAATTTTATACTAAATTTATTTCACCGACTTTCCAAAGCTTTACGCTGAAAAAGCATTTCTGTAAAATTCTTCGTACATTTGGAGCTAAAAACTCTTTTTCATTTTTCTATACCAAAAATAATTGAACAATCAATTGATAATGAATGAATTATTAAATGATAATGAATGAGTACTCAAATGTTAATAAATTATATCATAATCGATATCAATAATAATGGGAACAAAAATTGGAAAAAATAAATTAAAAATACAATTAAATATTAGTGAAATGTTAAGGTATAAACATCAACTGATAATTACGGCTAAATTAGATAATTTTTTCATTAATCATGTAAGAAGTCTAATTTTGGCATAGATGTCTAATAAACTGCTTACACATACACTCAAGAGCCAAAACATTATGACCACCTGTCAATAACGAATTGGCCCACCTTTGGCGAGCAACACAGCTTCAATCCGCCTTGGCATGGATTAATACCACCACTTAATACCAGTTAAATACCACTTCCACCTGATCACGTGCCTTCCACGTCATCCAGGCGAGTTCATTGCAAAATGTAGAGGTGGTTATAATGTTTTGGCTCTTGAGTGTATAATATAAGTTTTAATAAAGAGTATGGAACATTTTGATAATTATTGTTAAGTCTACTTTCTAATTGTTTTAAATTAATAATATTTATAAGAAATAATTTTTTAGCCCGACTTATCATGAAAAAAAAGGTACTTTTCTACATTATCTTTTCTAAATATAGAATATTTTTCATAGTATTAATTGGAATGAATCATTGAAAAGCACTCTGATAAGCAAAATGCATCAAATGATTATAATGATTAGATGTGCATTCTTATTTAGATTCTTTACTAGTAGATAGGATTCAATTTTGCATGTTTACAAAAAAATAAAACGTATTTAGTTTTAATAAATTTTATTAAGGAAATATATTTGAGCAGAATTAAAGATTTTAAATAACAATATTTGATTAAAAAATAATCATTCTTATCCAAGTGTTTCCAATACTTTTGTTTTGCTTTTAATCTGTTAGCTTTTAATTTTAAGAATAAAATGTTAGTTTGGAAAATAAATAGTAAACTAATACTGAAAAAGTCTACCTTATTTTTTCTTACAATTTCACTTAAGGTACCAATCAGATTTTACGTCCGGCGCCATTTGGTGTGGTGTGTAAATATGATGACGAAAACAACAAAATGGTTTATGTGATAACAAATAATTAATAAATTTATTTTGCAATATTTTGCTACAAAATTTTTTTTTTAATGTTATAGTTTTTAATTTATGGTAGAACCTACACACGTCCACGTCTCCGACGATTTAGGTGGAGGACATACGTGATGGCATACCAGCGTTCCAAAATGATGACGGTTAGCGTGAAAATGGACAGTTCACTTGAGAATACTGCCAAAAATCCAGCCAACTGGCAGACAGTAGATAGGAAAGTTTTTTTTTAAAAAATAAAGCATTTTAATAATTTTAAAAGAAAACGATCAGAAAACTTTTAACATCCATTAATAATCTCTTATTTTTATTTAATTGAAATTCAAAAATAAAGTTGAATATTTGCTTAAAGTTTAATTGCCTCATATATAAAAATGTATGACATAAGCCTTTTAGAAATAATAAACAAAAAATTAAAAATGTTTTTGGTAAATTTAAGAACATATGACAATACAAAATTACAATAAAATAAATAGGAAAAATAGAATTAGAAAAATAGAATACATAAAATATAATTTGAGATGCATTAAAGTGATTATTGACAAATTTACATATGACTGCAAAAGCAGCTTTCTTATTAAAAAGCTGACAAACATTAGGTGGACATTTAACTGTTTAGAATGTCAGTCCTTTTTTTAAAAATTTTTAGGGTGTCAAAGCCTGGAGCAGCTAAAATGAGAGTGATTAATATTCTGCACTCTATCTACTCAGCAGTTGCAAAAATTAATGAAATATAGATTAAATCTGTTTAAGTAGGAGTGAAAATTGACATGCCCAATAATAAACTGGATAATTTTGAAATGAGTACGATGAGTACGAAACCTTCAGAAAGTAGAGAAAAAATAATTTCCATGATAGAAGAATTAGATGTTTATATGTGCACTTTATTCCGCAGCTTAATAATTTTATATTTGAGTGTCTTCTTTTAATTAATATCTTATTGGAACCCCAAAGTTAGGATTCGATGCTTTTTTATCATTTTATTAGCTATAATAAAATACGCAACAAATGTTTTGTTTTTAAGTTTTTTTCAAAGTAAAATTTTTCTACTTGGCATCTGTAGAGTTTGTAATTTCTGTAATGATTTATTTTATAAAGTTTGAAATTTCTGAATATGATTAATCTACTAGCAATAGTGTTATTTATTTATCGCTGGCTTATTTAATGCATTTATTATATATTTATTTGGACTTTTTAATTTCATAACTGCATTTTTAATAGGTGTTTTGAATGATTTTTTTCTCCTTATTTATCTTGCCTTTTATTTTTTATTCACGCCTCTTTATTTTTCTCCTCTTTTTGCACTTTAATATTAATAATTTTAAAAATAATGTCAGCAAATATATTTATACTTGGAATCGTCTATTCTAAAGTAATTTTTTTAAAATTATTTCCAATACAAGAGGTGGTCAATGGTGAAATGAATAAGAAAGGCATTTTATTTGGAGCAGAATCAAAAATGCATATTAAAGCCAATCATTTAACAAAATACTAAAATTTGTTAATTCCAAAAATTAGCGAAATTTTTATTGCTTAATTATATTAATAATCATTGAAAGATTGAAATGTGCAAGAACAGTGATTATTTTTAAGATATTGCCTTAAAAGTATAAGTAAAGTAGAAAAAAAAACAATTTTATCATTCAATATAAAACATTTTGATTTTCATAAATAACTTAAATATCATTCTAAGTCTGTAAAA